>CM034473.1:23269026-23289200 GCA_019925255.1 Litchi chinensis | reverse complement strand
TTAATTTTTTAAAATTGATGTATTTTGCAAATCCATTAACTATATTCTCATTATTATTTGAAATCTTATCCCAATCGTTACCGATTTTATCTAAACCTATTATGGTTTAAAAAATTAATTAATATATTGGTTTCCTAATTTCCTTAAACTTCTTGTTGCACATAACTCTTAAAGCTGGACATATTTTTCATTTATTAAATTGTTAGGAATTTTAATGCAGAACAACTTCTAGAAGGGGTGACTTGTACAATTTTACATTTATTTTCTTCATTAGTAAATTAATTAATTTTAGGAATTTTTTAAAATTGATGTTTGAATTGAAAATGAATTCTAATATTGCCATAAAAGTAAGATCCGAATTATGTTTTAATAATTCAATTTATCATCAATTATGTTGTTTTATAATTCAATTTACCATAATTTTTTGTTCTAGAAATTCACCAACACTCTTAAGCAATTCCAAAATGGAAAATCATAAAAGCAAAACGTCACTAGCGTCGTATCTGCCACTCAAATAGATTGTAATAAACAAGACCTGAATATCTCTTCTAGAAGGAGGACAAAGTGGTCATTTCACACGCTTCAAAATTTCGGGGGCTCTTAACTAACCACTCCATTTGCTTTGTTTGTTATTTTTTCGCTCCATAAAAGCTCCGTCTTCTGGTTCAAAAAAAGTAAAAAAAAAAAAAAAAGCTCCGTCTTCATTTCAAAACACGCACACAGAGACACAGGGAGATTGAGAGGGAGGCTACAATGGCGGCCTCAAACGGGAGCGAGTACTTCGAGTTGGAGATCGAGGCAGGGAGGGAGTCATTCGCACGGCCGTCGAACGCGGAGACGGTGGAGGAGGATGAGGAGGAGCTAATGTGGGCGGCCATCGCCAGGCTGCCGTCTCAGAAACAAGGAAACTTCGCGTTGTTGCGGTGGAACTCAGAAGGAGGAGGAGACGCCAAGGCGGAGACGGTGGACGTCACCAAGCTGAGCAGATCGAGGCGCGAACAAGTCATCAAGAAAGCCTTCGCTACCAACGATCAGGACAACTTCCAACTCCTTTCCGCCATCAAAGAACGTCTCAACAAGTTCGTTCGCTTCCCATCAACACTCAATCTCTCATGTATTATCAACTTTTTACGTAAAAAAGTATTTTAAAACATGACATGATCTTTGTTGTTGCATGTAGGGTTGGATTGGGGGTGCCAAAAGTGGAAGTCAGGTTCAAGAACTTGAAAGTTGTGGCTGACGTTCAAACGGGGTCCAGAGCTCTCCCTACCTTGATTAATGTTACGCGTGACACATTAGAGGTTGATTAATTATATATCAATGTTTTCGATCGTTGATACTATATTTGGAATTATTTATTTTTCTATGTTTCTGTGTTTTAATTATGGTTGGTTGCTTTTGTTGGTCTGCATGCAGAGGGTTCTCACTGGTTTGAGAATTTTCAAACCGAAACGTCATGCTTTAACCATCTTGAATGACATCAATGGTGCTATAAAACCTGGAAGGTAATATATATATATATATATATATATTTAACTTTTGTAAACAAATCAGATCAATTTTATGTGCATAAGCATGTCCACAAATAGTAACATTTATATGAAGATTTAGAGGTGGAGTGATTGAGTAAATTACTGTCTATCAAGGGGGTTTACTTTCGCTTTAAGCAGTATTTAACATACTGAATCGTGTATGTATTTTAGAGAACTTCGTTGGTTTCGTGTTTAGTGTTGACATTAACCATTTGAAATCAACGCATTATCTTTTTTTAGTGTTGGTGGTTGTGCACATTCTCATAAGAGATTGAGAGTTCAGTTTCTACAAAGCATATATTATAATTTGTGTGGGTAATTTTTATCTTTTATTGTGGGAATAGTTATCTCCTGAATATCTAAAGTTTAAACTGTATAAATAATTTTTGATCTTAATAGATTTAAATTGATCTATAACTCGTTCAATGTCAGTTTAAAAAAAGAAAAAACAAGTTTAAATCAGGAATCCTCTTTTTGATGATCTTATTGGGAATTTGTAGGATGACCTTGCTCTTGGGACCACCTGGTTCTGGAAAATCCACCTTGCTTAAAGCTCTTGCGGGGAAACTTGACAGCAGCTTAAAGGTTTGTACACTCTGAGAGCAGTTCTGCTCATCAATCAAAGCATGTTCATCTCATTAATTTCATGATTGTTAAGTTAAGAAGGTACTCTTATCACATGACTTGTCATACTGTATGTCGCGAGTTAAATGACTATCATCTAGCTTATTTAATAATTAGCTCATGTTGTACTCTAATGCCAATAGTGAAAGAACCGAACCTGCAATGGGATGTTATATTCTCTGGTCTGATGACTGTCCTGTGTTTCAGCATAGTCAGAAGCTTGCGTTAGGTAGTGTGGTATGTTGCAGAAGGGATGTGACAATCTTTTTGTCACCCTTAATAAGCAATCAGAAACTCATCTAAAAACAAGTATGATCTAAAGGATTTTGGTTATAATATATAGTGCCTTATTGAATTAATCCCAGTTCACAGAAATCTCAACCTTCAATTTATCTCTTGATGTGTTTGATAAAAAATTTAATCGTTGTGGAATATTGCTAGTTTGTGTCTAGATGAATTATTTATCTTATTGTGAAATTGGTTCTTGCTTGCAGATTAGTGGAGATATTACATACAATGGCCACAAGTTTGATGAATTTTACATTCAAAGGACTTCGGCTTGCATCAGCCAAACCGATAATCACATTGCAGAACTCACTGTCAGAGAAACCTTCGACTTTGCTGCGAGATTCCAAGGTTCAAGTGAAGGATTTGCAGGTTGGTTCATTGATGATTATTTAAATCAATGAGTAGAATCCTAGGATGCTTGATCATGTTCTGTTCTGTTCTAAGTTTGTTGCATTAATTATGTTACTATTTTTCTTTTCCATCTTCATTGGCAGGATACTTGAAAGATTTGACTCGTTTAGAGAAGGAAAAAAACATACGTCCTAGTCCAGAAATTGATGCTTTTATGAAGGTTGTCATTTGGAACCATGTGACTTTGTAGCTATTTAAATTTTTGTGCATATGCTTGAAACTCCTATGTTGTTTTAATCTTAACAATTTTAACACACAGGCATCTTCTGTTGGTGGTAACAAGCACAGTGTTTCGACAGATTATGTGTTGAAAGTTCTTGGTCTTGATGTATGTTCAGAGACAATAGTTGGTAGCGATATGCTTAGAGGTGTCTCAGGTGGTCAAAAGAAAAGAGTTACAACAGGTCTCTCTGTCTTGCTCTCATTCAGTTTTATCACACAAAATAAATTATTGTTAAGTGCTGCACTTGCATTTGAATCATGGATGTGTAGAATTTCAATAATATGTGGTCAGTTCTATGTTACTGTTCTGTCAATTACAATTGGTTGAGGTTCACTATGCAGGAGAAATGATTGTTGGGCCAAGGAAAACCTTGTTTATGGATGAAATATCCACTGGACTTGATAGCTCCACTACATACCAGATAGTGAATTGTGTCGGAAATTTTGTTCATTTTATGGATGCTACTGTACTAATGGCTCTTCTGCAGCCTGCACCTGAGACATTTGATCTATTCGATGATCTAGTGCTTTTATCAGAAGGCTATGTGGTGTATCATGGCCCTCGAGTAGATGTGTTAGAATTTTTTGAGTCATTAGGATTTAAATTGCCACCACGCAAAGGGGTTGCAGATTTTCTTCAAGAGGTATGCTGTTTACAGTGCTTCTGGGGATGCTTTATTTTGTTCCTTCTAACTTATTTCTTGTTTTACATTATCGCTTTTTCTTTCAAACAGGTGACCTCCAAAAAGGATCAAGCTCAATATTGGGCTGATCCTGCAAAACCCTACAAATATCTCTCTGTTCCAGAAATTGCAAAAGCATTTAAAAATTCCAAATATGGAAAGTCTATGAAGTCCTCTCTCGATGTTCCATATGATAAATCTAAGAGCCATCCATCTGCTTTGTCCAAAACAACATACGCCATTTCAAATTATAAACTCTTTAGTACAAATTTTTCACGAGAACTTTTGCTGATCAAGAGGCATCGATTTCTTTATATCTTTAGGACATGCCAGGTATTCATTAGCTATTCACTTATAAGCTTACCTGAGCAACTATATGATTAACTTCATTTTGATGTTTTTCATGGTTTTTTAATTCTCTTATCTCTTCTTTTCAAGGTTGCCTTCGTGGGAATTGTTACATGCACAATGTTCTTACGAACGAGACTACATCCCACGGATGAGAATAATGGCCAACTCTATCTCTCTTGCTTGTTTTTTGGGCTCGTGCATATGATGTTTAATGGGTTCTCTGAGCTACCTATTATGATTTCTCGACTTCCTGTTTTTTACAAGCAGAGAGATAATGCTTTTTACCCTGCATGGGCGTGGTCTCTAGCTAGTTGGATTCTTCGTCTGCCTTACTCTGTCCTTGAAGCTGTTGTGTGGTCTTGTGTTGTTTATTATACTGTTGGTTTTGCTCCTGGTGCTGGGAGGTATTCACTCGTATACAAAATGCTTTTTATTCTTTGCAATATCCTTATACCTATAATTTCCCCTTTTTCAATGTCAGATTCTTCCGTTTCATGCTCTTGCTTTTCTCCATACATCAAATGGCATTAGGCCTCTTCCGGATGATGGCTTCTCTTGCACGAGATATGGTCATTGCCAATACATTTGGATCGGCTGCTCTCTTAATTGTATTCTTGTTGGGTGGATTTATTATTCCAAAGAGTAGGCTTCATTACTTTTTTGTTTATTTATAACACAAATGCAGATCATTATTTATACTACGGTTCTTATTCAGATATGATTAAATCATGGTGGGCTTGGGCATTTTGGGTGTCACCGCTATCCTATGGGCAGCGTGCAATTTCTGTCAATGAATTTGGTGCCTCGAGGTGGACAGAGGTATGTCAAGAAACATTCTTTTGTCAGCTTTTTTTTCTTTTGTCAGCTTTTGTTGCTGATGAATTAGTAAAAGACTAATTGTGTCCGTAACCTGTTGCAGAAATCCGCTACTGGAAACAACACCGTAGGCTACAATGTTCTTCATAATCATGGTTTACCCACTAGTGATAATTGGTACTGGATTGGAGTTGGTGTTTTGTTACTTTATTCATTGCTTTTCAACGGGATTGTTACCATGGCCCTGGCCTATCTTAATCGTAAGTTGAAGTATGAATTTTGGTATTATGTTTAAGTATTACTTCTTTTATTGATAAAGTTTTCAAAGTTAGTAAATAATTACTTGGACACTAATTTTTCTTAATTCTGTTTGTCACAGCTCTTAGGGCATCTCAGACAGTGATCACAGATGATGACACTGATGAAAATTCTGCTGGAGAGGCTGGTAAGTCGTTTGCTTTTCTTTTCATATTTTTAAACAAATAGCTTCTTTTAATTCGCAAATGCTCCAAAAATATGGTTTCTAATAATTTATTCATGAATTGTTTGTATGACTCTGTTCAGTAAACAGTGAAGAGCAGAAATCTTCTCAGGAGGGTGCTAAAAAGAAAGGAATGATCTTGCCTTTTCAACCATTAGCCATGACTTTTCACAATGTCAATTACTTCGTTGATATGCCCAAGGTGTGTTCATCAAGCAATGCCAATTCCCTTGACTCCTTTATATATTTTTAAACATTTCTAAAACTCTTTGCTTTTTGTTTCTTTCTATTTTTTGGGGTGTGTTGCCGTGATTCTCAAGGCAATGAGTGCGCAAGGTGTACCTGAAAAGAGGTTGCAACTCTTGTCAAAAGTTAGTGGGGTATTCTCACCAGGAGTTCTTACTGCATTAGTTGGGTCAAGTGGAGCAGGAAAGACAACTTTAATGGATGTGCTTGCTGGTAGGAAAACTGGTGGTTACATAGAAGGGGAGATTAAGATATCAGGTCATCCGAAAGTGCAAAGAACATTTGCCAGAATTGCAGGATATGTAGAACAAAACGACATACATTCTCCTCAGGTCACAGTTGAGGAGTCTCTTTGGTTCTCTGCTAGCCTGCGTTTGCCAAGTGAAATCAGCAAAGATCAAAGAAAAGTACGTTCAGTTGTGATATCTACATCTGATTGTTGAGTTGTTTATTTAACTGTATTTATCACATTACTGTGTGCTACAATCCTGTACAGGAGTTTGTTGAAGAAGTTATGAGATTGGTAGAGCTTGATACTCTCAGGACTGCTTTGGTTGGTTTGCCTGGTAGTTCCGGCTTATCAACTGAGCAAAGAAAACGCTTAACGATTGCAGTGGAACTCGTTGCTAATCCTTCAATTATTTTTATGGATGAACCTACATCTGGACTTGATGCACGTGCAGCTGCAATTGTGATGAGAACTGTTCGTAATACTGTTGATACTGGACGAACTGTGGTTTGCACCATACATCAACCAAGTATTGACATTTTTGAAGCCTTTGATGAGGTTGGTCACACTTTAACCATATATGCTACTCTGTTAGTTTCTTTTATGGCAAATAATCTTTGGGTTCTCACATACAGCTACTTCTTATGAAACGAGGAGGGAGGGTCATATATGGAGGGAAGCTTGGTGTACAATCACAGATTATGGTAGACTATTTTCAGGTAACACTCTTTTTCCTATTATTATAGCTTACAATTCTTAATGGTGCTTAAGTCACAGGTGTGCATTATATTTTTGAGAAGAAATGGAGCAAAAAAACATAGAAATTTAAGACTGAAACAGATATACGTTCAGAATGCAAATCACATTTTCTTTGATACATATTAGAACTGTGGCTGCCAAAGTCAGTTTCATCATCTGCATGAGGAATTTCATGTCTGGAGATTCAGGGCAAGAGCAATATAACAGACACTTTGAAGCAATAGTTGAAATTAAAAATTTTCCACCTCAATTCGTTTTTACTAGCGATGTATTTCAGAAAGTTTATAATAGTTGATCCATTTGGCAAAGCTTTATCTCTTCTTGTTGTATAGCACTTTTCTGTGGATATAAATCAATGAAGATATATTTGGGTGTTTTGTTTGTGAATAATAACTTTTCCTCATGTTCTATTTTCTTGTTCAGGGGATTAAAGGTATTATTCCAATTCCTAGTGGTTATAATCCAGCAACTTGGATGCTTGAGGTTACAACACCTGCTGTTGAACAGAGACTTGGGGTTGACTTCGCAGAGTTGTACAGAAAGTCTAGCCAATTCAGGTGATATAATTGATGCCATGTAAATCAAGATGTGTTTTTTACCAAATAGTTCTCATCTATTCATCAATTGTTACATTTCATGTTTTGATATGCATATGTGTACTGTAGGGAAGTGGAAGCGTTAATTAAGGAATTAAGTGTTCCACCTGTTGGCTCAAAACCGCTAAAGTTTCCTTCCACTTATTCAAGAGATCAGCTGTCTCAATTTTGCATTTGCCTTTGGAAGCAAAATCTTGTGTATTGGAGAAGTCCCCAATATAATGCCGTCAGGATATTTTTTACTCTGATTGCTGCATTGATATTTGGCTCTGTGTTTTGGGATATTGGCTCTAAGAGGGACTCGACTCAAGGGTTATTCATAGTTATGGGAGCTCTGTATTCTGCATGCTTGTTTCTTGGGGTCAATAATGCTTCCTCAGTACAGCCTATCGTTTCAATTGAGAGAACTGTATTCTATAGGGAGAGAGCAGCAGGAATGTATGCGCCTTTCCCTTATGCAGCAGCCCAAGTAAGTGTCCTGATACTATATACTAGATTCTGGGAATGCATTCTTCTGGAAAGATCAAAATTATTGATGAATACCTTGATTGTCTTTCAACAGGGCCTGGTGGAAATTCCATACATCTTTGTGCAAACAATTTTATTTGGCATCATCACATATTTCATGGTTAACTTTGAAAGGACAGCTAGTAAGATTCTATTTCATGTTCTTGTGTGCCTCTTTGTATTGACGGTTGCTCATATAGGTGGCACCGTGTCAAAATATTTTCATTTTTCTTCTGCATTTATATCTTTTTCATAGTTAAATTTGAGAAAAGCAACGTTTTTCAGTACTAGGATAGATCTAGGAGACGTTAACAAATTATATGAATGCAAGCTCAACAATGTTGTGCAAAACCATGTGCATAGACCTTCGACTAGATCGTTCCAAGTGTGGAATGAGAATATTCATATATTCAGTAACTGATTAAGTGAATGTCTTAATGATTTTCATTTATTTTAAAACTTTATATACTGTATGAATGATAGTTATGCAAATAAACTTCTATTTTGTATTGCAGGAAAATTTTTTCTCTATATTGTGTTCATGTTTCTAACCTTCACCTACTTCACCTTTTACGGCATGATGGCTGTTGGACTCACTCCCAACCAACACTTGGCCGCGGTCATTTCTTCTGCTTTTTACTCTTTATGGAATCTCCTTTCGGGTTTTCTTGTTCCAAAACCGGTAAGTATTAATTTATGCAAACATATTAATGCATTAAACTCTGACTTCTTTTATTAGATGATTCTATTGCCCTTTTTTGAGTTTCTAATAGTATTTACTATTTACAAAATGTTAATTATAGCATATTGTCTTTTTATAATTATTAGAATATTCCGGGATGGTGGATTTGGTTCTACTACATCTGCCCTGTTGCATGGACTTTGAATGGTATCATCAGCTCTCAGCTTGGTGATGTTGAAACCGTAATTGCACAGCCTGGATTCAAAGGCACAGTAAAAGAGTATCTGGATGTTAATCTTGGCTATGACCAGGGAATGATTGGACTTTCAGCAGCAGTGCTTGTTGGCTTCTGTGTATTCTTCTTTGGCATCTTCGCTTTCTCAGTAAAATTCCTCAACTTCCAGAGAAGATAAATGGTGAAGACTGAAGATGAACACATGCATCATATAAAATTGTCGCATTGGCATGACGAATAGTCCCACCAACGATCTTGATGTTGACAGGGAGTGAAGGATCCTTCAAAATGCTGTAAATTTTCTTCCGAATTCGGTTTTCTATTCATTCAAACTTATTTTCTGATTCATGTCCAGATTTTAGATGATTTTTGTTCATTCAAACTAATTGAGGACTATTATGTCCAGATTTTAGATGATTTTTTGTTCCAGTAGACTAATTGAGGACTATGTACTGTAATACATATGATTTTTTCTCCTTTATAACATCGTGTAAATTGTGTGGTAATGTGATAATTAATGTGATATCGATAACTCATTTGTTACATTATTTGGTATGAATTTAGATAAAATATTTAGAAAGCTAGCATTATTGTTTACTAATCCTACATATAAGAAAATAGAATATGGAACTTAATTATCATATTCAAACAGCACAATCAGATAAGTGATCATATACCATCAATTATCAATAGAACTACTGGAAAACTAGCGTATAAATAAATTGAATAAACTAGCTGACAAGTTTGTATTATTTTGTAGTTATAAGTTGAATAAATTGAAGAAACTAATATTTATTTCAAAGTGGAAAGTCCAAGCATATGGTCTTGAACAACATTATTGAGAATGTATACATTGAACAGAAGTTTAGATTTTTTTATTTCCAACATCTCCCAAGTCTACTGCCTTTTCATTTCCAACACCACCCATTCCAAATAATATGGAAATTCTCTCCTTGATTTTCCTACCAATCAAACACAAAATATGGTGAGAAAGCTCTTATATAAGAATTGGAAATGTATTTGACGACTGTTTCACATTATACCGCAACTCAATGTTCACACATTATAACTTTTATGGTTTAGTATGACATCATTAAAGACAAGATTATCTCAAAATATTATGATTTTATATCGTCCTATTTAAACAAATTTAATCTTATATTATACATAGCATAAATGAGGGGATTGAATATAAACATGAGGCTTAATAATTCTTTCAAGTTTCGTGTCTATATTGGATTTGATATTTTGTATATAAATAGTAAAATCAAGTAAATCCCACCACCATGGTTGATTTTTTATAACTCATGGTATCAATCAGGAATTACTCTCTTTCTTAGGCTGAAGTCCGTACAAAAAACAGATGTGTTGGCTCTTTGTGGAGGGCTCATCTAATTAAGTCCACATCCATCTGCTAACTTTTGAAAATTATAATTTGCCTCTATAGTTTCAAAATAATTAAGTCGAACGCTTTAAAATTCTACTTCAATCCCTTTATGCTCATAAACGTTTAGTTTCACCCTTGATTTGCTATTGTTGATTTTAGGTGGTTTTATAAGCCATGTTCAAGGAGAATCATAGATACTGCCCCAGTAAACATGGTTCGTAAACCAAATTATTTGTTTTATTAATTCTCCTTTTCAATTCAAAAACTTTCTTTTTCTTTTTCAAATTTCTTTCGTTTGTCTTATAGTATATGATGCTCCCAGTTATTAATGGCGTTCTACCTTATAATGTTGCCTAACTATAGGTCTCAGAATCATTGATGATGCACTTTAAATTCTTAAATTAAACTAAAAAATTGTGTTATGAATCTAATTAACTAGAAATTTACATTTAATCTATTACAACTAGAAAAAATCTGGATGTGTTTGTCAAAATTCATTAACTAGGGAGTGAATGAAGAAGTTTCAAGAACCCATCACGTACAGTTAGATTTTATAGATAAATTTTAGAGTTTTAAAAGTATTTATTCTTATAGCTGCCAGTAGAAAATTGAATTACACGTGTGAATAAGAGCAGCAAGACAGCTTCTGGTTTGATAGCAGGCTCACTCTTACATTTTATTGGAGCAGACACAGGGTTGATAGCTCTTTTAAATGTCATTTTTATCATATTTGGTTTGCATATTCAATTCACTATCCTACGTGTGCTTAGAGAATAAAGTATGTATTTACATTTTAGGGTTCATTAATGCGATGCTAATAAAACAAAGATAGAGTAGTTTAATTACTTTTTCATTTTAAGATAAAATAAGCTTGTCAAAAGAATATAAGTGTTTGAGATGAATCTTAAGGTGTCAGATAAAGTGCTTCAATGAACAAGAAACTCCATGTAATTAACTCTAACAAATTTTCCTTAACTATGGTTATCTAATAAGCAACCAACATCAGCATGACTGTACCTGAAAATTAATACTAACTCAGCTGTAACCAACTTCAGTAAATTCCTTGACCACAGTTAATCACCCCAAAATGCATTGATCCAACTTCATCATCAACCATTATTATCAACCTCAGCTGTGGACACACCACAATAAGTTGGGCAGGCAAACATTGTACTGAAGAGTGAAGTCACCAGGGTAAGACACATGGACATGAGCTTGACCATGAGGTACTTTCCTATACTAAACAGCTTGAGTTTTGCATAGATTATTATTATTGAACTATTAAAGTAATTTTAGACTTTAGGAAGAAGAAATGAGTTAACTTGAAACTTTTATGATGTAAGTGTGTATTTGAAACTTTTCAGGCTTTGGAGAGGAGAGAGATGAGTGAACTTAAAACCTGTAGGATGTAAATTAATCTAGAACTTTTTAGATTTCGAGGAGATACACATATATACATATATATATATATATATATATATTACCAATGTTTGACTACATGGGTTGATTTTTTTTTTAATTAATTTGAGAATATACAAATAGCTAAGAGCACACACTTAAATTTAATTATAGTGTGTTATTAATTTATTTAATTTACATTAGTTAAAATTATAAATATGTTCTTTAATTTATTAAAAAGAATAACTGGTTGCTAAGCAACCAACTTATTAGCACCATATGATGATGAGGCATTTGAAGGATATATAATGAAGATGAAATTAAAAATATATTACTTTTAAGAGGATGATAATAAAAAAAAAAAAAAAAAAAGTTTTAATTATAATGTAGTAATAAGTGGAAAAAAAAAATCAACATTTTTAACTTTCTATTCTAAGTTGATTAACATGATTTTATTTGCATGACCAACCCTAATGAATCCAATTTAAACCTATATCTAATACTAAATGAAAAAAAAAAAGTCTAAAGGTGAATGATTTCAAATACGGTGAAGTGTACTATATGTTTTCTATCATCAATTTTTTAGTTTGGTATATTATTGCTTTGATCCGTTTTAGGGAAAGTGAAGGCTTTCAAAATACAAATCCTAAATATTAATTGATTATTATAAATCACTCCCATAACATGGTGTCAAAAGCAAAATTAATTTCTTCCAAATAATGTATAATATAATACAAAATATAACTTGATGTTAAAGAGACTGGAAAGAGTAGCATGTGGAGCATGCAGCTGCTATCTATGGTGCACAAAAGCCACGTGCAAATGGGGCAGCTGCTATGGTTCTCCTTGTTTTTGGGTACTTTAGTTGGCTTCTCTTCACGTAACTACTACTGTTGAAGACAAGATCAGTAAATGTGGGGCCATTCTGGTGGACAAGAACAAGGAATTCACATTTATTGAATATGAAAATCACATCTGTAGCAGTATGATATTGTATTATAATTTAAAATGTATATATATATTTAAAACAACAGAGATTCAATCAACCATCACATGCAAAGATCAGGAGAAGTTTCCAATAGCCTTTTTTTATCTTGTGTGAGGCCAATTTGTGGTGCACCAACTTCTATGATATCCCTTTATTTTTTTTTTTTTTGACACAGTACAAAACCAAGCCAGCTCTAAGGAATCAGTTTTTCATTTTTCATGAAGTCAATCCAATACAGGATTGAATCCAATGTGTTGTACCTCATCTTGAACCCGAATCGATCGGCTTTTTCTCTGCTCCCCAACATTTTAACCGGGCAACGAAACAGGATATCCATGAATTCCCAGTTGGCCAAATCTTCCATTTCTGTTGGAACCAAACCTTCCTTCCAAACAATGTCTCTCCAAACTTCTTTCTTGTCACTCAAGGCTTTTGCATACCGAAAATCCTGTTGAAACATGTTGTGGGGCACTTCTAGTCCGAATTTCTTTCCAAGACTTGGCCAGATCTGCTTCCATGTAAAATTTGGGCCATTGATTGCATTGAAAGGCTGTCCATCAATGGATTGTACGTCATCATTGGTGGCTGCCCAAACGTGCTGTTCTGCCACTAACCGCACATCTGATCCATCAAGGAACAACTCCTCCCAACACTCTTTCGTCCCTCCAAACACAAAAGGAAGATTTTGGCGTTTGCAGATTGCCGCATAGACACATAAACTGCCCATGAAGTTGTACAAAGTCCTCCTGGAACTGCCAATCAACAAACCAGGCCTGTGTACGGACCAAGCCACCTTACCCGCTAGTCTCTCCTGGAGCAAGTCTTCAAGAACATAGTAAAAGTTAATGCTAGAACTGACTCGCGGCCATGTTTCATCGTAGATCATTCTAAACTTGTTTTCATCAAAAGGGCCTTGTAAGGACACGTAATGCTTCATTCCTGTCTGAAGAGAAACATGCTTCAATGCCTTGGCGGTTGGGAGAATAGCATCCAAGGCATTGGACATCATGGCCTTGTTCTGCTCACAACACTTCCTCATGTCAAACACATATTGGCTTGCCCATGTCAGCCAGAAAACATGCGTCACATCTTCTAACAAAGCAAGCTTTTGTATAGTTTGCACAGGGTCCAGCAGATCACAGGAAATGAAACTGTAGTTACAACTTTTGAATGATAAACTCTCAGGATTTCTAGCTACACCATACACCTTCCATTTTTGTGTTGAGATCAACCTTCTTGCTAGCTCCTTCCCCACAAGCCCTGTAGCTCCAAAGATGATTGCAACATTGTTGATGCCACTTTCTCTTCCATCTTCAACTCCCATTATTCACAAACTGGGATGTTTTGGCTCTTTTCGGATCTGCAACTCTCTCTCTCTCTCTCTCTCTCTCTCTCTCTATATATATATATAACCTTATGATAAAATAATGTTATATGTTACTTCCAATTAATGTGACCATCTAACAATCTTGCAGATGTGTCCAACACTTAACTCAAAATCAAGAGGGTATTCTCTTTTTTTCTTTTTGGTAATCCCTTCTTTTAAGGGGAATTTTTCTTGGAAATGTTAAAGCTTGGTCGTCAAGGGAATATAATTTCTATTATAATATGGTGCTAGTTGTAACCAATATAAGCAACATTGAATATTAAAATTGCTTGTTTTCGATGTTGAAAATATAGTTTAAGATTGAAGTAGGCAGTTTGGGCTTATAGAAATGGCAGCCAAGGTGGCAGATATGACCCTGGCCGTAAGTGTGCTGGCATTGTAACTTACAACAAGGTTTTAAAATAATTAATTAGTTGGCATAATCATATCCAAGTTTGCCTAATATTTGTTTATGGTCAAACCTTTCCCTGTTCTCATGGAGTTCCTAGACTATATCCCCTCGATATATACAGCTAGCTTGTTGAATCGATGAACCCTTTTTATTCGTTTTCTTTTTACCAACCCCTAACGAAGACCGTTGACAAAGATTTTATCTCTTGATTCGATAAAAATATTCGATACATCTAAGTTAGATATTGTCCGTTTTGGATACACATTATCTTTTTCTCAACCCAAAAAGGGTAGATTAAAAGGTAATATTGGAGGAATTTGAAAATATTTCTAGAGTGGCTAACACTGATCCAACCCGAGGATGGGGCACCCCATCATGTACAAGACCAATAACCTTAGCACATAGACCAAATTCAATTACAATGTAGAAATATATTCATATCTCTTTAATATACACTGCTCACTTGTTGAATTTATAAAACCATTTTTCTTTTGCTAATCCACAAACAAAACCATAATTAGAAAAAGAAAACTATGGACAAATATCTTATCTTCATTCAATAAATGAAAACCTGATCCAACTTAGGTATGTTAAAGGATAGTCTTACAATTGGAAAAGATATTTTCACGTAGTGAAAAATGACGTGGAAAAGTTATTGGGTCAGAGATGACCAAATGCTAGCGACCAATTCCTAAATGGATGTCAACTAATTTTTATCTGTCTATAGAAAGTCAGAAAGTAACCCTACAGCTTTACTTGGGTGTTTTTAATGTTCCTCATAAATGTTTCAAATGCAGCCTACAACAAGCTAAAATATTGGATCCAAATATAAGTGTCAAGTTGTTGGTTCTGGGAAATGACTATCAAAGTTGGCAGCCATGGAAATTGGGTTATATATTTTATAATATTGTAACTTGGGAACTAATTCTCCATCAAAGTTGAACGACCCAAGTAGCAAAATTTAAAATACATATTTTTGTCTGGTTGAAAGCAGAACAAAAGGAATATATATATATATTTGAAGTACAGAACAAAAGGAATTTGATCAAAACTTGACCAAATTGTCATGCTTTTGCACTTTGATAAGGAAAATTTGTTCTGAAAGCCATCATTTTTTTTTTTTTTTTTAAATTTGGAAGGTAAAGTAATTCTTGAAAATCAAATTAAATCTAATTTGGAGTGCCACAATCTTAGATTGCCTAGTTAAATTGAATCATTACTAGATTATATATGTAAACTTTTATAACACGCTACATCTAATAAATTTTGTAGCTTTTATTGCATTGGGGATTTGTGATAAAATATAGGTTGAAAGTGAAATAAGATTTAATGATAAGTGAAAAGCAAAATGAACTTTGTTGTAGAATATTAATACTCACCATCCCCTTGAAAGGTTCATTACAATTCGATGAATTTCATATAGTATGCATCTATTCCTGTACTAGACAATATAATTCAAAAGAATTTATTGTAACGAAATAATCATCTATTTTCTATACTTGAATCAATGGAAAAAAAAAAAATTAAATGAACTTAGAACAGATTTTGGAAGAAAATGTAATTGAAGAAGCTTTCCTCCTTAGGAGCATCAAGATTGTCCATCCGGTTATAATACTGTGTTCTAATCACAATTTTGTATAATATCCTGTCTTGATCATTATCATCATCTTCTTGCAAATTGAGAAATTTTAGTGAGAAAGCAAAGATGCCAAAGAAGAATACACAAAAGCCAATGAGCACTGCCGCTGAAACTCCAATCATTCCAGGGCCAAAGCCAAGATTAACTTCTAGATACTCTTTTACAGTGCCCTTAAATTCAGGCTGGTCAATTATGGTTTCTGCATCACCAAGCTGAGAGGAGATGACACCCCGAAGAGTCCATGCAACAGAGCAGATGTAGTAGAACCAGATCCACCATCCCGGAATACTCTGAATAATTGTAAAAGAAGGGTTTAAGTTTATAATGTTATATAACAATTTGTAAATTAATACTACTAGAAACTCGAATCTAGGTAATAAAATGATCTAATTAACACGTAAGAAATTAAAGGATTAATTTGTTTGCATAATATAATATACTTACCAGTTTTGCGACCAGAAAACCTGAAAGGAGATTCCATAAAGAGTAAAATGCAGAAGAAACAACCGCTGCCAAGTCCGGGGCAGGAGTGAGGCCAACAGCCATCATGCCGTAAAAGGTGAAGTAGGTGAAGGTGAGAAACATGAACAAAATATAGAGGAAAAATTTTGCTGCAATACAAAAAATATATATATTTAGAAATTGCATTTGTGTAAATAATGTTAATATAGCACATAAAATTTCAAAATATATGAAAATGATCACTATGGTCATTCTTAGAGTCTTTCCCTTGAATCAGTTCTCTAGCACACCCCAACAACAATTACCACACTTGGAACGGTTTAATGGAAAGTCCAAGCATATGTTTTGAGCAACATTATTGAGAAAGTATTTTTATACAGGAAAAAAAATTAAAAATTTACCTGCTGTCCTTTCAAAGTTAACCATGTAATAAGTGATGATGCCAAATACAATTGTTTGCACAAGGATGTATGGAATTTCCACAAGACCCTATTCAAAAGACAATCCACGTATTCAAAAATAATTTTAATCTTTTCAAGATTACGTGATAAACAACAACTGAATTATAAAATTTAAGCTGTCAAGTAAGGTGCGCTTTGATATAATGTCAAAAAATACTAAAGCAAAATGTATTAAACTATCATATAAAGGCCTAAACAATAACATAAAGTTGTCTTACAGGAAATCATTCCCAAGTCTTGTACCTGGGCTGATGCATAAGAGAAAGGAGCGTACATTCCTGCCGCTCTCTCCCTATAGAATACAGTCCTCTCAATTGAAACGATAGGCTGTACGGAGGATGCATTATTGACCCCAAGAAACAAGCATGCGGTGTAAAGTGCTCCCATAACCATGAACAAGGCTTTAGTGGAGTCCCTTTTAGACCAACATCCCAAAATACAGAGCCAAATATCAATGCAGCAATGAATGTAAAACGTAACCTCATGGCATTGTACTGTGAACTTCTCCAATACACAAGATTTTGCTTCCAAAGGCAAATGCAAAATTGAGAAAGTTGATTCCTTGAATAAGTGGAAGAAAATTTTAGTGGTTCTGAGCCAGCAGGTGGAACACTTAATTCCTTAATCAAAGCTTCCACTCCTCTACAGTACATGTGTGCATATAAAAATATTTAACATTAACAATCGCGGAATAGAAGAGAATATTTGGTTAAAACACATCTAGATTGAGATGGTATATTCAATAATATTACCTGTATTGGTCAGAGTTTCTATACAAATCTGCAAAGTCCGCCCCAACTTTCTGTTCAACGGCAGGTGTTGTAACCTCAAGCATCCAAGTTGCTGGATTATAACCACTAGGAATTGGCGAAATTTCATTGAGGCCTGCACAAGAATATATAATGTGAGGACTAAATTTACCAAGGGTTCATGGTATGATCTTATATTTTAAAGTTTGAGGAGGAAATGTTAAACATTAATTAAGTCGTGTTAGTTACTACCACATCCAAAAGTTTAAGTTAATGAAAAATGATTTAATTGTAGTATTTAAGACTTGAGGTTGACACGTAAAACATTCCACATGACTCAACTATAATATTTAAGATTTGAGGATAACATGTGATATGAGACACGTCCCCTCACGTGTAACGTTGACATATACATATGTGATGACAGATGTTGGACACATATTAAACATCCCCAACCATTACAATATATGCAATAAGAATTTGAGATAAAAGGGAGAAAAAAGATTTGAACTAGAGACCTTTAAGCTTGGATGCTGTGTTAGTTACCCTTAGATCTAAAAACTTAAACTGATAGAAAAAATGTTCAAGTATAGTATTTAAGAGGTTAACATGTGACAAACCAAAAAAATTAGAATTTGATCGGTAAAATGAAACTTATTCTACATATTATTTGTGATATATCTTAAAAGATTATTAGTAATAATATAGAAAAATGAGTGTTACCTGAAAATAGTCTACTATGATTTGTGATTGCACACCAAGCTTTCCTCCATATATAACTCTCCCTCCTCGTTTCATAAGAAGTAAGTGTGCACGAGAAAGATTATTAAATAGAAAAAGAAAAAGAAAAAAAAAGGTTAACAAAGTAGCATATACAAATAAAGTGTGACTAACCTCATCAAATGCTTCAAAAATATCAATACTTGGTTGACGTATGGTGCAAACCACAGTTCGTCCAGTATCGACAGTATCACGAACAGTTCTCATCACGATTGCTGCTGCACGTGCGTCAAGTCCAGATGTAGGTTCGTCCATAAAAATAATTGAAGGATTCGCAACAAGCTCTACCGCAATAGCTAAGCGTTTTCTTTGCTCAGTTGATAAACCAGAACTATCTGGCATACCAACCAAAGCATTCCTTAGAGTATCAAGCTCTACCAATTTCATTACTTCTTCAACAAATTCCTATAGAGGATTGTAGCAAACAATAATGTCAAATAATAATAATAAATCAACTCAACAAGCCTCTAAAAAGCAGATCATTTTTCGAACTCACCCTTCTTTGCGCGTTGCTAACTTCTTCTGGTAAACGAAGACTCGAAGAGAACATGAGAGACTCTTCGACTGTGACCTGAGGAGAATGCATATCATTTTGTTCAACGTATCTAGCAATTCTGGCAAATGTCCTTTGCTCTTTTGGAAAACCTGAAATTTTAATTTCTCCTTCTATGTAACCACCGGTTTTCCTACCAGCAAGCACATCCATTAAAGTTGTCTTTCCTGCTCCACTTGACCCAACCAATGCTGCAAGAACTCCTGCAGAGAATACTCCACTTACATTTGACAAAAGTCTCAACTTCTTTTCATGAACACCTTGTGAACTCATTTCCTGAGGGAAAAAAAGGAGGGGAGAATTTTAGAAAAGGTGAGACACGTACACAATTGACTGAATTAAACATTGTTTGACAACACACCTTTGGCATATCAACATAGTAATTGACATTGTGAAAAGTCGTTGATAATGGTTTAAAAGGCAGAATCATTCCCTTCCTTTTATTACCCTCCTGAGAAGAATTTGGACTCGATTCTGACTTTAGATTGCTTGCTAAATAATCAAATGGTCATCCAAGAGTAAAAAATTAGAAACCATATATATATTGGAGAATTTGCCGTTAGAAAAGGCTATCTAACAATAAAAAAGATTAAAAGATGACTAACCACACTCTTCGCTAGATTTTCCTTCTTCAGCATCAAGAATCACTGTCCGGGATGCTCTAAGGGCTGTGAAAAACACAGTTAAGAAGATTAGTGTTCAAATAATTCTTTCTAATCTACAAGAACTTAATCAATAAAAGGACTAAAGGAAACATCGCATCAAAATTTCATGCTTCGACTTATGATTAAGATAGGCCAGGGACATAGCGACAAGACCATTGAAAAGGAATGAATATAGTAACAAAACACAAATTTCAATCCAGTATCAATGATCACTAGTGGGTAAACCATGTCCCTTAAGAACATTGTAGCCTACAGGGCTGTTGCCAATAGCGGACATCTGCAATATATATTACAATTAGTCTCTTTACCCGTCCATTAGCAAATAGAATGGTGACAAATTAATGTTTGTTGACACACTTCGTTCCACCTAGTGGCACCAAATTCATTGACGGAAATTGCACGCTGGCTATAGGATAGTGGTGACACCCAAAATCCCCAGATCCACGATGGCTTAATCATATCAGAAGTAAGAATTAGTATATAAATAATAGATCCAGGATTGTGTTATAAAGTAACAAAACAGCAAACAAGACTATTGCCATTGGAATAATAAATCCACCCAACAAGAATATAATTAAAAGGGCAGCTGAGCCAAATGTATTAACAGCAGGCATCATTCGGAAGAGGCTCACTGCCATTTGATGTAGCAAAA
>CM034473.1:23187839-23268526 GCA_019925255.1 Litchi chinensis | reverse complement strand
AAATAATGTTATATGTTACTTCCAATTAATGTGACCATCTAACAATCTTGCAGATGTGTCCAACACTAAACTCAAAATCAAGAGGGTATTCTCTTTTTTTCTTTTTGGTAATCCCTTCTTTTAAGGGGAATTTTTCTTGGAAATGTTAAAGCTTGGTCGTCAAGGGAATATAATTTCTATTATAATATGGTGCTAGTTGTAACCAATATAAGCAACATTGAATATTAAAATTGCTTGTTTTCGATGTTGAAAATATAGTTTAAGATTGAAGTAGGCAGTTTGGGCTTATAGAAATGGCAGCCAAGGTGGCAGATATGACCCTGGCCGTAAGTGTGCTGGCATTGTAACTTACAACAAGGTTTTAAAATAATTAATTAGTTGGCATAATCATATCCAAGTTTGCCTAATATTTGTTTATGGTCAAACCTTTCCCTGTTCTCATGGAGTTCCTAGACTATATCCCCTCGATATATACAGCTAGCTTGTTGAATCGATGAACCCTTTTTATTCGTTTTCTTTTTACCAACCCCTAACGAAGACCGTTGACAAAGATTTTATCTCTTGATTCGATAAAAATATTCGATACATCTAAGTTAGATATTGTCCGTTTTGGATACACATTATCTTTTTCTCAACCCAAAAAGGGTAGATTAAAAGGTAATATTGGAGGAATTTGAAAATATTTCTAGAGTGGCTAACACTGATCCAACCCGAGGATGGGGCACCCCATCATGTACAAGACCAATAACCTTAGCACATAGACCAAATTCAATTACAATGTAGAAATATATTCATATCTCTTTAATATACACTGCTCACTTGTTGAATTTATAAAACCATTTTTCTTTTGCTAATCCACAAACAAAACCATAATTAGAAAAAGAAAACTATGGACAAATATCTTATCTTGATTCAATAAATGAAAACCTGATCCAACTTAGGTATGTTAAAGGATAGTCTTACAATTGGAAAAGATATTTTCACGTAGTGAAAAATGACGTGGAAAAGTTATTGGGTCAGAGATGACCAAATGCTAGCGACCAATTCCTAAATGGATGTCAACTAATTTTTATCTGTCTATAGAAAGTCAGAAAGTAACCCTACAGCTTTACTTGGGTGTTTTTAATGTTCCTCATAAATGTTTCAAATGCAGCCTACAACAAGCTAAAATATTGGATCCAAATATAAGTGTCAAGTTGTTGGTTCTGGGAAATGACTATCAAAGTTGGCAGCCATGGAAATTGGGTTATATATTTTATAATATTGTAACTTGGGAACTAATTCTCCATCAAAGTTGAACGACCCAAGTAGCAAAATTTAAAATACATATTTTTGTCTGGTTGAAAGCAGAACAGAACAAAAGGAATATATATATATTTGAAGTACAGAACAAAAGGAATTTGATCAAAACTTGACCAAATTGTCATGCTTTTGCACTTTGATAAGGAAAATTTGTTCTGAAAGCCATCATTTTTTTTTTTTTTAATTTGGAAGGTAAAGTAATTCTTGAAAATCAAATTAAATCTAATTTGGAGTGCCACAATCTTAGATTGCCTAGTTAAATTGAATCATTACTAGATTATATATGTAAACTTTTATAACACGCTACATCTAATAAATTTTGTAGCTTTTATTGCATTGGGGATTTGTGATAAAATATAGGTTGAAAGTGAAATAAGATTTAATGATAAGTGAAAAGCAAAATGAACTTTGTTGTAGAATATTAATACTCACCATCCCCTTGAAAGGTTCATTACAATTCGATGAATTTCATATAATATGCATCTATTCCTGTACTAGACAATATAATTCAAAAGAATTTATTGTAACGAAATAATCATCTATTTTCTATACTTGAATCAATGGAAAAAAAAAAAATTAAATGAACTTAGAACAGATTTTGGAAGAAAATGTAATTGAAGAAGCTTTCCTCCTTAGGAGCATCAAGATTGTCCATCCGGTTATAATACTGTGTTCTAATCACAATTTTGTATAATATCCTGTCTTGATCATTATCATCATCTTCTTGCAAATTGAGAAATTTTAGTGAGAAAGCAAAGATGCCAAAGAAGAATACACAAAAGCCAATGAGCACTGCCGCTGAAACTCCAATCATTCCAGGGCCAAAGCCAAGATTAACTTCTAGATACTCTTTTACACTGCCCTTAAATTCAGGCTGGTCAATTATGGTTTCTGCATCACCAAGCTGAGAGGAGATGACACCCCGAAGAGTCCATGCAACAGAGCAGATGTAGTAGAACCAGATCCACCATCCCGGAATACTCTGAATAATTGTAAAAGAAGGGTTTAAGTTTATAATGTTATATAACAATTTGTAAATTAATACTACTAGAAACTCGAATCTAGGTAATAAAATGATCTAATTAACACGTAAGAAATTAAAGGATTAATTTGTTTGCATAATATAATATACTTACCAGTTTTGCGACCAGAAAACCTGAAAGGAGATTCCATAAAGAGTAAAATGCAGAAGAAACAACCGCTGCCAAGTCCGGGGCAGGAGTGAAGCCAACAGCCATCATGCCGTAAAAGGTGAAGTAGGTGAAGGTGAGAAACATGAACAAAATATAGAGGAAAAATTTTGCTGCAATACAAAAAATATATATATTTAGAAATTGCATTTGTGTAAATAATGTTAATATAGCACATAAAATTTCAAAATATATGAAAATGATCACTATGGTCATTCTTAGAGTCTGTCCCTTGAATCAGTTCTCTAGCACACCCCAACAACAATTACCACACTTGGAACGGTTTAATGGAAAGTCCAAGCATATGTTTTGAGCAACATTATTGAGAAAGTATTTTTATACAGGAAAAAAAATTAAAAATTTACCTGCTGCCCTTTCAAAGGCAACCATGTAATAAGTGATGATGCCAAATACAATTGTTTGCACAAGGATGTATGGAATTTCCACAAGACCCTATTCAAAAGACAATCCACGTATTCAAAAATAATTTTAATCTTTTCAAGATTACGTGATAAACAACAACTGAATTATAAAATTTAAGCTGTCAAGTAAGGTGCGCTTTGATATAATGTCAAAAAATACTAAAGCAAAATGTATTAAACTATCATATAAAGGCCTAAACAATAACATAAAGTTGTCTTACAGGAAATCATTCCCAAGTCTTGTACCTGGGCTGATGCATAAGAGAAAGGAGCGTACATTCCTGCCGCTCTCTCCCTATAGAATACAGTCCTCTCAATTGAAACGATAGGCTGTACGGAGGATGCATTATTGACCCCAAGAAACAAGCATGCGGTGTAAAGTGCTCCCATAACCATGAACAAGGATTTAGTGGAGTCCCTTTTAGACCAACATCCCAAAATACAGAGCCAAATATCAATGCAGCAATGAATGTAAAACGTAACCTCATGGCATTGTACTGTGAACTTCTCCAATACACAAGATTTTGCTTCCAAAGGCAAATGCAAAATTGAGAAAGTTGATTCCTTGAATAAGTGGAAGAAAATTTTAGTGGTTCTGAGCCAGCAGGTGGAACACTTAATTCCTTAATCAAAGCTTCCACTCCTCTACAGTACATGTGCGCATATAAAAATATTTAACATTAACAATCGCGGAATAGAAGAGAATATTTGGTTAAAACACATCTAGATTGAGATGGTATATTCAATAATATTACCTGTATTGGTCAGAGTTTCTATACAAATCTGCAAAGTCCGCCCCAACTTTCTGTTCAACGGCAGGTGTTGTAACCTCAAGCATCCAAGTTGCTGGATTATAACCACTAGGAATTGGCGAAATTTCATTGAGGCCTGCACAAGAATATATAATGTGAGGACTAAATTTACCAAGGGTTCATGGTATGATCTTATATTTTAAAGTTTGAGGAGGAAATATTAAACATTAATTAAGTCATGTTAGTTACTACCACATCCAAAAGTTTAAGTTAATGAAAAATGATCTAATTGTAGTATTTAAGACTTGAGGTTGACACGTAAAACATTCCACATGACTCAACTATAATATTTAAGATTTGAGGATAACATGTGATATGAGACACGTCCCCTCACGTATAACGTGGACATATACATATGTGATGACAGATGTTGGACACATATTAAACATCCCCAACCATTACAATATATGCAATAAGAATTTGAGATAAAAGGGAGAAAAAAGATTTGAACTAGAGACCTTTAAGCTTGGATGCTGTGTTAGTTACCCTTAGATCTAAAAACTTAAACTGATAGAAAAAATGTTCAAGTATAGTATTTAAGAGGTTAACATGTGACAAACCAAAAAAATTAGAATTTGATCGGTAAAATGAAACTTATTCTACATATTATTTGTGATATATCTTAAAAGATTATTAGTAATAATATAGAAAAATGAGTGTTACCTGAAAATAGTCTACCATGATTTGTGATTGCACACCAAGCTTTCCTCCATATATAACTCTCCCTCCTCGTTTCATAAGAAGTAAGTGTGCACGAGAAAGATTATTAAATAGAAAAAAGAAAAAGAAAAAAAAAAGGTTAACAAAGTAGCATATACAAATAAAGTGTGACTAACCTCATCAAATGCTTCAAAAATATCAATACTTGGTTGACGTATGGTGCAAACCACAGTTCGTCCAGTATCGACAGTATTACGAACAGTTCTCATCACGATTGCTGCTGCACGTGCGTCAAGTCCAGATGTAGGTTCGTCCATAAAAATAATTGAAGGATTCGCAACAAGCTCTACCGCAATAGCTAAGCGTTTTCTTTGCTCAGTTGATAAACCAGAACTATCTGGCATACCAACCAAAGCATTCCTTAGAGTATCAAGCTCTACCAATTTCATTACTTCTTCAACAAATTCCTAAAGAGGATTGTAGCAAACAATAATGTCAAATAATAATAATAAATCAACTCAACAAGCCTCTATAAAGCAGATCATTTTTCGAACTCACCCTTCTTTGCGCGTTGCTAACTTCTTCTGGTAAACGAAGACTCGAAGAGAACATGAGAGACTCTTCGACTGTGACCTGAGGAGAATGCATATCATTTTGTTCAACGTATCTAGCAATTCTGGCAAATGTCCTTTGCTCTTTTGGAAAACCTGAAATTTTAATTTCTCCTTCTATGTAACCACCGGTTTTCCTACCAGCAAGCACATCCATTAAAGTTGTCTTTCCTGCTCCACTTGACCCAACCAATGCTGCAAGAACTCCTGCAGAGAATACTCCACTTACATTTGACAAAAGTCTCAACTTCTTTTCATGAACACCTTGTGAACTCATTTCCTGAGGGAAAAAAAGGAGGGGAGAATTTTAGAAAAGGTGAGACACTTACACAATTCACTGAATTAAACATTGTTTGACAACACACCTTTGGCATATCAACATAGTAATTGACATCGTGAAAAGTCGTTGATAATGGTTTAAAAGGCAGAATCATTCCCTTCCTTTTATTACCCTCCTGAGAAGAATTTGGACTCGATTCCGACTTTAGATTGCTTGCTAAATAATCAAATGGTCATCCAAGAGTAAAAAATTAGAAACCATATATATATTGGAGAATTTGCCGTTAGAAAAGGCTATCTAACAATAAAAAAGATTAAAAGATGACTAACCACACTCTTCGCTAGATTTTCCTTCTTCAGCATCAAGAATCACTGTCCGGGATGCTCTAAGGGCTGTGAAAAACACAGTTAAGAAGATTAGTGTTCAAATAATTCTTTCTAATCTACAAGAACTTAATCAATAAAAGGACTAAAGGAAACATCGCATCAAAATTTCATGCTTCGACTTATGATTAAGATAGGCCAGGGACATAGCGACAAGACCATTGAAAAGGAATGAATATAGTAACAAAACACAAATTTCAATCCAGTATCAATGATCACTAGTGGGTAAACCATGTCCCTTAAGAACATTGTAGCCTACAGGGCTGTTGCCAATAGCGGACATCTGCAATATATATTACAATTAGTCTCTTTACCCGTCCATTAGCAAATAGAATGGTGACAAATTAATGTTTGTTGACACACTTCGTTCCACCTAGTGGCACCAAATTCATTGACGGAAATTGCACGCTGGCTATAGGATAGTGGTGACACCCAAAATCCCCAGATCCACGATGGCTTAATCATATCAGAAGTAAGAATTAGTATATAAATAATAGATCCAGGATTGTGTTATAAAGTAACAAAACAGCAAACAAGACTATTGCCATTGGAATAATAAATCCACCCAACAAGAATATAATTAAAAGGGCAGCTGAGCCAAATGTATTAACAGCAGGCATCATTCGGAAGAGGCTCACTGCCATTTGATGTAGCAAAAAGAGCAAGAACATGTAACGGAAGGATCTGATACATGAAAAGCGACATTTAGTTAAAAGGAAATCGCAAAGAACAAATGATATTAAGTGTCCGTTTGGGATAGCTTTTACTTTTAGCTTATAGCAATAGAAGAAGAGAAACAGAAGTTTGAGCTTTTCAAATACTGTTTGGATTATACAATTTAGAAGAGCTTTTAGATTTAGAAAAGTTTTTGAGACTATTTGGTTGAAATATTACTAAAATCTCTTCTAATCATGATATGACTTTTATGCCCTTCTAGAAGAGCTTTTGAATGTATTTGGATGAAATATTTCAAATTATCACTTACATAATATATATATGTCATTTTTAAAAAAATTTACTATATAGATATATATATATATGTAACTTATTTTTTCAATTATATTTACCTAAACTTCAGTTTTAAAATATGTAAAATAATAAAAATTAAATAAATTACTCATACATTTATGCATAATAATATATATAAATTATGTCAATAATTTCACATAAACATGTAATGATAACAAAAAAAAAAAAAAAAAATTATCTAACCATTCTTACAATTCTATCACGAACAATACCCATCTCACTTTCGTCTATCACTAAATTAATGTTGAATTTTTCATCTTCATACATATAATCTTAATTTTCATCATATGATTGAAACTCAACATCCCCAGTAACCTCCCTTCTTATGAAATTATATGAAACCATTGAAGTCGTAACAATGGCTACTTGCTTGTCAAATTTATAATTAAGCATGTTATGCAAAATTCTCCATCGAGCTTTCCACACACCAAAACTACGTTCAATTACACTATGTAATGATGAATGCACATAATTAAATATTTCTTGATTGCCTCTTGGTTGACCACTATTATGAAATTTTGGAAGATGATATCGTTGTCCTTTATATAGAGCCAAATAACTCTTTATATTTGGATATCCTGAGTCAACTAGATAGTAGTTATCTGCAATAAGATTAGACAATAATGAAACAATATTATTCAAAGTGAAAAAATAATTATAGTTAAAAGTATTACTAATAAATATAACATATCATTAGGTGGTTTTGGAAATTTTAACTCAGTGTTTCTTAATGTTTCCAAAAATATTCGTGTATCATATACAAATCCCTCTCATGTGGGCTATACAAATGTGAAAAATATGTCAAATCCACATACTGCCATAATATTTTGAGTAGGAAATCCTTTCCTATCAATATAAGGAATCTGTTCATCCACAAGAAGCAATGCACGAATATGTGTTCCATCTATAGCTCCAATGCAATCCTATCAATAGCTATTTAAAAAAAAGTGTAGTTTAATTTACTTATAAATAAATCTATGTGTGTATTTGCATTTTAAAATTAAATATAAATAATATTACCTTAAAATATGGCTAATATTTACAATTACTTCAAATGTAATGTGGAACTTGATTATAATCTTCAGGTGGTTTAATTTCATCAAAAGCAAGCATGATCATTTTGTTGAGTACATTTTCAAATTGTCTACTCACAGTTTCACCTAAATATTGAAATTGTTCTTGAATCATTCTATTTCCAACTCCATGCCCTAAAGTCATCAAAAACATACCTATTGCCTCCTCAAACCTAACCCATTTAGTGGAAGTTAATCCATAACTTTTTAATCTATCACATAATTTACCAAAGACATGTTTCTTCATTCAAAATTGCTCATGATAGTGTCGTTCATTTCCCTAAAGTATTTCTATTATGAACATCCATCTTGTATGAGGAGAATTTCTATGTGACTCTTTTATTAAAAAGCTATTATGCTAATATACAACTGTTCTTGTTGCTGCACCAATAAGTTCATCAACTCTATACATCAACAACATGTTCCGCACCAATATTATTTCTAACATATAAAAAATCTTAGAATTTATGAATCAAATAAACCATCAAAACCTACACTTTCCATTAGTCAACAACATAAAGTATCATAATGTAATTAATAGCATTATATTTTAATATATTCTGTTCTTACATATATAAAAAGTGTCATATTTTATAAAGTGACAATACACTTGATTCTTACTTATAGAAAGTTTGTTCTTACAATACACAGAACATCACAAGTGTACTGTAAGAACATCAACAAGTGTCACAACTATCATGTTTTAATATAATATATTCTTACATATACAAAAACTGACAACACACTTGATTCTTCGCAAAAAAGTATGTCAATATACAAAAAGTGACATTTTTCAAAAGTATGTCAATATACAAAATGTGACATTTTTCAATAGTATGTCAATATACAAAAAAGTGATTTTTTTTTTTAAACATTCATTGATTCTATAATTAAGATTGTTGCTCTTTCAATCATTTAACTTGGTATTCAGGTTCCTTCAAGGCCACAAAGATCTCTCTATTAGCCTTCTTTGCAAACAAACTAATACCTATCATAAAAAGAGGAGACATTGGTTCACATTCTGAAAGAGTTGCTAACTTATCAACAATCTCTTGAACACTACATCCAAGTGGATCAATACATATGTATGAACTCCTATTCTTGATGCTTTCACAAAGTTTCTCAAGGTGTTTGGATAATTTTGATATAGCATAATTTTTTTCCTTCACTTTTTTGAATTTTTTTCTAGTTGGTTCAAGTAATATTTTGTTGCGGTTGCTACGTTCTACTTCCTGATCATGATTACTTTCATAAGAATCTAGACTAGTAGCTACATCAACATTATCATTTATCATAGATGTTTGTGTATACAAAGGAGGCATCAAACCAGAAGTTGGTGCCCAAGCTCTAGCTCCTGTTGTTGTAACATCTCGAAACAATTCATCTAATTTAAATGCATGCTCCAATCCTTTCACACGAAATTTTGAAACTTCAAGATATTTATATTATAATTTTTAAGTTAGTGTATAAATTCTAAACATATAATTAGACTATACACAAACATAATTCATATATAATTATATTTAGGGATACCTACTTATAGCTTAGCTTCCCACCATTCATCTGAAGCGTTGACGATTTACTTTTCCATATTCAAACCAATTCTAGTCTCTCTTCTCAATAAGGAATCTTATAGTTGCCATTCTCTCTTAACATTATCGTAGTGATTCTTTACTTTCTTTCATATTATCTACTGATTGTCTTGTTAAAGTTTTCAATGAAATTTTTCCAACCTTGTTTGTTTAAATCTGTTTCACGCCTATTACCTGCCCAAACTTGTTCAACGGTCAAATCAACCCAAATCTCATGTGTTCTTGAATCTCATATTGCTTTCGTTTATTTATTTATTTTTTGTGTTGCATCATTTTCCTTTCTGTTGCATCATTTTCTATCTAATAAAAAAATTTAAAATTAAATCAAGTTAATAATCAAATTTATTCAATTTGAATTATTCTTCTTCTATGTATGATTGCTTTTATATTACCGAGTAATTCTTTTGGACTATCTCCACCTACCTAGGTTTTTTCTAAAGTTACCTACAATCCATATGTTGACATAGCATTTACTGCTTTGTTAATTTAAATCAAAACTTTTATCAATTACAAACATGTGGGTCCACTATCACATGATATTTGACTACTTGTTGAAGTTTCTAACTATAACTTTTGTGCTTGCTATATGGTTCATGTTATTAGACTACTTGTTAAAGTTTCTTACTAGTACTTTAACAAAAAAGTAAAGATTCAAAACATCAAGTGGCATGAACCGTTATTAGTTTAAAAAAGGTTGAAGTTGTTTACACCTATCATTACACTCCACAAACTCACTTCATAGGCAACATTTGTGTGTGACCAAATTCAGTTAAAATACCAACTTCAAATTCTCTTGTTGTTTTTTATCTATTTGTTTTCTTCTCTATTATAGATACTGAATTTATGGGTTAACTTTGGCATAAGTAGCCAAATTTTGATGTCTCAACCATTAAAATAACAAGGTTTAGATGAGAAGAATAAGAAAATTTTTAATAATCCTAAAAGAACAAAAGCTATACTTATCTAATCAAAGCTGAATCTATCATTAGACTAAAACTAGGACAATAGCCAAGAATTAGACAATTACATCTCAAATGGAGATAAGTAATCTAAAATTAAGATGCAGTAGATGCATGGAACAGTAGATGAAGCTAGTAAGCATCATAAAGACAAGGTTTCAAGGAAATAAGATATATCCTTACAAAAGATGACACAATTAGTAGGCTAAGACTATAGAAATAATAACACAAAATGTAGTGAGCAATTTAACATGAGTATCTTCCCATTACTTTGTTTAGCTATACATGGGGCTACTGCTACACAGGATAATTTTTAGTAAAAAAGTTGTAGATGCAAAGCAAAGGTTTTCAGCTAGCAATGTAGTCACTTTAAAGGTAAAAACATGGAAGAGCACAATTCTACTTGACTCTAATTGCAAGTCCTCACATTTGTTTTCGTGAAATGTCATCAAATTCCCTTGAACTCCTTGCCAGCATGTTTTCTCTATAAAATTGTATAAAGATAGATATTACACTCTTAAATTAAAATAATAGGAAAATAAAGGGAAAGATATTAAGGTCTTTGATAAATCATCTACCAAATTGAGATATATTCCTCTCTTCATAGACTAAAATAGTGGTAATCTAAATGCACACTTCTGATACAGCTTAATTTATTTTTACATATAATCTAAAAATTCAATGAAATGCAAGAGATTCAACGATACATTTTATGCCTGTGTAAGCTACAACATGTTTAGACTATAGTCTCAGTACAAATTGAAAACATATATCACTACAAAAACACATAGAAAACACATCAACCAAAAAATAGAAAATAATACAAAAAATAAAAATAAAAATAAAAAATCAAGAGATTGATAGGTTTATATGTAAATCCTAAAATTTGAGATAATTTCTTTATTATTCTCTTGATGAAGAACTTAAAACAATGAATTACTTCTAAAGATAATTTACCTCGATGAAGAACATTAGAGCTAATGAAGAACATAGTAGATTGATGGGAACACAATGAACTGCACGAGATGAAGCAAATGAAGACAAGAGATTGTAATTCACGCACTAGAGGACAATGACTTCTTGTCTACCTTTTCATTAAACCCATCCCATTGATGAGTTCATGGTGGCTAGGATTCTAAAAAGTTCTTCTCAGAAAGGGAAAATAGATATATATATATATATATATAGAGGTAGGGATATGAAAGAAAAATTCTATTTGTTGTTCACTAAAATAAGGGTAAAATGGGAATTATAAAAAATTAATTAAAAGAATTTTGGCTTTCCGTGTTTTCATTGGAAGCTCTTTTTAGGGAAGCTTCATTGTGGCTTCACTTGGAAGCTCTTCCCATAATCAAAAGTCATTTTAGGAAAATCATCCAAACACTTCCATAAACCACTTTTGGGCTCAAGAGGAGCTTTTAGAGCCTCCAAAAGCTATGCAAAACAGGTACTAAATATGTTGGTATATCCCTTCTAGGACAGAGGCAAAGCTAACACTAAAGTATACAACACAAGACCACACAACAGCTTCAAGGATGGAGTAAGGCACACGGAGAAGCCAACTAGCAAGAGACCATGCCCATGCAGGATGAAATGAATTATTTCGTTGCTTGTAGAAGACGGGAAGTCAAGAAATCATTAGAGGTAGCTCAGAAAATCCATTAAATGTCATATGTATGAGAGCAAAAAACAAGCACGAGAGGTAGAGGTTGCCATTTTTTTGTCAGCAGGATGCAGTCTCGTACGTAAAAACATTGTGCAGACAACAAATCCCACAAAAGCAACCTTGAATGTATGCGAAGAGATGTGAGGTTTGAAAGCCATGTAAATTTTCAAAAGGAAATTAATAACACGTCGCTAATCAATACTTGAGATGTCTTAAAGATATAAAGAAAGCGGTGTCTGTTTATTAATAAAAGTTCTCGTGAAAAATTTGTACTAAAGAGTTCCCAATTCGATATGGCGTATTTTGTTTTGGATAAAGCTGATGGATGGCTCTTTGATTTGTCAAAAGCAATATCAAGTGAAGCCTTCACAGACCATCCGTGTTTGGAATTCATAAATGCATTTGCAATTTCAGATACTGGGAGAAATCTGTATGGTTTTGAAGGATCGGCCAAATATTGAGCTTAGTCTTTTTTAGAAGTAACCTGTTTTAAACAGAAAAATAATGACAAGAATATAGATGTTAGAAAGGAACTAAAGAATTAAAGCATTCCCAAAAATACCGTAAGTAGCATACCTCTTGAAGAAAATCCACAACACCCTTTCGTGGCGGCAATTTAGATCCTAATGATTCAAAGAAGTCTAGAGCATTTTCTCGAGGGCCTTGATACCCCACCTTCTGATAAAAGCGTCAAACAAATCAAATGTCTTAGGTGCAGGCTGTAGAAGAGCCATCAGCACAGTAGCATCCATCTGATGAACAAAATTGCGCACACAATTCACAATTTGAAATGTAGTGGAGCTATCCAATCCAGTGGGTATTTCATCCATAAACAACGTTTTTCTTGGCCCAACAATCATTTATCCTGCATAGTTAACCTTAACCAATCATAATTTGATAGAATGGTAACATAAAACTGACTATAAATTATTTAAATCTAAACTTCCATATTGCAAATGCAAGTGCATGCAGCACTTAACAATAATATTTTTGGTGCAATAAGAGCAAAAAGAGATAGAGAGAAAGAAAGACCTGTAGTACCTCCTTTCTTTGACCACCCGAGACACCTCTAAGCATATCACTACCAACTATTGTCTCTGAACAGTCATCAAATCCAAGAACTTTCAACGCATAATCTGTCGAAATACTATGCTTTTTGCCACGAAAAGATGATGCCTGTATTTTAAATTTTTTAAGATTAACCAATATAGAAATTGTAAGCATACACACTAAGAAAATAAATAATTACAAAGTCACAAGGTTCGAAATAGAAACCTTCATAAAAGCATCAATTTCTGGACTAGGACGTATGTTCTTTTCCTTTTCTAAACGACTTAGATCCTTCATGTACCACAAGTAAAGATGGGGGAAAAAAATTAGAAAAAATGATTAGTGAAATAGACCTAGAATAAAATAGAAAATGAACAAGCAACCTAGGATTCTACTTATTGAGTTCAAATGTTCATGAATGAACAAACCAGCAAACCGTTCACTTGCTCCTTGAAATCTAGCACCATAATCCAAGGTTTCTCTAACAGTGAGTTCCGCAATGTGATTATCCGTTTGGCTAGTGTATGCTGAAGTTCTCTGAACATGAAATTCATTAATGTCATATCCGTTACACGTGATACTACCTTTTTCTGCTAGTCAGAACCAATTTCACAATAAGATAGAGTATTCATCCGAATGCGCAAACTCTAGGACAATATTCTAGAACAAAGAATTTGCGTGTCAAACTTAAAGCAAGAGATAAATTGAAAGTTTGGATTTCCATGAAGTAGGCCTAATTCAATAGAGCAACATATAGGATAACCAAAATCTTTTAGACACATATATACTTGTTTTTTGATGAGTTTATACTTGCTCAGGAAACAAATGAATTCATCGATGTACAGAATTGCATCAAGTGTGTACAGACCTTTTAGGTTGCAGTCAAGTTTCCCTGCGAGAGCTAAAAGCAAGGTGGATTTTCCAGAACCAGGAGGTCCCAAGAGCAAGGTCATCCTACAAATACCCAAAAGATAACATCAGGAGGCCTTAGCGATAATTAAAATTCAACATATATATATATATATATATATGTTACTGTCATTGGTCTATTATTATCTATTTCATGAGTCATTTTGTATAATGTAGCCATACACGTATAAACTGAATTTTTTTTTTTTACCTAGATATTTTTTATTTGTTTTTATTATACTTCACGAACAACTGAAAATTTACCTCTCCCCGGCCTCACAGCACCGCTAATGTTGTTCAAGATAGTTAAACTATGTTGCTGAGGCCTAAATATTCTCAAACCAGTTAGAATTCTCTGTACCAAGGAAGCCAATTTAAAATTAGAATTAAAAATGACATTTCTATATAAAATAACCATTAAATTAATAATAATGAAAAAAATAGAAAGTGAACCTCAAATGTATCACTAGTAGCATTAATCAAAGTAGGTAAAGCTCTCGACCCCGTATGAACATCAGCTATTACTTTCAAGTTCTGGAACCTCACTTCCACCTTTGGCACCTCCAATCCAACCCTTAAAAAATTGTCAAAATCAAACATTAAAAGTTGTTCGTAAATATAAAGTTATATCAAGAAAAGTCTAGAATACATTTAATAGCAATACAATATGCTTAGTATATAAGATGTATTCTAAATCTTTTCCGATATTAATATAAACATGAACCTTTATATATGTGTGTGTGTATGAATTAAATAGAAATTGTATGCTGCATCAAATGTATTTTAATTTTTTTTTATATTAATTAAAACACGAATATATATGTATAATAACATAGATATCATGTTAGTATGAACTAAATAGAATACGCATGGTGAAAGGGACATTTTCAATTTTTTTTCGACGTCAAAATGATTAACACCTACAAACCTGTCCAAACGTTCCTTGATCGCGGAGAGGAGTCCATAGTTGTCCTGATCATTGGTGGCGAATGCCATTTTCACGACATGTTCACGGTGCGATTTGGTCAGTTTACTCACGTCGACAGTCCGAATCCTGGCACCTCCTCCTTTGGACTCCGAAGGCGTCCTCCTCAGCAAAGCGATGTTGCCTTGCTTCTGCGACGGCAGCCTCGAGTAGGCTTCCCACAGCAGCTCGGTTTCGTCCTCCGCCAACGTCTCGGCATTGGACGCCTGCGCAAAGGACTCCCTCCCCGCTTCAATGTTGGAGTACTCAAAGCACTCGCTCCCGTTCGAGGCCGCCGTTGAAGCCGCTTGTCTCTCACTTTTTCAAGATTGTGATGATTTTGAATGATCAAACTCTGGTTCTGTTTTCAAGAATTGTAAACGAAGCAGACGTTTTTATAAAGGAAAACGTAAACTATAAAACGCCGCGGGAAGTTTGAAGAGTGAAATGACGATATTGACCTTTCCAGAAGGCAGTGGTGTCAGCTTAAGAAACAATTTTTTCAAAAGTGGTTTACATACGAAATGACGATAACAACCTCTTATGGAGGGTTGCATGGGACCCCAGATTGATAAAAAAAAAAAAAGGTGTTTTGGTCTGTTAATTTTTTTTTCTTTTTTAATTCTGTCAGCATTTTTCAATTGTACTGAAAATGGTTATTGCCAATTAACTTGTTGTACCTAGATAACTAAGATATAACGAGGAAATCAGATGATACCTGTAATTCAAAATGACAGTAAAAAATTTCTATAGAGTATGTACCCGTGAAAGTTAAAAAAACATTAGGACAATATTTGGTGCACTACATCAAGAAGAGATTTTATTGTGTTGTATTTAACGAATACAATACAATTGTTTCGAGGGTGGAGTTAAGGAATTTGTTTGAGAAGACCAATATAATAAAATTCAATATTTAAGAATTTTGTTTGGAGTTAAAAATTTTGTTTGCCTTAAAAAAATGAATTTTATTTGTGATCAAAATAAAATTTTTATAAAATTTAAATATAAATGCATAAACTTTTAAGAATATTTTTAATTTTCTTTGAGGGAATGGGAGGTGATCACTACCAGCCTCCTAGATCCATCGATATTGCCTGTTTGGTATATATATTTTGTAGTCATATTAATTTAATACGATATAATACAACAAGACATAACATAAAGGGGATACGCAGGTTTAAGTGGTATTGTATTAGCTTGAGGATAAATAAATTTGTATAATATGCTTTTTATTTTAAAAATATTATATTTATTACTTATCAAAATATAGCACAACTCAGTGATCACTTATTATTGCTTGATATGGTTTAGTATGATATATTATTATTAAACACAAGATTGTATAAGGATATTACAATTATATAACGTCCAATTCAAACAAATTTAATTTAATCTCATATTATATGTAGCATTCAATGCATTGATTATACGAAAGGATTGGATATAAACATGGGAATTGATACCTTCATGTCTGTGCATGTCTACATTGGATTTAATATGTTGTGTAACCCCACCACCATGGTTGATTATTTTTTTAGCCCATGGAATCATGAGCTGCTCTCTTTCTTTGGCTGAAGTCAGTTGCAAAAACGGATGGTTTGGCTCTTGATGGACGGCCTATCTAATTAAGTCCACCTCCATTTGCTAAGTTTTGAAAATTATAATTTGGCTCTTATAGTTTCAAAATAATTAAGTTGAACCCTTTAAAATTCCTTTCTAATTAATCCCTTTATGCTAAAAAAACTTTTAGTTTCACTTTTGATTTACTATTATTCACTTTAGATTGGTTTTATATGCTCAGGGGGAACTATGCATAGCTGCTGCCCCCAGTGAACATGGTTCGTAAACCAATTTTAATGGCCCTATTTTGTTTTGTTTGTTTTTTTTTTTTTTTAATATTACAAAATAATATTAAAGTTAATGTGAATTTTGAAATTAGCATCAAATTAAGAATATGAATTTTTCTATCACCATAATTATTTGCAAATAAAAACAATAGATCGCAAATAAATGACCAACATGTGGACTACGAGAGTCTATTTTAAAATAACAAAATCTTGCATTGTCTAATTAGAAAAAATCGTTAAACTATATATGTAGGGATTTGCAACACATAAGTTTGATTTTATATATTTTCTCGCAATACAAAATTTAAACCCAAAATAATTTATAATGGTAATAAGATGTAATGAGAAGTGAAAAAGAAAATGAATTTATTGTATAATATATCTACCCATATTCATCATTCCAATGGACTGGAGATTTACATTTCAATTAAAGAATTTTATTTAATATGTATCTAGTCCTATATTACTGCACTGAACTAATCCTAATGAAACTATAGTACTAAAAAAAATCATCTATGTCCTGCACTTAAACCAACAAATAAGAGTATCCATGGTACTATCTGTCATTATGTCCATCTCGCAATATAATCTGTTTAATCTTCACAACTTATCTTCTCTGGAAGTTGAGGAATTTTATTGAGAAAGCAAAGATGCCAAAGAAGAACACACAGAATCCGATGAGCACTGCTACTGAAACTCCAATCATTCCAGTGTCATAATCAAGATTAACTTCCAAATACTCTTTTATTGTGCCTTTGAATCCAGGTTGGTCAATCATGTTTTCTAAATCACCAAGCTGAGAGGTGATGACACCCCGTAGAGTCCACGAAACAGGACTGATGTAATAGAACCATATCCACCATCCTGGAATATTCTGAACAATCGTAAAACAAAATTAGGACGTCATACATGACATTTTATAAATACTGGTAGAAACTAGAACCAACTAGGCAAAAATATTGGAATCATTTAACTAAACAAGTCATAGTTTAAAACACTAATTTGTTTGCTCGATAGAATACTTACTGGTTTTGTGACCAGAAAACCTGAAAGAAGATTCCATAAAGAGTAAAATGCAGAAGAAATGACTGCTGCTAAGTGCTGGTTAGGAGTGAGTCCGACAGCCATCATGCCGTAAAATGTAAAGAAGGTGAAGGTAAGGAACATGAACAAAATGTAGAGGAAAAATTTTCCTGCAATACAAAAGAAAAGGTATTCAAAATAGATGAAAATGACTAGGGTCATCCTTAAAAGTCTTCTTCTTGAATCAATTCTCAAGCACATCAGTCGTGATTCACAACTATAATTACCATATTCTTGTTCCACACTGGGAACAATTTAGTTGAATGTCTAACCGTTTGGTTTTGGACATTAATGTTCGGAATTTAACTTGGAAAAGATAATCTTTCCTAGATTACCACTCCTAAATCTTTCCTACTAATGGAAAAAAGGTTATTTTTCTCACATTTAACTTGTAAAAGATATAGATTAAGCAGAATAAAGCAAAGTATTGGACACAGCTCCACCAAATTCTATGTAAAAAAAGGCACATCAGAACAGAAATTATATTCTTACTTGCTGTTCTTTCGAAGTTAACCATGAAGTATGTGATAATGCCATATAAAATCGTTTGCACAAGGATGTATGGAATTTCCACGAGGCCCTGACAATCAAGGAATTCGTCACTAATTTTGATCTTTTCACAAGAATGTAATTTTCAAATCTACTTTAGTATCATGAGAGTTACCTGAGCAGCTGCATAAGCTAAAGGAGCATACATTCCTGCTGCTCTCTCCCGATAAAACACGGTTCTCTCAATTGAAACGATAGGCTGTACTGAGGAAGCATTGTTGACCCCAAGAAACAAGCATGCAGAATACAGAGCGCCCATTATCGTTAATAAAGCTTGAGTTGAGTCCCTCTTTGAACCAATATCCCAAAATACAGAGCCAAATATCAATGCAGCAATTGTAGTAAAACATAGCCTCATGGCATTATAGTGGGGACTTCTCCAATAAACAAGATTTTGCTTCCAAAGACAAATACAAAATTGAGAAAACTGATCTTTTGAATACAAGGAAGAAAATTTTAATGGTTGTGAGCCAGCAGGTGGAACACTCAAATCCTTAATCAAAGCTTCCACTTCCCTACAATACAAATATGCATATCAGAATAAGAGAATCATCTGGTAAAAACAAGAATCTGAATTGAGATGGTGTCCATTAATATCACCTGTACTGATCAGAGTATCTGTAGAACTCTGCAAAGTCCACCCCTAGTCTCTCTTCAACTGCAGGTGTTGTGACCTCAAGCATCCAAGTTGCTGGATTATAACCACTAGGTATTGGAGTAATTCCACGAATCCCCTAAACCGAAAAATAGAACATCAGATAAAAATTATCATACACAAACAACACAGCCATATAATTCATCATTTATTTATAAAAACCATTGCATTGACTATTAATACTTTCTGATGGATCATTGCTAATAAAAATGCAAAGCAAGGTCAGTCAATAAGGTGAAAGTTCTACGTCATCAACTATAACTACATGGTATCATCTTAATTTTTACCACTTGAGGAGGATAGGTTGGGATTGATTAGGCCTAAGAGTGAGTAAAACACAATAATTCTAGGTGAAAATTGGATCAGTAAAATAGGACTGAATCAAATTATTACTTATGACTTCGCAAAAGCGGTGTATGAATTCAAAATTATAGTAATATAGAAAAATGAGTATCACCTGAAAATAATCTACCATAGTCTGCGAATGCACACCAAGCTTCCCTCCATATATAACTCTTCCTCCTCGTTTCATAAGAAGTAGCTGTGCATGAGAACCAGAAGATTAATTTGCTGGTAAAGAAAACAATAGAGTAGTATATATAGTTAAATTGTGACCAACCTCATCAAATGCTTCAAAAATATCAATACTTGGTTGATGTATGGTGCAAACCACAGTTCGCCCAGTATCAACAGTATTACGAACAGTTCTCATCACAATTGCAGCTGCTCGTGCGTCAAGTCCAGAGGTAGGTTCATCCATAAAAATAATGGAAGGGTTTGCAACAAGCTCCACTGCAATTGTTAAGCGCTTTCTTTGCTCGGTTGATAAACCAGAACTACCTGGCAAACCAACCAAAGCATTCCTTAGAGTATCAAGCTCTACCAATCTCATTACTTCTTCAACAAACTCCTGTAGAAGATTGTAGCAAATAATAATGTCAAAAAAAAAAAAAAGTGAAAACAACTCAACAAAGAGATTTAGTAATACTACTATTATTGAACTCACTTTTCTTTGATCTTTGCTGACTTCTTTTGGCAAACGTAGACTGGAAGAGAACCAGAGAGACTCCTCAACTGTGACCTGAGGAGAATGTATGTCGTTTTGTTCCACATATCCTGCAATTCTGGCAAATGTGCTTTGCTCTTTTGGATAACCTGATATCCTGATGTCCCCTTCTATGTATCCACCAGTTTTCCTACCAGCTAGCACATCCATCAAAGTAGTCTTTCCTGCTCCACTTGACCCAACTAATGCAGTTAGAACACCTGGTGAGAATACTCCACTAACCTTCGACAGGAGTTGCAACTTCTTTTCCGGTACACCTTTCGAACTCATTGCCTAATAATCACCCCAACACACCAAAAAAGAAAAGAAAGAGTTAAAGAAAGAGCTATAGAAAAGGTTAAAGATACACACAAGTCAAGAGAATTAATAATGCTTGACAAACACACACCTTTGGCATATCAACGAAGTAGTTGACATTATGAAACGTCATTGCTAATGGTTGAAAAGGTAGAATCATTCCCTTCTTTTTACCACCCTCTTGACGAGGATTCGTACTTAATTCTGTCTCTTGATTACTTACTGCATAATCAGATGATGATTTATGAATAATTGATTAGAAACCACACTTTGAAACATTTGCCAATTTTAAAAAAAAAAAGAAGATATTTGTCAAAAAAGAAGAGCAAAAATAAACAATGACTAACCTCCATCTTCAGCAGAAGAACTTTCATCCGTGGCATCAAGTGGAACCACCGTTTGGGATTTTCTAATAGCTGTGACAAACACAATTAAGAAGATTAGGTGCCTAAATTATTATTAATAATCTATAAAGGGAATAGACTAAACAATATAGCAAAACTTCATGTTTCAACTTACGATTAAGGTAGGCAAGGGCCAAAGTGACAAGATTGTTGAAGAGCAATGCATAAAGAATCAAAACACCAACTCCAATCCAGTACCAATTATCGTCATGTGGTAAACTATGCAGCTCAAGAACATTGTAGCCCACGCTATTGTCTCCAATACTGGACCTCTGCAATATGTAATTACATACAGTTACTTTTCTATTGATCCAAAAAAATAAAAGCTGACCAAAAGCATGTTTATACACCCACCTCATTCCACCTAGAGGCAGTAAATTCGTTAACAGAAATTGCACGCTGCCCATAGGATAATGGTGACACCCAAAAGCCCCAAATCCACCATGGCTTAATCATACCTGAAATAAGAACCCGCCATATGAAGAAATTACCTTAACTTGTATTATAAGATAACAAAAAGGTAATGAATTAGCCTACCCTTTGGAATAATAAATCCACCCAACAAGAATATAATTAGAAGAGCAGCTGATCCAAATGTATTGGCAATGACCATATCTCGTGCAAGGGTAGCCATCATTCGGAATAGGCCCAATGCCATTTGATGTACAGAAAATAGCAAGAACATGAAACGGAAGAATCTGACACATTAAAAGAGAAATTGGTAAGTACAAATATAATGCAAGGAGCTAAAACATCATCTATATGAGTAAGTACCTACCTCCCAGCACTAGGGGCAAAACCAACAGTATAGTATACAACACAAGACCACACAACAGCTTCAATGATGGAGTAAGGCACACGAAGAATCCAACTAGCAATAGACCATGCCCATGCAGGATGAAAATAATTATCTCGTTGCTTGTAAAAGACAGGGAGTCGAGAAATCATAATAGGTAGCTCAGAAAATCCATTAAACATCATATGTATGAGCCCGAAAAACAAGCATGAGAGATAGAGCTCGCCACTTTTCTCATCGGTGGGATGTAGTCTTGTTCTTAAGAACATTGTGCATGTAACAAATCCCACAAAAGCAACCTTGAAAATATGCGAAAATATATGAGAATTTGAAAACCATGAGAAACTTTGAAAAGAAAATTTATAATATATGCCTTTAAGTGATGAGTTAAAAAATACCTGACAAGTACGAAAAATATAAAGAAAGCGATGTCTGTTGATCAATAGTAGTTCACGTGAAAAACACGTACTAAAGAGTTCCCAATTTGATACAGCATACTTTGTTTTGGATAAAGCTGAATTATGGCTCCTAAATTTGTCATATGGAGCATCATGTATGGACTCCACAGATCTTCCGTATTTGGAATTTTTAAATGCATCAGCGATTTCTGAAACAGGAAGGAATCTATATGGTTTTGAACGATCAGCCCAATATTGAGCTTGATCTTTTTTGGAAGTCACCTGTTTTAAAACATAAATAAGCAAGGGAAAACAAGAAGAAAGAAGTTAGCGAGGAACTAAAGAAAGCATCTGCATATGCACCATAAACAGTATTACCTCTTGAAGAAAATCTGCAACACCCTTTCGTGGTGGCAATTTAAATCCTAATGACTCAAAGAACTCTAATGCATCTGCACGAGGGCCTTGATACACAACATATCCTTCTGATAACAGCACCAAATCGTCAAATAGATCAAATGTCTCAGGTGCGGGCTGCAGAAGAGCCATTAGTACAGTAGCGTCCATTTGATGAACAAAATTCTTGACACATTTCACGATCTGGTATGTGGTGGAGCTATCAAGTCCAGTGGATATCTCATCCATAAACAAGGTTTTTCTTGGCCCAACAATCATTTCTCCTGCATAGATAACCTCAAATGATTCAAAATCTAAACTTCCATAATTCAAATGCAAGTCCAACATTTGACAATTCCTTCTGTGTAATAAAAAAGGAGCAAGAGAGTGAAAAAAAGGGACCTGTTGTGACCCTTTTTCTTTGACCACCAGAGACACCTCTGAGCATATCACTACCAACTATTGTATCTGAACATACATCAAGACCAAGAACTTTCAACACATAATCTGTTGAAATACTGTGCTTATTGCCAGCAACAGATGATGCCTGTGTATTAACATTGTTTAGACTATATCAACGTTTGTAAAACGTATTCACAATAAATATATACGAAGTTCCAAATAGAAACCTTCATAAAAGCATCAATTTCTGGACTAGGACGTATGTTCTTTTCCTTCTCTAAACGGTTCAAATCCTTCATGTACCCTGCAAGCAAAGATGGAAAGAAAAAGGGTAATGAAACAGAAAATAATCACGAAACAAAGAATTTCTACTTGTTGAGTTCAAATGATCATGAATGAACAAACCTGCAAACCCTTCACTAGAACCTTGACATCTAGCAGCAAAATCCAAGGTTTCTCTAACAGTGAGTTCTGCAATGTGATTATCTGTTTGGCTAATGTATGCTGAAGTCCTTTGAACGTGAAATTCGTCAAGGTTATGGCCATTGTACGTAACACTACCACTTTTCTGCGAGCAAAAAACCAATTTCACATTAAAACAAAGTAATTAGTCCACAAAATTCCACGAAAACTAAATTTTGTGTCAAAACACGAGCAAGAAATATAATGGTGTAGGTAATAAAATACGCTAATTAGAGAAATTTCAGTTATAAGAAAGATAACAATATTTTTAATATATTTTTATTAATATAATAATGAAATATCATTGACACATACATGTATATAAATTAATTTGAATGATAAAACGTATAACAAATTGAAACTAATTCTACTTTTAATAAAAATATTAAGAAATCAAAATTTATAATTCCTTCATATTCATACCTTGTTTCTATATGAAATTTTATATTGCTAATTAAGGGTGACAAAAAGACGGTCATGTCATATCCCATCTGCAACCTATATGATACTTATCACTACCTAGTGCAAATTTCTGACTAATTGCTAGAGAATCACCGGGCCAAAGAATTTTATTATAGAATGCATGATGGGAAAATAAAACATATATATACCATGACAGTTTTGGTTCTTTGACTAGTTGACATAGACAACATGTGCTGATTCCATAAGTTAGAAGATAGTTGACAACTGATTTGATAAGTCAAAGTACAAGTTGACCCTACTAATTAGTGACAGTGGATACAAACCTCCAAGTTGCCGTCAAGTTTCCCAGCAAGAGCTAAAAGCAAGGTGGATTTTCCGGAGCCAGGAGGCCCTAAGAGCAAGGTCATCCTACAAACACGCAACATATTACGTCAAAAGAGGATTGCTGATATCAAGTGGTCAATATTTTCAACACAACATGTGAAACCAATAAATTATCTCCAAATAGAAATACGAGTTTGCATGTCAATTTTCACTATAGTTGTCATGCACAAATTTGGTTACATTTGTGAGTTATTAGCCCGTGAAGGTATCCAGCCTTTTTAACCATAATATCTTATATGTATAAGGATTCTTCCTTGATATATATATATATATATATATAAAAAAATTTAAAAAAAATTCCATATTAAGTAAGCTTATGTAATATATATATATTTTTCAAAATCAGTTGAAACTAAAATAATATATCGTATATATAATCAATCATATGGGCCCATTTCGCCCCTATTAACATATGTTGAAGTATTAAAAGCAAAAGAATAAATTCAAGCAAAAATGAATAAAAATTCAAGTATATTGGTCAAAGTATTGCGTTGAGTTAATCTAAACCCTCTTGATTGACACTAATTTACTTTTAATCACTCCACCTCTGGAATCTGGATCTTATACATAAATGTTGCTAGTTGTACACATGCTTACGCAAAAATTTTGATTTAAGTATAAAAGAGTTAAATATTAGGTACCTTCCTGGCTTTATAGCACCGTTGATATCATTCAAAATAGTTAAAGCACGTCGTTTTGGTTTAAAAATTCTCAAAGCAGTGAGAATTCTCTGCATCCAGAATACCAAAAGAAGCCATAATTAGAAAGCAATAACATCTCTCTAAGTAAGACATAAATATAGAAAAAGAAACTATTGTAGTTATAGTAATAATGAAAGTAGTGTTAAAAGAACCTCAAATGTGTCACGAGTAACATTAATTAAAGTTGGCAAAGCTCTAGACCCCGTTTGAACATTGGCCACAACTTTCAAGTTCTTGAACCTCACTTCCACCTTTGGCACTTCCAATCCAACCCTGCAATAAAAAAAGTCAAAATCTTTCTATATCATCATATATAACATGACAACTTAAACACGAAAATCTAGAATGTAGCCAATCCTACAATTAAAAAAAAATCATAATTTTCTATATCATCAAATATAAAAGAACAATTTAAAAAGGGAAAATCTGTATCTAATAATACAAATTTCGTATTCACATAAATCTACAAATTATATAACATGAATTAAATTTAATATTCATTCCTCGTTATATATATTCTAAATCTTTTTTTAATGATTCAAGTTTTATGTTCATATTAATCCGTACATTATGTAATTAAAATAATACATCCTATATCACTTTTTAGATTTCGAATCCACATTAACCCACATTTATCTAAATCGAATAATATAAAAAATTTTAAACTAACCCGATAAGGGAAAATTATCCTAATGTAGAATTTTTCAAAAGCAGCATGTGTATTCAGGACTTTCTCCCTCCGTGCAAACACCAACCTATCCAGGCGGTCCTTGATTGCGGATAGGAGTTTATAGTTATCTTGTTCATTAGTAGCGAAGGCCTTCTTGACGACAAGTTCACGTCGGGATCGGCTTAGCTTCCTGACGTCAACAGTCTCAGTCCTCGCTTCTCCTGCTTCGATGTCGACGTCGTCGTCGCCGTGGCGCAACTCGGAGGGCGTCCGCCTGAGCAAAGCGAAGTTACCTCGCTTCTGGGACGGCAATCTGGAGAGCGCCTCCCACATGAGCTCCTCCTCGTCCTCCTCCACCGTGTGGGCATTCGACGGCCGCGCAAACGACTCCCTCCCTGCTTCGATCTCGAACTCGAAGTACTCGCTCCCGTTCGAGGCCGCCATTGTACCCTCCTCTCTCACTCTTCCTCTCTCTCTCTTGCTTTTCGAGTTTGTGACGATTCGAGTAATAGACTCTGTCCCTCTCTCTCTTTCTCTATCTCTCTCTCTGTTTCGATCTCTGACGCTATGAGTTTCGAGTAGAGACGGAGCTTTTATAGATAAAATAATAAATAAACGAAGCCAAGTAGTTAGAGTCCCGGGAATTTTGAAGAGGGTGGCAAATGACGAGATTGACCTTGTGACAAGTTGTCCATGACGTACGGTATGACGATAGGGACCTTCGCTTTGTAGAGTTCCATGAGATGGGTTTTTTTGTCCTGTTCTTTCGATGCCCATGATTGTTGTTATGGCCCATCAACTGACACTTGTAATCCAGTGTCTCACTTCTTATGACAGTTCAAAGTACTCTCAAAATATCATATATTCTTTTATTCACAGATTTTTTTATTCGATAACTTTTATGCTTGACGGAATTATTAAAGGTTAGTGTGATCGTAATTATTAAAGGTTTGACAAAATTTATCAAGATGGAATATTAATTTGTTTGAGATATTGATGATTAAGAATGACATCAAAAGACATTATGCAGGACATTAATAATTAGGTCCGTTTAAATCGATTAAGATTAAATATTAAAATACAACCTTAAAATTCACTTATAATTAGGGATATTCTAACACAAATAGTTAACAGTATGCCAAAAAAATCCCATAATATAATACTAAGACATCTTTATTCTCATAACACCAACAAAAACTTTCCCGTATATTTTGGTAAATGCATATGGTAGCATTCAGTATTTTTATCATGAATATGTGCAGAAAGTATAATAATTCCTTTTACTGACTCAAAAAAAAAAAAAAAAAATTAATTCCTTTTACAATCAGTGAACGTGCCTTGAATGAACTTTATGAGAGTTCAAGATTTTAACCCTAAATAGTATACATTTATGTAAGTGATGATGTGTTCTTTTTTATTCCAAGTGCGTACTCAATGACGCTAGCGTTTGACGTTGTTGAAAGGGAACTAACTTCTTAACTATTTAAATAATAGCAATATTAATAATAATATATCAAAAAAACAGTAAAAATAATAAATTAATCACGCGTTAAAATATCATGTAAGATATAAATGAAATTCGAATGGGATTTGGTAAGCGTGACTAATTGGCGTGAACAGTAAACAAGGAAATTCGAATTGGATTTGATGAGCGTGAATGTATTGCGTGAACATTGAACGAGGACACTTCGTTTGAAACACTACAAGGTACATCAACAGTTTTGAGTCGTTGACTTCATTGATTTTTCAAACACTTTGTCACATGTCGAAATGGTTCCTGATGTTGAAGTGGTTCCTGGTCAATACTCAATAACCAAATGCTTACATGCAGAGTTCCACTAAGAGTTCTATGACGCATGATACTACATGTTAATTTGTTAAATTGCACGTTCCATGTCCATAGTAATATTTTCCATATTGTAAAAAGTTCGCATAGTATTATTTGATATAAATTTTGTAAATTATAGAATCGGATATTGACTCTGAACTCATAAAAGCAACTGAAAATATACCTCTGATGTTAACGCTAAACTCATAAATGAAGCCAACTTGACAGGGATCTTCCAATAGATTAATATCAACTTTGGCTTGTTTAAGCTACAGATTTCACATAAGTCTACTAATATTCAATGTACATTCTTGTCTAGGCTTGCAGGTTTCATTAAAGTCTACAATTATCAATATAAATCCCCAAAGAGGGTCACTGACAAATGCAGGTTCCGAAAACTACTTGAAATTCGTAGGTGCCCAGATGCTTAGAATGAGTACAGTGATGATCTGCTGGTCTTTACAGTTTTCGTAGAGGCAACTGATCGATCTTGTAGCAAGTTTCCGTAACAGGGCGGGCAATAAAATCTCAAATACAATGTGAGAGAACCAATAAAATCTCATTATGGGTGAAACAAAATTGAGCAGGCCATAGTAATACAATGCAACTTTAGCAACCTAGTCAATAATTTACATATAAGCCAAAGAACAAGACAGTTTTTCTTTACAAGCAACAATGCGGACCACATCAAACAAAAATCATCTTTTGCAACATCTAAAGCCTTGTAATGCCCTACTACTAGGTCAACGAACAAAAGTAAGCTTTGGCTACAAAAGAGTAATAGGATAAGACCAGCTGCCTACCTGTACGAGGTTGGTGTAACAAACCTTTAGAAAACAAGCACAAAATTTGGTCCATGACGATTGATAAGATTTGCCTCTTAGAGAAGTTCACATTTGACATCCTAGCGTTTGCCCTTACGGCTATAAGGAGTTGATTTTGCCGCTGACTTCTTTGACTTGACTTTCTTGCCTTTCAAGCTGGGTATGTCATCATCAGAATCATCGCTTTCATTCCCAAACTTCCGGTTCTTCTTTTTCTCTGCCTTACCACAAACAATAATCTTCCTTTCGTCATTTTGTTGCACAAGTTCCGTCTTCTCCTTTGGCCTCCAAATGAAAATAGACCTACAGGAATAGCTAAATTATATTACAATTGGCAATAGCAACTCAACTGGTAAAAGACAACACCATTTTAATGATGTGAACATATACAATCACAAATAAACTGCATTATTGTTTTTCAGCTCTCCTCCACATATATAAAAATTCGTAGTTATCTTTTTCAGAATGTCAACTGTTATCAACAACTCTAGGTAAATAATTGATGTGCTATTGCCCAATGAATTCATTACACAAGGTTTTACAAACAAAAGAAAGAACAAAGTAAAACATTTCTGAAAACAAGAAACAGTGCACAACCTTGAACTACCAGATGCCAAAGCATCATCCCGTGGATGGAGCTTGTTCACGGGACTAATAGTTGTAATGTTGGGATCCATAACCTCAGCAACTAATTGCCCTGTGCTGACGTCTATGAAATCAATGGGATGTAGGGCAGCTCCATTGAAATTTTCACTTATGTAACGACCAATAACTGCTAGGGACTCAGATGGATCCTGCACCAAAAACATAATTATTTCTAAAGGTACAAGAAAGAATTTCAGAAAAATAAAGAGAACATTTTAACTGATTTTACCCTTGGATCCCATTCTGCTCGAAATGGAGTCAGATGGCGATTAAAATCATGACTGTGTACAATTTCTCGGCTTGGTGTGTCCATATTGCCAAAGATAGAATCCCATATACGAAGACGATTGTCTTGCGAAGTGGTAAGAATTTTGCTTCCAGATAATGGAGAGAAATAAGCAGAGTTAACAACACGTCTATGAGCTAGGTCGAATAGAGAGGATCCAGCTTCTAATCGCCGCATGTCCCATATACGAGCCTGAAAGTGATAAAACCTCAAACTTTCAGAACTAGTATAGTCAGAATACAAATAAAAATATCATTCACAAACACATACCAACATGCAAAATCTTAAGAATAAATGCATGATAGAAAAATAAGGATTTTTTGAAACAATAATACAAATTTCCAATGTATATGACATTTCAAGGGAATAAAATTAATGATCTGATGGCAGTAAAAGAAGCAAAACCCAGATACAGCACCACTGAAGGGCCAAATCACTCAACAGTAGTACAACCAATAAATTAAAATTTGGAGAAAAGGGAAATGAAATGAAAATACTAACAAAGTGATCATTTCCACAACTCAAAAGAAGCTCTGGCTGAATAGGATTGCAGTGCAGTCCAACAACTTTGCTACCTTTCTTGTGGATCAAAATTCCCTCCCCAATTTTGCTATTGGAGCGCATATCCACCCTGACATAAGAATATATAGAACCAACTTTTAATTAAGCTTATTTGCAAGAATAAACTATATGCAAAAAAATAAAATATGTACTACCATTTTCACATTCCCCAAGCAACCCAAAGTGTCAATTTCATTAACAACATGCTAACTTCATTTACACTCTTTTACTCCCAGATTATTCTATTAATTTACTTCTGATCATGACCCACGGAAACAAACTGGACGATAACGCCAACCAATTGACAACTTCCAACATCTAAGCTCTGAAACTTGGTTGCCTACGTAAAAGTAAGCACTTGGTTGGCATCATCTAACAGCAGTGTCAGACCTAAAACTTTTCCTATAGGTGATACATCAATGAAATGCTCCAAATAAAACATAGTACGACGTTCCAACCAGGGAGTTATGATTGACAACTTTGCACTGTCAATATGCATGACAAAACTTTCACAGTACATGGGATATGTTGAATGGCATCTCATAAAGATTAAGAAAAGATGACAATATTTTCAACAAAGAATGCTCCTGAGCAGACTGTATCTTACATCATAATTAAATACCAATGAATAGTGGCTCTAGTCAGTAAGAAACTTACATGTAGAGGAAACCAAAATTATCAGCAACAAGTACAACTTACATGTAGGCAGAGGAAACTTACATGTAAGTTTCTTAATCTCATAACGATTAAGAAAAGACGACAATATTTTCAACAAAGCATGCTCCTGAGCTGACTGTATCTCACATCATAATTAAATACTAAACAATAGTGGTTATTGTCAGTATGAAACTTACATGTAGAGGAAACCAAAATTGTCAGCAACAAGTACAACACCTCTTTCTGAGTTAATATCCAGGCCATAAAGCATCCTCCAACTGCTAGGGCCCTACAATCAAACCACATTCTAGTCAGGCCTTTGTTTTTCCCTGCTTGGTAGCCTAAGAGGCATGCTAAATAAAATATCAAAATCAATTCATGTTATGACAATAGAAAGATCACTGTCCATTTGTCTTCCTTTCAAGTTTTAACTACATCCACTTTTCTTGATAAATAAACTGAGATAAAAACCTTAAATACTCATATTTGCTGCAACCAAGTTTTCCATTTGAGACTCAACAGTAGTGAACACGAAAATTTTTTAAATTTATAATTCAAAAAAAAAGGACAAAAATCAGATTGAGCACACAGAGAATTCAGCAACACTTTCAAATATTAAGTTAGCAAAACATTCTCTGACAGCAATGAGAATAGTAACTAACAAATAATTAAAAACATAATAAGGACATAAAAATTGAAAGAATATAACATCTAATTGAAGAGGTGTTGAACATACACATTTGTGAAATTTATCCGTAGACTTGTAGTTGTATTATAAAAAGAAAATAAGAAAGCACAGAGAATTTATTTGGTCTTTGGAGGCATTATTAAAAAATTGTAGCATTTTTTTTATGCTCAAAAAAGTTGGCTGAAGAAATTTTATTCTTTCAGGACATCAGACAAAGACGCAATGATCAATTTTGAAGCACATACAGCACTAGTTTTGACTGAAAAAAAAATAGTCATGATCAGTAACTAATTAGCAAATATTTGAAACTTTACCACATGCTCAAGAATCAGATCCACATTTCATGAACCTAAAGAAGAAAGGGAAAATAATCTTACCTGCCATCCATCAGGGTTAAGGTTCATCAAAGACAATGAAATTCCAGTCTCCATGTCAGTGCAACTGATGGTTCCATCTGAAGATGCAGCATAGACTGCACCATCATTTGTAGGATTGAACCTGTAATAGATTCAATATTTATAACACACCTGCACTAGACTAGCACAATAGACACAAGCAATAAAACTAAAACATCATTAAAGATATAACTCACCTCATGTTATTGACTATACAGGAGTGTATGTTTCCGTACACTGTCTTTTCAGATGTTTTATAATAATCCCAAACTCCAACTTGTCCTTTCTTTTATAGTAGACCAGAAAAAGGAAGAAAAGGAAGAAACACATATCAATTGCCATGCAGAGACATCCTTTACCACTGCTTGAACATATTTTACCACTACTTGAACATATTAAAAAACTAACCTTATCTCCAGACAAAAGGATGTTATTCTTTGTAGGATGAAACTCCAAACAAGTCACTCTCCTACTGTGGTACCTAATAACTCCACAATTCACTGTATCCGGTATCACATACCCCGGCTTTATCTACCAATCATACAACCACAAACAAATGCAACAAAACTCATCAAAAACAGCACCATATAACACTCCCACAACATCACAACTCAAAGTTTGGCTAGTATACAGTTCCAACAACAATACAAAGCAAGAGAAACATTATCCATTTTCAATTATCTTAACTATTGTTTTTAGAATTGCTTTCTCATTTGAACCGTTGGATTGACCATCAAATGGAATTGAATCACTCCTACATTGTTAGTGAAACTGTATACTAACATAATGTAAGTCACCAAAACTTAACTAGACACACACAAGCAACTGCTTACACAAAACACATTCAATAACATACCGGCGGAACACCTGCTCTAAGCTGGCGTTCGAACACATACTCCAACGGACTAGAAGCATTTCTACGAGGCGCCGGAATAACACCATGTTCAACACTAACTCTATGTGGGCAAGTCATTGTAGTATGTCCTACAAATTTTCAAAAAAAAAAAACCCATATAGCAAAAACAAACACATCACTTTATTCACTAATAACAAACATATAAAACACACAAAAACAAGTCCAAATATTAAGAAAGTTTCAATCTTTCTACACTACCAGGCATTTTGCATAGAAAACAAGGCTTCATTGGACAATCAATGTATGTCGCCCCTTTGAATCCCGCTTCATGTCCCGCCTTTTTGCACACCTGTAACAAACCATAACCAAACACAGACCATTAAAACAACAAAACAATACTAAAAAAAATTAATTTTTGGTTTTTACTTTGCAAACTTTCTTGAGACTGATAGTGATAGGTGCTTTTTGTTTGACTTTGTCTCCATTTCTCTTCTCTGCAACTTCTTCATCTTCCTCTTCGGGTTCGGGTTCGGGTAAAGGATCCGATTCTTCGTCTTCTTCGGCTTCGTCTGAGGAGCTTTGTTCGGAGTCGGTGTCTCGGGCGATGATAACATCAGGAAACGACGACGACGACATACGTCGAGTTTGCGGGGGCATTTTGGGAAATTCACACACTGGAGGGAGTGTGGACAAACAAACAAATTATATGGATGGAGACACGAACTGGAGACTCGGCAGGGAAATTGAATTGATTGTATTTGTTTGTCTACTGTTGGGAAAATGGAAATCGGCGAACGATAAAATTGGAAAATTGAGGCGAGAGAGAACCGACTCGAAATCACGTGTCAAGTGTGAGGGGAGTAACGATTTTACTGAAACGCACCCCATCGGACGCGCGTACTCGTCATAGACTATGGTTAGAACGGTCATTTCACCGTTCTTGGGATGGCGGGAAATACGTGGCGCGTTTTCGGCCTTGAGAGAGTGGAGTTAAAACGACAGGTTGAGTGGGAGTTGTCAGTTTTGTGAAATGTTGTGTGAAACCCTGAGGTCTGACATTTTTTGAAATGTAACCATATAGTATTGAATTTTGATGAAAATTACTTTATCAGTTTGTCGTGCACCGCGAACCCCTTACGGGTTTAAAGTAAAATCAAATTATCTAATTGACTGGTTATTACTTGATTGTTTTGATTATAACGATAAATTATATAGAGTGAAAGTTTATAAGTTGTATGATTTGCGAAAAGAATTTTAAGATTTATTCTTTTAAAAAAAATTCTCTAATTTTGAATATTGTAAATATTTTTGACTATATATAAAAAAACTTTAAATCTGTTTAATTAGCTAATTTGACTCCTTTTATTATTTGACTTTTGTTTGGTTTAAATGTATGTTTGGTAAAGCTTATCTATCGACCAAAAGTATTTTTTTAATACCAAAAATTCTACTTGATTTTTTTTATGTTGTTTGGTTGACATCTTAGTTGAACTTTTTTTAGAATTAAAAAACTGAAAAATGTCTACTTTGAGAAACTCAAATTTTGAGTTTCTCTAAGTAGATCTTTTTTAGTTTTTTTTAAAAGATTAAAATGTCTAATATACCTTATTTTATTTTGTTAATTTCTTTATACCCTTATAACCCTATTGCACTTTCTTTATAAATATAAACATATAGCCTCCAGTTTCATTCACTTTTTATTTCATAAAAACTTTTAAAAACTTTTCCTAACCAGTAAATTTTCTATATTTTATGTTTTTTTTTTAATTGGTATTAGCTGATATTGTAATTTTTTTTATCTTATTATCGTGAATAAGATAAAACCAATTGAAAAAAAATAATAATAATAAGAAAAAGTGAATAACAATTGAAAAAAAACCAATAACATATTTATAAAAAGTGAATAACAATTTTTTTAGCTGATATTGGTTTATGTATCTCAATAAACTAATAATAAAACCAATTGCAATAACAATATATTGCAATTGGTTTTGTTATTGCTTTATTGAGATACATATATATATATATATATACAGCAATTTGTAATTGGTTTTGTTATTATGGTTCATTGATACATATATACTGCAATTGATTTTAATTTGTTTTATTATTGTGGTTCATTGATATATATATATATATATTGTAATTAATTTTAATTGAATTTATTATTGTAGTTCATTGACATATATACATTGCAATTTATATATATGTATACAAACTACAATTGCAATGTCTATATGCACTGCAATTGCAATGTATATATATATATATATATATATACATATGCACACATTGCAATTGCACTGTCACTGCAACTGTAGTGTGTATATATATACATACTGTAATTACAGTATATATATATACTGTAATTGATTGTTATTGGTTTTTATGTTTCACAAATAGTTTTAGTTTGAAGTGCACCTATTTTAATAATAAATTTCTTAGTTTAGGTATGACTTTAATTATAGCAATTTTTGTATTTTATTTGTTTAGAATGAAAATATACTTAGATCAAATAAAATTGAAGATGTAAAACTTTATTAACAAATCTAAATAAACACTTCTCTTTTAAAAATAAAAAAATAGAGAAATAAAATAATTTTACATTTATTTTATTGAAAATCTGTGTTTTAAAAATATATTTGCATCAAATAATTGTTGGTTATTTAATTTATTAATTTTTTATGATCAAGGTTGAAGCAATTATATTTTTAGAATGAATATACTACTCCTTTTCTCATACCTTTTTGATAAATTAATAATTTAAAAATACTTTAAAAATAATTTAATCAAACAGTATATAATTTAAAAAACTTTCTTAATTGATAATCAAATAATCAATAATTTTTTTTTTCAAAAGATATATTTTTAAAAGATTTACTTCTTAAAGATATATTTAGTGAAGCTGTATCAAACTAAACTTAAGTTGAATGAAAGATTTATAGATTAAAGAAAAGCAACAAAGTAACAAATTTTAACCGTATAATAATTTATATGCTTGAGGCCACTTGATTGGATAAGACCATGTCAGAAGCGAGATCGAAAGAGACGGAAAACTTCGAAAAAAACCTCCTTGATTTGATTGTGCGCTAAAACCTCTTATTATAGATATTTGTTTAAATTTAAAAAGACAAAACTAAAGTGAGGTTTTGGAAACTCTCCCTAATTATCAACGTCCAAATCACCAGGGAACTATTGCTTTCCGTGAAAACGACCTCGTTTTACGTCGTCGACCACAAATGGACGGCCCATCGCGTCTCTTTATGGATTATAATCACAAGGACGAGAGCGATTCCGTTTCCCCGTACGCAACGTTTTGAAGCCATTTGTGGCGCCAAATATAACTGTCACCTGGATAACTGAAAATCAACCATAACAAGAGCAACGGAGCCAAGTTCAGGTTCCAGCTTAATAATTCCAGGACAATGCTATCCTCGCGCCTGAACATCACCATTCCAAACACTCTCCTCCCGGCAGCACCGAAGCCGGGCACGTTCAAGTCCGGCTTTACAGGCTTTTGCCGCCGGGTTTCTCCCCGGAACCTTCAGGTGAGGGCTGCTGGCTCCACCGCTGGGGTGGCGTTCAAGGAGGAGGAGGAGAGGAGAATAAGCAACGATGGGACCGGAGAGTTGCCGGTGGATGACTTTCCGGAGACTCTACAGAGGGAGCTGATGCCGAAACACGTGGCAGTTATAATGGATGGAAACGTGAGATGGGCCCGCCAACGTGACCTCCCTTCAGGCGCTGGGCACGAGGCGGGCGTAAAATCTTTGAGACAGTTGGTGGAGACGTGTGGTAGATGGGGGATCAAGGTCTTGACCGTTTTCGCTTTCTCGTACGATAACTGGAATCGGCCTCAGGTTAGTCAGTTTCAGAGTTTTGTATTGTTCTATTTTTTGGTTCTGTGAAATCAAAATCTTTGCTCTTTAGTTTGAAAACAGAATTTGGTTTGTGGTGCAGGTGGAGGTTGATTTCCTGATGAGTCTGTTCGAAAGAGTAATCAAGTCTGAGATCGAGATTTTCCGCAAGTACGTACAGAAAACAGTATTCTTTAAAAAAAATAATAAATAAATTTACATGCTCTTTTTCAGAATTTGTATGTCTTATGTTATTTTTGTGTCTATTTGACTAGAATTCTTCAAGAAAAGTGCGTTATGTAAGCGCTATTTACTCATAATTTTGACTTAAAAATAAAGTAAAACAAAACTATATAATTAGCTGTATATACCTAGACCTATGCAGCTTTGAATAAATTCCTGTATGTAGTTTTTAAAGATTTGAGTTCTATGTTAACTCGGTTTTCATCAGTTACTAGTGCTTGGTGGTATTGATTTGGTTTTGTTAAGTGTTTCTAGTTTCTACTATTATAGTACCGACTCCAGTTCGTTTACTATGTAACTCTTAATTACTTCAATAGGGAGGGTATTCGGATATCTGTAATTGGGGACTCAACGAAACTGCCCCCATCTCTCCAGAAACTGGTACATGATGCAGAGGAGAGCACGAAAGAGAACTCGAAGTTCCAATTCATTGTGGCGGTTAGCTACAGTGGGAAGTACGATGTTGTGCAAGCCTGCAAGAGTATTGCTCAGAAAGCAAAGGAGGGTGTTATTGAATTAGAGGACATCAATGAGAGCCTGATTGAGCGAGAATTGGAAACAAATTGCACTGAGTACCCTTATCCGGATTTGTTAATCAGAACTAGTGGTGAATTTAGAGTCAGTAACTTCTTATTGTGGCAATTGGCCTACACTGAATTTTTCTTCGTAAAAACCCTCTGGCCAGATTTCGGAAAGGATGATTTTATCGAGGCCTTGACTTCGTTTCAGCAGAGGCAGAGGCGTTATGGTGGACGAAAATCATAGGTGATTGTCGATTTTCATAGCAAGCACCGGACCAACATCAGGTTCTGGTTGTGTATACATATATGTTGCCGAAAATTAAACCATGCTTTGGTTCATGTAATTTCAATAGAATCTCTGTTCGCATAGAATATAAATGCATTGATTTCTTTGCATATAAGAACTTTTGGTTGGATTTTTGAGTTTTTATGGGTTTATACTTCTCTTCTGTTAGAAAAGGTTAGACCATTAGATGAAACCATATTATTTTATGGCGGTGGAGCTGCAATTTGTGGATTTGGTCAAACATGAAGATTTGTTGTAGTAATTGCTTAATCATGAAGTTAGTGAAGGCAGTGGATCATGGTGCCCAAATTGTTGACTAAAGGTCATCAATATTAGTTTAAAATTGTTTAACTTATTCATGAAGAACTTGAATTCTTCATGTTGAAACTGTCATTGTAATATTATATTGTTTGCTTCATTATGAAGCATGTGTGTTCACCGCTTTGTTAATGCCTCTATATATGCATTAATCCATCTAAGTCTCATTTCCTAGATCTTAGGTACATTTGATAATTCTTTTCTCCTTAGTTCTCTCCTACAATTTTAAAGAAAGATTATATTGTAGTTGTTAGTTTAATAAAATTATTCTAGTCTTGGTCCGTGGATGTTTCCTTCACATTAAGACTTTTACCACATAAATCTCGTATCCATTATTTTTATTATATTTTTTTCATTTTCTTTCAATATATTATTCTCAATTTCAGGTTTACGCTGAGATTAGAATAGTATCGAGGTTGGCATAACAGTGGTATCAGAGCTTGCCTCTTTAGAAAATTCTAAATATGCTCTGTGGTTGCAGTATTATTTAATTTTTCACATTAGAAAATAATTATTCTTGGTTACTTGAAATAATTGTGGTGGTGTGGAAGTGTATGTCTAGGAAAGGTTCTGGTTAAGGAATGATTTGGTATTTAAGTGTGTTCGTTGTGACCTACCTCTCTTTCTTGGGAACTGACCTGAGGCACTATTTATGGATACATGCATTATTCTAAAATATGGGCACTATTCATAATACTGTTCATTGGATATCTTGTTAGTGTTTCACAAAGATGGCGGTAAAATTTGAAATTGAGAATTTCAATAAAAGTGATTGTTCATTGTGGAAGATGAAAATGAAGGCTAATTTGAGAAAAGATAATTGCTTATGTCGACGTACGGAAACAGTCAACCCAGAGATTATGGGGCCCAGACTGCGAGCAAGGTAATTATTGGGTTTAGTCGAAGTTAATGTGTGTTTGAGGTTGGTATGGCTTAATGGCGATTGCAAGAATGTTGGTCGTGGTTGGTGGATGAGATTTAGGAATCAGTAATAAAGAAGGGAGATGGAAGAATGAGGTTTAACACAATGTGTTTCACGTGGTTCGGCGACTACGCCTACGTCCACGACCACTCTGAAGTAATTCCGGCAGAGTGACAATTCACTAGTCTGTCTTTTTTACTCCTTACTTTATACAGTAAAAATCTCTCCTATTTATAGAGGGAGGGGAGAAATACAAAGAGAATAACAAAAATAATAATAATAAAAATAAAATACAGGTATTGGTATATCAACTAATCCTGACATAGTTATGATGTCTTAAATGTAAAATCATTATTCTTTCTTACATGCGCGTGTCTACATTTAATGCTCCCTCAGAAGTCCTCTCTTCATTAAATGCAAAGCCACCGCATTAAATGCATCTTGGTAATGATGTAGACAGTTTCTGGCGGAAAATCGTGAGAGTGGGTGACTTTGTTGACTTGCCACACACGATATCTCCTGAATAAGCTCTCTAGTCAGTCAGGTAATGCATGCTGGAGAGATGTCGACGTGGCCAGGAGAGGAGGTTAGGCGGTCTGGGGATTCCTGCGATCTCGCGACCTGGACGACCTCGCGAGCTTGACGAGCTGACGACGCGGGCAGGAGGCATGCTTGGGAGGTCTGGAAGCTGTTGCGAGCTTGTGACCGGGACGGCCTCACGAGCTGGGCCTGGAACTGCTGGTCCCGATCTTGGGCCTTCTGGGCCCCCGCTCCTGCCCAAGTATATAGGGTTTATACTGGCCCATTTGGGCAAAACGAGAAAATGGGCATAATATGGCGATAAAATTTGAAATTGAGAATTTCAATAAAAGTGATTGTTCATTGTGGAAGATGAAAATGAAGGCTAACTTGAGAAAAGATAATTGCTTATAAGTAATAGAAGAAAGACCAACTAAGATTACTTATGACGCCAAGTGGAAAGAGATGAATGACAACGCAATTGCCAATCTCCATCTGGCCTTAGTAGATGGTGTATTATCAAGTGTAGCAGAGAAGAAGACAGCTAAGGAGGTATGAGACACTATGACAAAATTGTACAAGTCCAAGTCACTGCACATAAAGATTTTCTTAAAAAAATCTTCTAATTGTGGAATCTACAACAATAACCGATCACATTAATATCTTAAATACTCTATTTTCTCAATTTTCAGTGTTGGGTCATATAATAGAGACAAATGAACGTGCAGAAATTTTGCTTCAAAATTTACCCGACTCGTATGATCAACCTGTTATCAACTTGACAAATAATATTCTTATAGACTATCTAGTTTTCAATGATGTTGTAGCTACTGCTTTAGAAGAAAAAAGCAGAAGGAAGAACAAGAAAGATAGATTGGCAAGTAGTATACAAGCAGAGGTTTTGTCAACGACAAGAGGGAGATCAACGGAACGTGGCCCCAGTGGAAGTTTTAATCGTGATATATCAAAATGAAGAAGTAAAAAAAATGTCAGATGTTATAACTATGGCAAGAAAGGGCACGACAAAAGTGAGTGTTAGCACAATAAGAAGAATATAGCTCTTGAGTCATCAAACTCGTAAGGATGTGTAGCAAGTACCTCAAATGATAGTGATGTCTTATATAGTGAAGCAACCATTGTTGTGGAAAACAGATTACGGTTTGCTGATGTCTGGATTCTAGATTCAACAGTCACTTGATACATGACCTTTTGTAGAGAATGGTTCCACACATATAAACCTATCTTAAGAGGATCTGTATTTATAGACGATGATGATGCTTTGAAGATCGCTGGTATCGACGTAATCAAGATAAAGATGCACGATGGTACAGTTTGCACTATTCAAGAGATACGACATGTGGAGGGCTTGAAAAAGAATCTATTGTCTTTAAGACAATTGGATGATCTTAGATGTAAGACCCATATAGAAAATGGAGTCTAGAAAATTGTCAGAGGTGCACTTGTTGTCATGAAAGAAGAAAAGATTGTTACAAATCTATGCATACTTAAAGAAAAAATACTATTGAAAGCTAATTCAAGTGTTGCATCAACCAATCATAAGGAAGAGTTAACGATAATGTGGCATCGCAAATTAGGCCACATATCTGAATAAGGTTTGAAGATTCTCTCTGAACGCAGATTGCTTCCTAAGCTCAAAATGGTATATCTACTTTTTGTGAGCATTATGTGATAAGTAAGCAGCATAGATTGAAATTCAGTAATTCTACTGCTAAAAGCAAATGCATTATAGACTTAATTAATTCTTATGTTTGGGAATTACCAAATATATCCCTAGGATGAGCAAAATACTTTGTATTATTCATTGATGATTACTCTAGGAGAAGTTAGGTGTACCCTATCAAAAGGAAATCAGATGTGTTTCCAATGTTCAAGGCATTCAAAACACGGGTAGAACTTGAATCTGAGAAAAAGATCAAGTGCTTAAAGACAGATAATGGAAGAGAATATATAGATGTGGAGTTTCTTGCTTTTTACAAGTAAGAAGAAGTGAAAAGACAGTTCGTAGTCACATACACTTCTCAACAAAATGGGTTGGCAAAGTGGATGAATAAAATTCTTGTAGAAAGAATAAGTAGTGAAAATCGCCTGTTATATGGTAAATCGATGTTTATCCATAACAATTAAGCTGAAAACACCAATGGAGATGTGGACCAATAAACCTACTAATTATTTTACTTTACATTCATTTAAATGTCTTATGTATATGATGTATAATACTCAAGAAAGAAACAAAGCTTGATTCAAAATCAAGAAAATGTATATTCTTGGGGTATGCTGATAGAGTGAAGGGGTATCACTTATGGGATCCCACTGCTCATAAGGTTATCATCAGCATTGATGTTATATTTATAGAAGATTAACTTCAAAGAAATAAAGATAATAGCACTTCAAAAGAAAGTTTAAATACTACAATTGTACAGGTGGAAAATAGTTTAGAACGTGAAAATTTAGGTTCTTCTAAAGTAAAACCAGAGCACGAAGTATAAGAATCAGTTGAGACCAAGGCTCCAGAAATTTAATGGTCAAATTAAGAGAAGAGACTACCAGTACGGCACTCAGAGTACGTTACAAAAAGCAATGTTACATACTGTCTTCTAACAGAGGATGGAAAACCTTTAACTTTCCATGAAACTACAAGCAAATGCACCTTTGTGGATGACAGCAATACAGGAAGAAATTGAAGCTTTATACAAAAACAAGACATAGAAACTTGTACTTCTCCCTCAAGGTCGGAAAGCCATTGAAAATAGCTGGGTTTTTAAGATCAAACGGGATAGCAATAACTAAGTAGAGCAGTATTGTGGAAGATTAGTGATGAAATGATATGCTCAAAAAGAAGATATTTATTTCAATGAGATATTTCCCCTGGGGATTCGACTTACGACAATAAAGGTGGTCCTGGCAATGTGTACTACATTTGATCTACACTTAGAACTGTTAAATGTAAAAACTGTATTTCTTCCTAGAGAACTTAAAGAAGAAATTTATATGCTCCCACCAAAAGGTTTTCTAAAGAAGGCTAAGAGAACTTAATTTGCAGGTTAAAGAAATCTCTATACGGTTTAAAATAGGCACTAAGGTGTTTGTACGAGAGATTTGATTCCTTCATTATAAGTCTTGGATATAGACTTAATTCAGACTATTGTGCATACGATAAAAGGTTTGAAGACAATAATGATTTCATTATCTTGCTATTGTATGTAGATGACATGTTGGTAGTAGACCTCAACAAAGATCGAGTCTTGTTATGTCCGTTTTCTCGACCTGAATAAATGGGTCAGTACAGGCCCAATAAGTATGAACAAGAGTGAAGATCCAGAAGGCTCAATCCTCAGCTAGCTGCAGCGAGCTCGACGAGCTTGCGAGCTCGCACATCACCGAGACAGCTCGAGCATACTTTCAGCCCGCTTCAACACCTATTCAACTTGTGCAGTCCGCCAAGTCATAGAGCTCACGCCAAGTAATACCTTGTGCAACAAGTCATCAGTTCTACCTAATTCTCAGATTTCCCGCATGTATCACTTACACAATTACCGAGGAGCATTTAATGAAGAGAAGACTTTTCCTGGTGCATTAAATGCAGCGTGCGCATGAGAGAAGTAATCATTACCTTTACAATAAATGCAGTATGGTTATATCAGGATTAGTTGAAATCACCATAATTTGTAACGTGTATCACACTCCTTTATATCTCCCCCCCCCCCCCCCTCTATAAAATGGGGGAGATTTTTACTGTACGAAAAGTTAACATCACTGAGATATCGTCACTCTACCGAAATTATTCTAGAGTGACCGTGGACGTAAGCGCAATCACCGAACCACGTAAAAATCCTTGTGTTTGCATTCATTCATCCCCCTCCTTTCTGTATTAATTGTTCTATTATCATCCCCATCTACCACGACCAACATTTCTTCACTTTCATTACAACAGACCAACCTTAAACCCTTTTTATTACGAATTTATTGCAGTAACCACCATTTATTATCACGTTCGTAGTCTGGGCCTTTGAATCTCTGGGTCGACCGTTTCCGGACGTCGACAAGTCTAAAAATTAAAGCACAATTGGCTAGGAAGTTTGATATGAAGAATTTGGGACCAATAAACAATATTTTAGGGATGCAAATTCACCGAGACAGAAAAGACAGAAGATTTGACTTTCTCAGAAAAACTACTTAAGCAAAATTTTGTGTCGCTTAAGCCAATTTATACCTTTTTTCCTTTGAGTTACAAATTATCCTTAGATATGAGTCCTAACAATGAAGCCAAAATGATAGAAATGTCTCGAGTGTCGTATGTATCAGTAATGAGAAGTTTAATGTTTGTTATGATATGTACAAGATCGGACATTGCACAAGTAGTGGAAGTAGTTAGTTGATATATGGTGAATCCTGGTAAAGAGTATTGAAATGCTGTGAAAAGGATTCTGAGATACATCAAAGGATCCTCAAATGTTGCATTATGTTATGAAGGATTAGAGTTTATTGTCAAAAGCTATGTAGATTCAAATTTTGCAGGAGATCTCGATAAAAGAAAATCCACTACAGGTTATGTGTTTACGATTACAAGAGGAGTTGTAAACTAGGTATCAAAGTTACAAATATTTGTGGCTTTATCTACAATAGAAGCGGAATACATGGTAGTTACATAAGCTTGTAAGGAAGCAATTTAGATTTAAAAGCTATTAGAGGAGTTTAGGTACAAACACCAAAAATCTCTTTGCTTTGTGATAATCAAAGCGTCTTGCATATTGTAAGGAATCTAGTCCTTCATTCTCGAACAAAGCACATAAGAGTCCAATTTCATTTCGTTCTTGAAATAATGGAAGATAGTAATGTGGATATGCAAAAGATACACACCAAGTAGAACTTAGCAGATGCAATGACCCAACCTATTAATGCCGATAAATTCATTTGGTGTAGATCCTCTTATAGTCTTCCAAAAACGTAAGCAGCATGAGCTTGATCAAAGATTAGAAGAATAAACCAAATAATTAAAAATGGCTTCAAGTGGGAGAGTGTTAGAAAAAGTCAGACCATTAAGTGAAGCCATATTATTTTATAGTAGTGGAACCGCAATTTGTAGATTTGGCCAAGCATGAAGATTTGTTGTAGTAATTGCTTAATCATGAAGTTAGCGAAGGCAATGGATCATGGAGCCCAAATTGTTGACTAAAGGTCATCAATATTAGTTTAAAATGGTTTAACTTATTCATGAAGAATTTGAATTCTTCATGTTGAAACCGCCATTGTAATATTATATTATTTGCTTCATTGTGAAGTATGTGTGTAGATTCATATCCTTTTAACACCTTCATAAATCTATAAAATGAATATATAAAAGTAAATGAAATGTGTAGATATAATTTAATCTTAATTCATATGTGAAGAAGAGTATAAGAATAACCTTTCAAAATAGTACATCCAACGATATTGAACCGGTCCACATAAGCGAGCTTCTCTTGTTAGATAAATTATAAGATGGACCATTATATCAAAGAGAAAATGAGGGAAATAACGTTCTAGTATACACATAGTAACCGCAACATCATCTTACATTAAAAAATGAACACAACCGAAATATAGCAATTCTAAACCCTTTAAACAAGAGACCTCGTATTGCCACTGATAACAAATGTTGCGTCAATATATGATAGTCATGAGACTTAAGCCCAACTATCTTGCATTCATTCAACGAAATGCATTTAGATATGTTTGAAGCATAACCGTCAGACATCTTTAAATTAAACAACCTCTTACAAAATTGTTGTTTTTCTACCTTTGATAGAGTGTGTGGTGCTACAGGCAAATACAGTTTCTCTCCATCCTCTTTCATATGAAAGTATGGCCTAATCCCAATGTCTTCCAGATCCCTATGAGAATTAACATCATTCTTGATTTTTCCATTGATGTCCAACAACGTGTCAATAAGACTCTCACCAATGTTTTTTTCAATGTGCATCACATCTAAATTATGACACAAACATAAATCCTGTAAACAGGGGCGGACCCACATTAGGGCCAGAGGGGGCACGTGTCCTCTCTGAAATTTTTTTAAAATCGATTAAGTTAATAATATTAGTTGTTAAAGATTTTAATATATAATATATATTATATATAATTTGAAGCAGACAAAGACTCCAAACACTAGGCAGGGCTGTTGGCTTGAGTTGTGTCTTCTCAACCCCTTTATCCCGTGTTCAATCCCCCACCACAACATAAATAATTTCCTATTTTTCATTCGAAAGAAGCATGTTATGTTATATATAATATTATAATATTTAAAGTAAAAGGAACTGATGCAAGATGGTGTAGCGGGTTTGTGGCCTGTCTTCTTTGGTACTTGTTACGGGTTCAATTCTCAGTACAACATAAATTTTTTTCTCATTTTTTAGTTAAAAATGTGCCATGTTATTTATATATAATTCTTAAAGTAAATTAGATAATAAATATAAAAAGGTGTCGATCGCATGAGGTTTGACCTTTCTATTTATATAACATCATGGTTCAAATGCTCACCATAACACATTTTGTTTTTATTTTTTTTTTCAAAATTAAAATAACAAATAATTTTTCTCTTTTTTTAAAAAATTTTTCAAAAAATGCATCATATATAGGTTCCAACCTTAAAAACATATGATAAAAATATAAATTATTTTTCTTCTATATAAACTATTTTACATAAAAAACTCATGTGAACTATAATTACTTTTATCTTTAATTTTTAATTTATTTTGCTTTACTATAAAGTGTCCCCCTTAAAATAAATGTTTGGGTCCGCCACTGCCTGTAAAAATGGATTATGGTTATTTTAAGGCACAGTTAAATGTAAGACTAAATTACATTATCTTTACAATTAAAAATCTTACCTCCCAATACGGAAGATCAAAGAATATCGATCTTTTTTTTCCGTATAGGATACCATTTTCTCTTCCTTTTCCCTTTAACTTTCTTTCCTCAATCATTTTCAACTTCCGCACATGCAAATCGAACTTGTTTACCATCAAGAATCTCCAGAGGATCATCTATTTCTTTTTTCCCATTAAACCATGATTTCTTCTTTCGAAAAGCATGATTCTTTGGAAGAAATTATCGGTGACCTATATACACATGTTTATTACTATATTTCAATCTTTGTGAATGTACGTTCAACCCACATACAGGACAAGCATATTCACCTTTCACACAACATCCTGCTAAGTTTCCATAAGCAGGAAAATCGTTTATGGTCCACACTAAAATAGTCTTTAAGTTGAAGGTTGACTTAGTAGATGAATCATACACTTATGCTCCCGAATGTCATAACTCATTCAAATCTTCGATTAGTGGCTGCAAATATACATAAATATCATTCCCTGGTTATTTTTTTCCCGGAATCAATAATGTTAGCATCAGATTTTCTTTCGACATACACTTCCATTGAGGTAAATTGTATGTAACTAACACCACTGGCCAACAACTGTAGGTTGTACTTAGGTTGCTATAAAGATTAAATCCATCTGTAGCTAAAGCTAACCTCAAATTACGTGGCTCTAAAGCAAAAGATGGTAATTTCCTATCTATAGTCTTCCAGGCTTCAGAATCAATGAGAAGACGTATCTATCCATCTTGGCTTGTATGGGTAGAATGTCATTTCAAGTCGTTAGTCATTTCAACTGATGAAAACATTCTCCTAAACCGTCGTATGATTGGAAAGTATCGAAGTACTTTAGCTGGTACTCCTTATGAATTTTTTTCGTAACTTCGTTTACTTTTCATTTACAAGTGCCACATTTTAGACATTCTTTATGATGCTCTAATTCTTTTATAAATAGACAAAAATCATTGATGCATGCATGAATTTTCTCATACCCTAAATCAAACATTTTCAACAATTTTTTTTTGTTGAATACAATGATTTCGGTAGAACATTATCTGATGAAAACATGTCTCGAACAATGTTAAGAAGTTCATCAAATCCTTTATCGAATAGACCATAAGTAGCTTTATGCTTATATAAAGCTACAATAGCCAATAATTTTGTGTACTTTATACAACCTTCATACAAATAAGTTTCAACATCTTCCAAAGTAGCATTGATATCTTCGTCTCTTGCTTCAACATCAGGTTCAACATTACAATGACTTTACAAGTTTGCATCACTATACATTCTAAATGTATTGGAAATGTTTTCAATAGGTGTGAAAGTTTTCAAGGGTTCCCCATACATGAACCAAGTTGTATACTGAGGATCCATTCCATTAATGACTAAGTGCTCATACACTATCTTAGTGTTATGATACCTCCCATTGAGATATTTTATACAAGGGCAAGAGATGAAACCAGTATTTATTGAATATTTGTTTGCAACCTCAACAAAGTTTTTAGCTCTCTCTCTATATTCTTTCGACACTCTAAAAATTTCAAAATGACAAAAGAAATTGTTAAAAATATTGCAAGTTTAAATCTTATGTCCTTATAAATTGAGTTTAGAATATTAACCTTGAAAATTTTAACCACTCCTTATCCATTTGAAAGCCTATAACACTAAAAAAAAAAAAAACATGTAACAACATAGTTTTAACCTACATTAAAATTATTAAACTTTGAATAAAAATAAAACAATCATATTCACATAAACATTCACTACATTTACATAAATTATAATTACCTTATATATTAGTTATTCATACCCCACAAATTCATACATTCTTAAAATGTTGATCAAACAATGCCCACGTACCAACCAATTCTCCCTAAACATGTTTTCAACTCTCCCACCCATTTTCACAAAACTAATAAAATCATCACTCAGCAACATACCACTTCTCTTTATGCACACTAATAAGACCTATATACCAACAACACTTCCACTTTCACAAACAAAAATCAGTTTCAAAAAACAAACAACACAATCATAAATCTAGGTCAAAGCAAATTCCCCTCAAATCTTCCAAGCTAATAATCAACTATCACTAACTTTTCCCACAAACAAACCGAAAACATAAATCTTTCTCTATACAAACAAAAATAAATTTTGAAAAACAAACAACACAAAACACAGCATAACCACCAACAAACATCAATAGACATGTACAATAAACACAATGAGATATCAAATAGAAGAAAAATAAGGAGTCTTTGAAGTTGATGATACCGTTTTGGCTTGTATAGACAACTCGATGAGCTGCTTCCGGATGGAGATACGATTTCCAGGCACTGCTGCAATAGAAAATAGTAGTGTGAAATAATAACCAAAAAATGACAAATAAAAGTGACGGTCGGACTACCACCACGCTGGCGCCGATGTCGACGACGGTTCAACCGTCGTTTTTTTCTTGCAAAAATAATAACAACACCACCACCAATAAATGGAGCATAAGAAGAGAAGAAGAAGAAGAAGAACAAGTGGAGATATAGCATACCGACGGCAGATCGGTGACAGGGAAGGTCGGTGGCGACGATCGGACGAAAGACCAAGCGAAGGGGGGATGGCTAGGGTTTGGTGGAGAGTTGATGTGAGAGAAAATGATAAAGAGAGAAAGAAAGGAAAAATGAGGAAGAAGGGAGGGGGTCTCGGGTGCGCAAGTAAGAAAATTACCCAAATTATCCATGTGGGACGGGTGATTCGCCCGGTATGGATAATCATTTTTTTTAATTTTTTAATAAAACCCGATTTTCCATACCAAGCGCCCAACTCGCCCGGTATGGATCCTTGCAGGATCCATTCAAAGTGGGTCAGGCGTTCGGTATGGAATAAAAAAATTATTTTTTTTCCTTATATGATATCCATGTTGGGTACCCGATCTGCCCGGCTTGGATATTTGACACAATTCATACCAGGTGGGTCGGGCGCTTGGCATGGGAAATAAAAGATATTTTTTTATTGCCTTATATCATATCCACGCCGGGTACCCGATCGACCCAACTTGGATATTTGAACTATCCATACCGGATGGGTCGGGCGTCCAGTATGAAAAATTTTAAAAAAATAATAATAATACATTCTATCATATCCACGTCGGGTATCAGAACCGCCCGACATGGATATTTGAGACTATCCATACTGAGCGCCCGGATGCCCGGTATGGATATTATAATTTTTTAAAATTTTTTATTTTTTATATTATTATCCATATCGGGCCGATTAGGCCCAGTATGGATACTTTATAATAATTTATAAAAAATTATTATTCATATCGAATTTTTAAAAGCCCGATATGGATAATTAATATTCATACCGGGCTTTTAATGCCCGGTATGGATAATCTGGTATCAATATCCCCTTTTCTTGTAGTGTATGTGAAGTTGTGATGTCTAGCATTGGACATAAGAAAGTAAGAACAAAGATGCAATTTATAGTATTATTATACCTATGATATATATATATATATATATATATATATATTTCTCAATTCAATATTCCAATAACCAAATTTATCGACAGATAAGAAACCAAACATAAACGTAATCCCAACCAAACGTAAATTAAATTTTCAGCTATTCTCCTTGGTTGATGAACAATCAAAATTATATAGCTGTGTACAATGCTAACGGAAACATAATGAACTCTGGCGATCTAAATGTGGGAGTTTGTCAAGCCACCCGTCTTTGTTGATAAACGATGATACTGAAAACTGACTCATCTGCGAAGCATCAATATCCTTTTCCCATGGAACCCTCTGAGCAGTGGTGGATCCTGGTCCTTCGCATGCAACCTCGGCATAGAACGAATTATTTTCATCGTTTTGTAAGTGCCAAGCATTCCATCCTGGAGGAGTAACAATACCAGATAACATAGTCTTGTAAAATATGACTCTCGAATGAGATCCATAGGCTCTACCAAGGTAGGTTTGACCACTGCCAACAACTTGACCCCTCACAAACACAAACCCACTTGGATCACTCTCTGAGGCTCTTCCTTGTGCTGTTATATAACTTGGTCCTACGTTACCAAGCCTCAACCCCACTGTTGAATTTATCAAACAATCCTGATAAATGGATTGGCCACTACCAAAGATAAAATCTATAGCACCTTCAATGTAACAGTTGTCGAAGTAATGACGGCCTTGGACATCCCACAATGTGTCTTGCACTCCCACGAAACCACAATCGAAAAAGGCAGATTTGTCTCCATAAATTCTAGCTGCAAGAGCCTGTACTATGTTTGCATTCTCTAAATCGTTCTTTGTTATAGACAAGTGTGTGTGAGTTCTCCATCCAAAGAGTTTTCTTTCCATCACTGCTGCTAGCCCTAGGTTGTATGAGTTCTCGAAAGTAATGCCTTTCGCAACAATATTGTCTGCCGATGAAGTGAAAGTGGCACTTAGATCTGTACTGGCATGCCCATTATATGTAATTTTGGTGGTCTCGCGGTCTTCTCCTTCCAGAATGATGCATGGCTTGTTATGTGGAATTTGTACCTATTAATAACCATCAGATGCAATGAGTTTAACTAATTGGAAAATTTTAAGCTGATAAAATAATGTCCACAAATAGTACTTAAGCATTTTAATCGTACCTGTTCGTTGTAGATGCCTGGTTTAATATCTAGTTTGATCCACTGATCATTGTTTTCAGGAACGGAATCAATGGCGGCTTGAACTTTGGGGAATTCTCCTTCCCCCGGAAACTTATCAACAATGATGGTTTTTGCAACTTCTGGACCACCATCTCCAAATTTACAATATGCAGCTCTTGCAATCCCAACTGAAACTAATAGTATCATAGACAAGACCAATAAAAATTTTGTTAACTGCATCTTTTTGAACTGCCTCCTGAGTCCTGACGGAAATTGTTTTGATAGACTTACCAAAAAGCTTGGTTGTGTGCATGTATATGTATGTATGTATGTATGTATGTATGTATATACATACATCGATGGTTTCAATAATGGAAATGGTTGTATTTTTTGCATGTCAATGATTTTAATGATTTTACCATTATATTTGAAGCGATTTCTTGAAGAAATTTTGTTGATTCTCGAACTCAATTTTTGATATTATTTGGAAGAAAGAGGACATGCTTTCAATGATTATTGTAAATTAAGGATTCTTTTCATTCCAATATTAATAAAATGTGGCGAGGATTGTTCCCATTTTAGGAAATAACTTCAATAATAATAATTGGGTATCAAGAAAACGATTTGCATCATTATGTACCACCAAATTCTAGTTTTGAATGGTTTTTGTAAAATTGCTCATGTTGCCTCCTGTAAATGTGATTTCCACACCCATAATAAAAATTTTCATTAAAAAATATTCTGATTTCTACACCCATAATAAAAATTTTCATTAAAAAACATTCTTACATAAAATTACTGGACAACTTGTTTTAATTAAATTAAACCAAACACTATCTGTAGCCATTAATTTTCCTCAATTTTAAAACCCATTTATTTTTTTTTTGAAACAAAAACATATAATAAACTCATACTAAACCCTAATTCTATTCCAATCATCAAAGTTTTCCATGAATTATATAATAGAGTAATGGAAAAATAACCTTTCAAAGAACATTGATCATACAACAGTATGTAATATATCTTTATTTTTATTTGTTTTGTTTAGTTGTTTATGAAAACTCTCTTCGATCTTGCTGTTGGTGTTTTTTCTAATAATAATAATCATCATCATCATCATCTCCTAGATGCTTTTTTTTTTATTATTCTTTTAAAAATTAAACAGTCTTATTTCAAAGAAAATCAAATCAAGTTAGTCAGTCAAATTAAGTCAATGTTTAATACAAGATCTAATTTGATCCATAAGATCATGGAGAATTGAATAATATACCATTCATGCATATACTGTTTATTTGCTTTTAGTAAGAACAACTCAATAAAAAAGGTAAGACAATATCCTATTTATATGCGGGTGTACTTATCAATGGGTGTATAAATTCTATTTATGAGTGGATATGGATATCCGCATTATGATGGGTGCCAATAGTGACGGATTTATTTTATAAAAGGTGTATAAATCATATATATAGATGGCAATATTACCATCTTTTTGTAAAATAAAGAAGCATCACAACTTTCCAAGCACTAATATAATCAACTTTATATATAGTAAAAAGTTTCTTCAACACAAATAATAATGATTATTTTGAAAGTTAATAATCATTATCTAATGTGATTTGATAGTAGAGAATCCTCGTTCAGTTTAATAATGATTCACGTTCGAATGTCTATACTACAAATTGACAATCTAGTATAACGATAACACATATTCACAATCATATGTAACTAGATGCATTAACTCAAAATAGATATATTCAACAAAAACTCTTCAAGGAAGCATAATCGCAGTAAATACATACATATATACATATATATAATGCTATACTTTTCAAATTTGTCCAAAAATTTTATCCAAATGATGTGACAAGCTAATTTATAATTATCATATTAATTTGAGATAATATATTGATTATGTGGTAATTATATATAAGCTTCTCATATCATTTGGACAAATTTTTAGGCAGTGTATTATTATTATTATTATTATTATATTCTTGATGTTATTGATATTATTTATCTTAAGGTGATTTATAATTTCAATAATAAGTACTTTCATATGCTCTAAGCAACTCTGGATATAATTCAGATACGGGAAAAAAAAATTATTATCCCCCAATCTGAACATTTTGATTTTTGTCATAAATTATTAAAAAAAAATTATTTAAATTAACTATAATGTAACAATTAATTACACTTTGATTTACTTTTTACAAATTGAACATTATTATGCCTGTTTTCTCGACTTGGACAAATGGGCCAGTATAGGCCCAATAAGCATGAACAGGAATGAAAACCCAGAAGGCCCAATCCTCAGGTCGCTGCAGCGAGCTCGCTGAAGGCCAAAGCAGTTCGAGCATACTTTCAGCCCGCCTCCACACCTATTCAGCTCGCTCGGTTCCGCCGAGCGAGGGAGCTCGCGCTAGGTAATACCTTGTACAACAAGTCATCAGTTCCACCTAATGTCCTGATTTCTCGCCGGTGCCATTTACACAATTACCAATGAGCATTTAATGCGGCGGCCACGCATTTAATGAAGAGAATACCTCTCCTAATGCAATAAATGCAGACGTGTGCATGGAAGGAACAATCATTACCTTTACAACAAATGTAGTATGGTTTATGTCAAGATTAGTTGAAATCACCATCATTTGTAACGTATGTAACACTCTTCTTTATATCTCTCATCTTCTGTAAATAGGGGAGATTTTTACTGTACAGAACAGGCGGAAAAAGACTAGTATGTCGTCACTCTGCTGAAATTACCTCAGAGTGGCTATGGACGTAGGCACAGTAGTCGAACCACGTAAAAATCCTTGTGTTCACCTTCATTCTTCTCCCACCTTTTTGTATTAATTGTTTCGTTACTAGCTCCATCTACCGCAACAAACATTCATTCACTTTTATTACAACCGACCAACCTTAAACCCCCTTCATTACGAATTTATTACAGTAATTGACATTTATTACCACGTTCGCAGTCTGTACCCTTGAATCTCTAAGTTGACCGTTTCAGGACGTTAACATCTTTTGGCGCTAGAAGTGAGCTGATGGGAGGGATGTCTAGTGCGAACTTATGCATGTCGTTTGAATAAGTACTTGGTGACGAGCTTGAGGAATCCTTTGGAGAAGCCTCGGGCTCGGACTCGGATTCTACACCAGAAGGAATGGCAAAGACTGAACGGACCTTGCTCTGCTTTCCGCGAACTCCCAGATCTTTGTGTATGTTAAGAAGAGGACCTATAATTGGTGGGGCCAGACAGCGTGCTACCAGGTCGTTGCCCGAGGGAAGCGAGTCGTCACTTTCAAGCTTAGCCGGTGCAAAGGCCTCTAAGATCGAGGTCTCCTCGGCTGTAAGGTCGGCCTTGCTAGCAAAAACTTCTGCAATACAAAGCAAGCTCGTTAAAAAAAATAAATAAATTGCAAATAATATTTTACGAGCTAAAATCCATGACTACCAGGGGACAGAGCGAAAGAAGTGTTCCGCAATTCAGAAACAGAAAGACAGGTGACAAGAACCTAGTGGGACTTATATTCACCCACATTGGATTTGATACAACATCTTGGCAGGTATTGCTTGAAGTGGAGGTGGTGGCCTGAACAGCCCATCCCTATACCCGAGCTGACGACTATGGGTCCCCTTGAAGTTGTATAGATTGCGGATTATGTGAGGGGAGGGAAGACCGAGCCCATACTTGATGAAAGCAGCAGCCAAGGTGGTCAATTGAGCGTAGGAATTTGGAGTAAGTTGGAACGGAGCCAACTCCAGATCGTTTAACAGAGCTTCGAGATAGCTGGGGATAGGAAACCTGAACCCGAGCTCTATGTGCTCACGACTTATTGCAATGAAGCCCAGTGGTGGATAGGCTGCGCGATCACTCTCTTTTAGCACGTTAGCCCGGCATCCTAAGGGAAAGTCAAATTCCTGGGCCAACGCTTGCAAGGCCGGAAGAGTCATGTTAGACGCTGTGTGGTAGAAGGGAGTTCGAGCTTCCCTCTCCTCAGCCTCAGTTTGAGAGGTCGAAGGCCCAGCTCGCCCAGCAGGCTCCTGCGCGGCCTCGCCACTTCGGGAGGTCGCTCCCTGTGTTGCTCTAACCTGCTACTCTACATGCTCCTCAGAAGTAGAAGCCTCGTCACCAACCTGACGACCTCTACGTGAACAACTTGACATCTACATAACAAAATGAATGACATCAGAACGCTGAAAGCATACTGAACCTAGCAAGCTACAACGAAGAATTCCTAAAACTGTTATCCTACATGTCAGGTCGCACACTGCGTCATCAGAAATGGTAAGGGCCCAGAACGTGGGCCCATCAGGTAAAGTCTCTTAATACCTATATCTCTCACCCTTTGTCTACAAGAACCTTATCAAACAGTGCAGAAGCAAGTAATTCAAAATTCAATCTGCTTATGCTACGTCAACAGTTAACAAAGGGTTCAAACAGTTCAGAAAAATCACAAGCTACGCACACAATGCACAACATCAAGTGCGATAATTTCATAAGCAAGCATCGTAGTTCATCAATGGTGGGACCTTTACAGTAAATGACAAGGTCATCCCAAGCAGACAAATTAATCGTTCAAGTACAAGTTCAAAAACAGAGAATAAGGGTGCGCACTGAAACCAGAAGCAATCAAGCAAATGCAAAGAACGAAGTCAAAATACTTACTGTGTATGCTCGAGGTAAAGCCTGGACTCTGAAGTAATGAGTTTGAAGGACTCTGTTGAGAAAACGCAGAGGAAACAGAGAAGAAGAAGTTGAAAGAGAAGTGTCTACGTTTCGTTTTGTATAAGCGAAAATGAGATACGACAGTGACATTTGGTTTAAAAAGACTCAGGCTCATTCTCCCTAACCGTTCAATCCAGCAAAAGGAGTAACCGCCACAGATCTGACGGTTAGGCGCAGGCCTCGATCCTTTACCATCGTGCAGTGTTAGTTATAAGACATGCACATTTAATGCGTACGGCCCGAGACATGCTTATGGTCCCAATGTCTGTATGATTGCCACGTGTCAACGGTTACAAGTCAGGAGTCAAAGCGACGCCCCAAGAGCTCACAAATGGGAGCCAGTTGCATTTTTGAATCAGCTTCTAATCTGTAGATCGCACTAAGAGCTGGGGGGCTTGTGTTATGCCTATTTTCTCGACCTGAACAAATGGGCCAGTACAGGCCCAATAAGCATGAATAGGAATGAAGACCCAGAAGGCTCAATCCTCAGGTCGCTGCAGCGAGCTTGTTGAAGGCCAAAGCAGTTCGAGCATACTTTCAACCCGCCTCCACACCTATTCAGCTCGCTCGGTCCACCGAGCGAGAGAGCTCGCGCCAGATAATACCTTGTGCATCAAGTCATCAGTTCCACCTAATGCCCTGATTTCTTGTTGGTGCTATTTACACAATTACCAAGGAGCATTTAATGCGGCGACCACGTATTTAATGAAGAGAAGACCTCTCCTGGTGCAATAAATGCAGACGTGTGCATAAAAGGAACAATCATTACCTTTACAATAAATGCAACATGATTTATGTCAGGATTAGTTGAAATCATCATCATTTGTAACGTATGTAACACTCTTCTTTGTATCTCTCCCCATCTATAAATAGGAGAGATTTTTACTATACAGAACAGGTGGAAAAAGACTAGTATGTCGTCACTCTGCCGGAATTACCTCAGAGTGGTCGTGGACGTAGGCGCAGTCGTCGAACCACGTAAAAATCCTTGTGTTCACCTTCATTCTTCTCCCACCTTTCTGTATTAATTGTTTCGTTACTAGCTCCATCTACCGCAGCAAACATTCATTCACTTTTATTACAACCGACCAACCTTAAACCCCCTTTATTACGAATTTATTACAGTAATCGTCATTTATTACCACGTTCGCAGTCTGGATCCTTGAATCTCTGAGTTGACCGTTTCAAGACGTCAACAAACATCAAATCCCTTTTCAAAGTCCTAATTTGAAAAAGAAAAAAAAAATCAAATGTGATTATATTGTTGACTGTCAGAACATAATCAATCTAAAAGAAAAAAAACAATCATACTATGTGGTATGAATTCTAAATATGATTAGATGCAAATTACAAATGACATGCTGCATGTGTAGGACAAGTACACTTTTTAGATTTTTAGTTATTTGAAAGTATAATAGACTTTACTTAATAGTCATATGTGTGGGATCACGTACTACTTTTTATGCGGTATTTTGTCCATGTAAAATTACAAAATAACTTTGCCTCATTTTATAACCTTATAGAGTAGGCTTTATGACGTTACAAAGGACGTAGGCAAATTTAGCAGGAAAAAAATAAGTGAAATCCTACACGGAGAAAGACCATATTTTATTTTTTCGAAGCATTTCACGTATATATATTTTAACAAAGAAGGCATTTGAATATATGTAATTGGGGATTCTTCAAAGCCAACTGCGTCTACATTCCGCATGTTGCCTCAGGGGCGGCAATACTGTCTTTGTTTACCCAGTAAAGTGTCGAGTGCCTAGTTCGATCCTTTATGTCACCAAGCTAGTGACAGATTTCTCCTTCCTTTGTGGGTGTCTCCTCTTTCTTGGAAGTCATCCTTCCCCCTTCGAGAGTCTCCATTCTGGATCTGGCCTCAATACATCTAATCTAAAGAGTTCTACAGTATTTGTGTAATTCTGTCATCATGGGAATTAGCTACAGTGGGAAGCCTTTTTAGTACAAAAGTTCGTATGAATATTTTTAAGAAAAATAAATTTGTATGATATATATTCACTATTCACCTTACCAATCAATTGTCTATCCTTATCGTCTAATCAAATGCTTTTGTTGACTTAAACTATCTGATCGAACACTTGTTGAATTATTATTATGATATGTGATTATTGATTGTCATCAGATTTTATGTGCAAAACATTCTTCTGGGATTCAATTTTTTTAATTGAAAACTTTCATTTAATTAAACAAATTTTGAACGTTATTCAACGAAAAACTTATATTAGAAAAAAGATTATAAGCGGCATTTTGATTGTAGCAACCGATGGCTTTACAACACATATAACACGAACAGTTGGTATGTGGTTCAAAATGTCACAATCCAATTACACAATAACATGTAAATTACGTGCATACTGGCAGTGGCGGCCCTTTAAAAGTTGACTTCTTTTCTTTTTGGCCTTTGTACTCTTCAAACATGGAATAATAATTACTAAAACGACAAATCAACTACAAATAATTTAATAAAAGAATAAATTGGCCTCTGACCTTATCCATGATTGATCGCCGTCTATTCTATTCAAGATAAATTCGAAGAGCTTTAATGACTCTTGTCTCCATATGTATCGTCTCAGTGGTCTTTCTTCTTTTTTATTATTATTTAATTATTTTTTTATTTTACGCTCTTGCCGCCACCACTTGCTTGTATGGATTGATATTTGATATTGTTGTGGAGCCTACTGAGTGGTGTGATTTGTCTTTGGATAATATTTATTCTTTTTCTGTCTTATCAAAATGCATCTGTATATAATAATAGTAAGAACGAGGTCTTGTTCAACAACTTTGATTTCTTTTATTCATTTTCACAATCTATATATATGAAATTATGAATGAATGAGTTCACCTTACCAACTATCTCAAAATGAGGAATTTTAGGTAAGCTTGTTCGTGAATTTCAATGAAAATTGACAATTTTCATTAAAAAGAAAAAGAATTTGGTTATAATATTATTTGTTGTTCCTTGGGTCAACCTTCCTGATGATAATAGAAATTGAAGTGCAGTTTTTAAAAGCACATTCAATGAACAAAATTTGTTAGTTGACTCTATTAACAAGGTCTTAAAATTCATTTTCTTTTCTTTTTTCTTTTTTATATTCATTATTCTCTTATTTATTATCTCTATTGACAATTCTCTTCAAAAGATTAATAGCCCCATAATGACTATATGATCTTAAAAGATTTGGATGATACAAATACAATTTTAAAATTTTTAAACTATTATAATTAATTCAAAATTTAAAATAGAAAATAATACTCATATCCTCAATACTGTGCCTATGAGGATCATACCACAGGGTGGAGTCTTAACGAATGAGTTCCTTTTTAAGTTTTAAATTTAATTTAGGTGCATAAATCCATGAAAAAAAATTCTTTAATTGAACATAAATTTTCACTCGGCAAATGTTCTCATGATAACCAGAACAGTTATACCTAATCCATAAATTGGTAGGTGGATTTAGACAGGTTGATTACACCTTTTAATCATAATTAAAATTATAATAATCATTGAGTTGCATTAATGTCTCTCAAGCCCAAAGGTTTATGGGCAATATGGTCTTTTCATACCGGCTTCCTGCCGACTTTATAAAACTTGAGGCCGCGCCAGCGGGTTTTCTTGGCTCTACAAAAACGGTTCTACACTGCCTTGATTTACTCAATCATTAGTCGCCACGTCATCCCATCGTTACAGCCACCGTTTCTTCGAGTATTGCAATGATAATTAAATGAAATACCATATCTACCCTCAAAACATCATCTTTTTTTTTCAGACTCAAAATATCATCTTTAAACAAAGTGAATATCATAATAATTATATTTCAATAAAATGTAAAAGAAAAAAAAAAAACTACAGTTGTTGTTCTTATCAAAAGATGTTCAACCTTCAAAAATATATATATGTTCAAGGCGTTCTTTAAAAAAAAAAAAAGAAAAATCAAGACGGTATTTATGATTTTTTTTTTTTTTTACTTTTATGAATTAAAAGTCATACCAAAGTAAGAAAAAAATTAATTCCTTATTTGTAATTACTTTGTTATAAAAATATATATAGATTTCAAATTATGATACCGATTAAGAATCTTAGGAAAGAAATAAAAGTAAATTCTAATTTATTATTATTATATTTATTAAATATATTTAAAAATGAAATCATATTCTAATAAAAAATCCTTATAAGGGATAGAAAAATTAATTCTAAATTTGATATACTTATTTAGTACTTTGGAGATCAAATTAAATAGACATTATACACACATCATAAATTAAACTTCTATATAACCTTGTAGGTTATGCATTAAAAAAAAAAAAAAATCTCTCAAAAAGTAATATCAAATCTAAATATAATTTACGTAATGCTAGGTTTCCAAAATATTTTACTTAAATTCATATCCAGATGATATAACATGTGAGTTATCAAGATTCTACTAATTATTATAATATCTCATAATTTATAATATCTTGATAACTTATATGACATATTATTTAGATAAAATATTTAAAAGGTCCAACATTACTTATATAATTTACCTTAGAAGGAGCAATGGGGGAGCTCACAAGCTAACAACTTAGGTTTTTATAAGTAATTTTAGTTAATTTTGATTTTATTATATTTCAAATCGTATTTTAAACATTGTTTTTAAAGATGATTCCTAAATAAAAACTTTCTATTTATCAAAAAAAAAAAAATCTAAACTAATTGTAGACAACTAATGAATTTAAATATAAAAAAACCTCTATAATATCAAATCCAAATCCTCAAAAAAAAGTTCATATTCTTTGAAAAAAAGAAAAAGAAAAAGAAAAACTAGATTGTGTTGAATGAAAAATAGAGTTTAGAATACATATTATTATTACATAATTCAATTATATTATCATCATTGTACATCACTAAACATCAAATCTAAAACAAATAAATTAGGAATCTAACGTCGTTAGCTTAAGTTTCCTCCTAATAAAATATATATACATATATATAAAAAATTATATATACATATGATTAGGTCATTAAGGGCAAATAAGTAATTCCACAACCACCCTCTTGCCTTCATTAATGGAAGCTCATGAACTGACACTGTTGTAGAGAGATATCCGGGTTCTAAGTCTTGTCTCTGGTTTTCTTCGTCTTTTAACAATAAATTTTTCCTTAAATGATCAAAAGCTTTGCTTATTTATCGAGTAAATGAAACATGGGTTTGGAGTGATTTTGGTTTTTGTTGCTGCTTTTTTGATCTTTTGGAGTCTCTGTTTGGTTGATGGGAATTATTTTCTGGCAAAATATAACCCGCCATGGGAAAATCTTCTTTCAAGGACTCTCTCAAAGCGCTTGAAGCTGATATTCAACACGCCAATACTCTGTAACTGTTTCTCTTTGTAAATTTGTTGTTTTTGTTTTAGAACTAGAAAATTTTGATTTTTTTCCTTTTTATTTTTTAATTTGTATAGAACATGTGAACTGATTTTTTGTTAAGGTTTCTGTTTAGTGTTTGATAGATTTGGATTGTTTGGTCCACAAGGTTCTGTCTTTGAAAGCAGATATGGGTTCGGTTAGTTTGGTTTTAAGTATAGAACTTGACTACATTGAGAGAGTTTTGGGTGGCAGTCAAAATTTCAAACAAGTTTTTTTTATTACTATTATTATTATTATTATTATATCTGTTTTTTTTTTGTTTTTATTATTGTTTTAAATTAGAAGAAATTGTGAAGAAGAAAAAGATTGTTCAAGTTTTTTATAATTGCTAGCACTATATTGCTTGTAATTTGGTTTATGGTTGAATGTTTGATTGATTTTTAGTAGATATGTGGAGATAGATGCCGGTTGAGACTTGTGTGTTGATAATGCTGTGAGTGGGTAGTACTCAGCTGCGTTAGCCAATTGGACAGCTACTTAGTGGTTGAGACTTGTTTGTTGATAATGCTGTGAGTGGGTAGTACTCAGCTGCGTTAGCTAATTGGACAGCTACTTAATGTGGAGTAGTGAGTAATTGTTTGGATTGCTATTAGATGTGCAAATGGGTTTTATGTTTAAGAGTTATGAGTTCACTTTACTGGAGTGATAGTGTCATCAGTTGGTATACGTTTACCGTCTTACTTGTGGTGATCGCACTTTGGTTTGTCTTGATAATGTGCTGAGTATGAAGTTGGCGCTATCGTGCTTTGTCTTGTGCAAAGCTCACATGAGAAAAGTTGTGGTCTATGGTTGATCATTCTCATTCACATGATTGTGTTCTCAATCAAATGAGATTTTCTTTTTGTAGGACCAACGCGCTTGGAATCATTTTGCTATGGATTCTTTGAGTTAGAATTATACAATTAGAGGCCAGTTTTTGTGTAGTTATTTAGACATTCTTTAATGGACCTAGAGTAGATTAATACATCATCCAAAGATGGAAGGCATGAATGATATAAATACTTTACTTTGTATGCTATAATTGGTTGGAAAGTTCGAATTGAAGTAAAAAAATTCCGCTTTTGAATGATGTGCTGCGCTTATGCTTCATCGAACTATTAGAATATGAAATACCCTTTGGTTGTGTTGTTTACTTGTAGCCTTTCTTATAAATTCACTTTTCTTGATGCACTTAGTGGGAGCGAGTTCTGTCTTTTGAGTGATCTTCTGCTATTTACATTAAGTATATGATTTTTGCTGTATCTAAGCCAACTCCATGTTCTGCTTTCATTTAACTCTTCTTCTTATTGCAGGGCTTTAGATTATCCAAGGGAAACAGATGGAGCACGTCTTCAGATGAGACTGTCATACAGTCCAGCAGCGCAGTTTTTGCTTTTCCTTGTTCAGTGGACTGATTGTAATCTTGCTGGTGCCCTTGGTTTATTGAGAATTCTTATTTATATGGTAAACTCTTAACTACTAACCCACATTTTCGTTTTCAATAGCACATATTTTCCTTACATGAATATATTACATTCCATTACCTACAAAAATGTAGCAACTTTGTCATGACTTCTTTTTGTGGTGTGGCAATGTGATGGATTGATGCAGACATATGCTGATGGCAAGACTACTATGTCTGTTTATGAAAGGAAAGCAAGCGTCAGAGAATTTTATGGTAAGTGTCATTCAAAGTGATATTTCCTATAACTGTGAACGAATACTTTCCTTTAGGTGAATATTGATAAGCAATGTCACTCTTAACAACAGGGGTGATATTTCCTTCTTTATTGCAACTTCAAAGGGGTATCACAGATTTGGAAGATAGAAAACAAAAAGATTTGTGTAGACTGAGGTACAGGAGGAAGGATGAATCAGAACGAGGAAAGATCTCAGAAATTGACCTAGAAAGAGAAGAGGAATGCGGGATTTGTATGGAGATGAATGGCATGGTTGTGTTGCCTAACTGCAGCCATTCTATTTGTTTGAAGTGTTATCGGGATTGGTAAGCTTCTCTTTTGTTCCTAAGCACATTCTTTTTTAAGGAAAAAAACAATAATAAAGTTTTTATGATGACATATACCTATTTTATATCATAACGATGAAAAAATCATAATTGAACACCTTCCGAAGACGATAGAAGTATGCAGCATTTATTTTGGTTTTGATTTCATTTTCATTGACATGCATGTTTCTTACATTGATGATTTTTGTACTCGCAAGCAGAGTGCCACCAAATGTTGTTGCCTGTGTATAAGTTATAGCTCTCTTTGCTAATATATCATATGGAGATTTAAACAGAAGCATACTAGTTTGTCACTGTTTAACCTGTTGAATTTGTAACCTTTCTTCTGTCAATTAATTTTCTAGTGTACATGTTTTTATTTTATTTACCTTTTTTTTTTTTTTTTTGTGTGTGTGTGAGTATTTCATATGGTGGTGCACACTTATCCTCACTTTTGGGGGACAGATAAGTGTCTTTCCCTCTCTACATCTTCCATGCCTTTCATGAAAATTAGATGGATCGTTTGGTCTTAATTTCAGGCACGAGAGATCCCAGTCTTGCCCCTTCTGTCGGGACAGTCTCAAAAGGGTCAACTCTGGTGACCTTTGGATCTATACTGATAAGTGTGATGTTGATTTATCCACCATTTTGAGAGAGAATCGCAAGAGACTGTTCATGTTCATCGACAAGTTGCCTCTTATTGTCCCAGATGCTATAATTGTACCCTATGATTCTCACATTAGGTAAGTGCTTCTGTACAGACTATCAACAATGTGTAAATGCTAAACAGGGCTATACATATACACTTGACACCATGACTATCCCATCCCAAATTGTAAATACCTTTTGACGAGCTCTTTTCTTGTAAATGCTCTTCTACGAGCACTCTTGTCAGCTTCAATACAGGTTTCTTTGGTCTGGCTATAGTACCTTATTTAGTTCTTGGCAAAGGCCAAATATTTACAAATGTATTTGGATATTCTAATCATTGGAGTTTCTGTTCAAGCATATGTGAAGTTTGTGATTGGTTACTAGTACAAAGAAACAACTTTACTGTAGATAGAATAATTGAAGACATAAAAGTTATACCATTACAGATTTTTTTTTAGAGACCAAGCTAATTCGAACTTAAGTTATTGTCAGCTTATATGAATGCGTTCTACCATTAAGTTACATTAGATGGCAATTACAATTACGAGAATGAATAGCAAAGTATGGGAAATCTAATTTCGATTGTTGTCTTGTATTCTAACGTAATCTGCATAAAATCGAGGATGTCTGTCTTCGTCATGACCAACATAAGCATAGCCTCCATGACTTGAGATGTCAAGCCCTGCAATTTCTTCTTCAACAGGAATTCGCAAAACATTTAGCATGTGAAGAGCATAAAAAAGAGGTCCCATCGTCACACTAACCCAACCCAATATGACCAAAATCTCGATGACTTGGGCTCCAATAAGACCCCACCCTCCCCCCATGATGAGACCAAAGGGCCTGGCCACACCACTCTCACCTGAATTGTAGGCTTGGATGACAAACTCCTCTTTGGCAAACAGCCCTGTGAATATCAAGCCCCAAGCTCCACACCCACCATGCAATTGCGTTGCCTCTAATGGGTCGTCAAAGTTCAGTTTTAAGGCTAGAATGTTGAGCCCAATCAGGACACAAGCTGCGAAAAACCCGCACACAATAGCAGCCCATGGCTCAACCACCGAACAGCCCGATGTGATAGCTACAAACCCACCAAGCACTCCATTGCAAACTTCTAGGGCATCCCAATGGCCCACAAGCAACCGTCGGCCAAATAGGGTTACGATTCCGGCAGTTGATCCGGCTAATGTTGTTGTGACCGCTGTCCGGCCAACTGAAGTCCAGTTACCTTGATCAGTTGTGTTGGGATATGCAACTAAAATTTCATCAAATGAGCCTGGATTGAACCCAAACCAACCAAACCATAACAAGAAAGTCCCAAGAACCACTAGTGTTGCATTGTGGCCACGCATTGGCAAAGGCTTGCCAAATGCATCAAACCTACCCACACGAGGGCCTTCTATGAAGGAGCCCCAAAGGCCAGCTATTGCACCCACCATATGGACCACACCACTGCCAGCAAAATCAATGGCCCCAGAACCAAACAACAAGTCACTTGAACTAGGACTGAGCCAACCACTTGAAGACCAAACCCAATGAGCCACAACTGGGTACACAAACCCAGATAGGAAGAATGAAAAAACAAGGTAGGCACTGAACTGGGTCCTCTCAGCTATGGAGCCACTGGTGATACCAGCAACAGCTATGGCAAATGCCCATTGATAGAGGAAAAAACTGTAGCTATATGAGCTGTTGGGTATGTCTTTGAGAGCAAAGAAACTTGTGCCAATAAAAGGGTTGGAGCTGGAGGCATCACCAAAGGCAAAAGCAAAGCCAAATAAGTAGTATGATATGCTTCCAACCACAGCATCAACAACATTTGTGAGCATGATGTTCATGGCATTTTTGGCCCGAACTGAGCCGGCACATAGCATGGCAAAACCAAGTTGCATGACAAAGACTAGATAAGCTGAGAAGAGAAGGTAAATGGTGTTGATAGAGTCTGTGACACTTCGCTCCCATGAGACTTCCATGATTTTTTTTTGAGAGAGAGTTGGGGAGAAGGATGGTTGGTGGCGAGGAGAGAGCTAGGGCAGATATAGATTGATAGTTTGTTTATGTAAAGGGTGTGTTGAATGGTAGATACTGCTGTGATGTGATCGCTTCTATTTCAGTCAAGTTGGTGATGTTTAGATTTTTGTGTGTGGGGCTACATGGTTATATACATGCATAATCTAGTTGTTGACTAGCTGTGCATCCTACTTCAGTGACTTGAAACTGAATGGATAGACTTTTAACAGACTAATCTAAATTTAGCATTTCCAGTAGGATAATCAGTGTTTTGTTTAGTAATTGATGGAGTAATTCAATTCGCAAAAACTCTAATAGCCGAAAGATTTAACTTATTTTATATTTGTACACATTGCTATTAAAAGTGGTGGGATGGGCTGTTGGGCTTTAATTTGTAGAAATTGTTGATGGAAGAGAAGAAAAGGTTTATATGAAATCAACATTAACAAGTGTCTTAAGATTGATGCCTCCAATTACAAACGAAACTAGTTATAAAAGCAGTGATATATCAAGTCACCATCTACCGTTTTTGTCAAAATGATACAAATATGAAGGGCATCACATGGCCTTTGATATTTTTAACAAAAATGTGCACAGGTTACTTTGCATAATTAGCTGTAAACTGGTTTGGTGAATATGCATGTTTTCTCCTTTCATTCTGGTTTTGACTCGCTGAAATCATGTGAAGAGAGAGAGCTAAGGTAATATAGTTGGTATTATTAGTAAAGGGTTTTAAGCTTAACTCCACCACAAAAGCTATTTCATGAGTGAAAGTTTATCCTTACTTTATAAACAAATACAAATTTACTTTTTTCAATCGATGTATACTATCTAATAAATATATTATGAATATATTGTTACTAATGTTATATAACATACGTATACAGATAACAGCATGGGAGTTGAAATGTGTATTTACTAATGGCAATGGTGGAAGGAATCATGCAAATGGCAGTCGTGGAAAGAATCTAGTGGTTTTACTTGTAGCTGCTGTGATCTCCTCCTGGGATTCGGCTAGTGAGGGAAGGTTTCATTATAACAATCGCGGATTCATTTGCTCCGGCTTTTAAAGCAGCTTTTCCGGCTTCCAGGAACCTCTTGACTGCATCCTCTGCATACCTGTTGGCTTCGCCAACTGTCATACTTTTGCCAATATTAGGGTAAGTGTTCAAGACATAGTCTCCATTTAGCTGGGATGCAAGCTGAATCAGTTCAACTTGGAACTCAGAAAGTTTTAGATCTTCCTTCGGTCCCCTAGGTCTAAGCGATTTCTTCACCTCGGGTAGGGTAACTGTGTCCACATTTCGGGATTAATTAGAACTTAATGACAAGCTGTATAATAAAAGAAAGTACAAGAACACTGTTGTATATATTTAATAATCAAACATCACAAAAGGCTCCAGTCAAGAGACTGTAAACCAAAATACAGAAGGTAGGTGCAGCTACCATAGACACTAGGATTTGAAAATTTTCTAGATAGGCACAGTTACCCTAAGATTGGTTTTAAATTGACACATCCAACGGAATCCAAGGGTGCCCATAAAGGCTTACGGTCTCCCTTAACGAAGAAAATAATTGCAAATTAAATGGGAGGCACACGCTTGAAAAAGATGAAATTGAAAGTACTTGTACTGTACTCCAACCACAGCCCCTTATCTACAAAAGAAAAGAAGATTGCAGATATACCAAACGACAGAACAACCATATCTTACATACACCTACAATTCTGTCAGCGAAAAATTGTAATCCAATGAGGTCCAGGCAAAAGTGACCAAATGTTATATACATCTATGATTTGCACTACGATAATCATCGAGCATCGAATACTTTTGGACCATGGGCATGCATAACCTATAATCTTTGCTTCTAAGGTTCACTTAACTATAGATAGGAACTCTACACAAAATTACATATCAGATTAATTGTAATGAGCAAGGGGTTCAATTCTAACCTGGACAATCATCACGTGGAGTATCACGAATGTGAAAATACTTCTCGAAAGTGCCAGCCCATGCATCCCTCTTTGTCAAAAAGTTAGAATTCAGGTTGAAGAGCTTCTTTACAGTTGCGGCTACTGAAGAATGTTCAAATTGTGAATGTGGTGTTGGTCCATCTGGCTCATGAATCACTGCAGCACACAATCAAGAAATCAATCTTGGACCAACGAAAACAAAAAGCAATATAAATCCATCAATCGCCACATTTCCAATCAAATAGTGTGTGCCAGCAAAGGTAATAAATAATCCAATCTTTGATCACTCAAGATTAACTTGTATACAAGATACATTCGTTGATCATCAGGGCAGACATATTATCACCTAAAAATCATGTCTAGAAGTCAAATTCCCTGAATTTAACCAGTGATGATATATCAATCCAGATTCATACAAGACCATATATCACCTCAAAACCTACCCCCAGAAGCCATCATAACTAATTTATCCGACTATGACCAGCAACACCAGGGACATAATGCCATCCTATTGATTAGCATCATACACACATAAATTGGCTTCACAACCTTAATAGGACTAATCATCAGGTTTCCATTCCCTTTCTCCAACAGTTATTCAACTATTATGTACTATCATTCCTTGTCTAAACTCTAACTAGTACATTGTTTAACATCTACAAGTAGCGCTACTTATTTCACTTCAATGTGCCCAATTCAACACTAGCAATTAAGTTCCTAAAGAAAAGTGAGTGTAATACAACATACTTCACAAAGCAATTACAACGAGGATTTTGCTACCTTTGATTGGTTAAGGTTAGCAATCAATAACAACTCTTGAATATTCTTGAATAGTCACCCTTATAAGTTGTTATCAATCGATAAACTTACCTAAGCAATTACAACAAATAAACAAATAACACATATAACCAAATCATTAATTCGCTTTATACAGTCTCTATTCAATGCATGACACGTATATCTATTTCACTTACCGGTGCCCTTATCAATCCAGGGCGAAACCAAGAAGGTCGGGACTCTCACCCCTAAACGGTCAAACCGGAAGTAAAAGGGGTCGGGCCCAATAATGCCATCGGGATTAGGCACGTGCGATGTAGGAGTGGGCACGTGATCATAAAAGCCACCATGCTCATCATAAGTGATCAACAAAGCCATCTCCTTCCACTGCGGGCTACTTCTCAGTATCTCATACACCTCCTTCACGAACCTCTGCCCTTCCGCCACGTCATGCGATGGGTGGTCGTCGTTCGCCGGCATCACCTCCACGTCGAAGTACCGCTGCTCCACCACCGCGTAGTTGGGTAGCTTCCCCAGCCGCGCGTGGAGACGGAACTTGAGCGCGTAGCTGTGGAATTTGGCCACGTGCTTGAGTTTCCGAAGGGAGGTGTAGAAGAGGGTGGCGGGGATGTTTTGGTAATATATTCCAAAAGTGAGGTCATTTTCGTCAAGTGAGTCGAAAATCGTCTTCTGTGGGAACCCGTGGATCAGGTCCTTGCGGACGTTGCTGGAGGCGCCGTGTGACGTCGCTGAGTGGACGTAGAGCCGGTTCGGCTGTGTCGACGCGGGAACCGACGCGAACCACCTGTCGAAGACCGCGAACTCGGTCGCTAACTCGGTGTAGACTGGTAAAACGCCCGGTTCGAACCCGCTCATGACGGTTCTCGCCATATCTGGTCCCATGCTCTCCGCTTGTTGCGCGAACCCGTTCATCGGAGCCCGCCCCGAGGACGTCACGTTTGACCCGAATATCTGTTCTCGGATTGCCTGGAAGGAGTGGCCCGGGTCGGAGTCGATGAAAACGGCGTCGTCGGAGACAAAAACATGGCGGGAGTTCGGGTCGGATACGTTGACACGGTTGGATTCTTTTCCGGTTAACCCGTCAATGTCGGGTCGGGTCGATTTGAGCCAACCGAGTACGTGGTCAAAGGAGCGGTTTTCCATGACGAGGACGACTAGGGTTTTGATGGGGCCTTTGATTTTGTGGTGTTTGTGGAAGGGATTGAATTCGAGGGACTGAGAGGAGACTACAAGGTAGAGGAAGAGGAGGGAGAGGAGAGAGAATCGCCGGTGACGGGCCATTGCCGGCGATCGGAAAACGTAGAGAGCGTGAAAAAGTGTTACCGTGTAAAGAGAGAAAGATTTGATTTTTAAATATTTGAAATTTTTTGTAGTTTTAGAGTTATGAAGTGAGTTTGAAGAAACAAAGTGGACACGTGGTGGGACGATGTTGAATCTCCGTCGGTTAAAGTCTGAGAAAGTAGATTTGGTGATGGTGACGGTGACCAGCGTCACCAGCCGCCTGATCATTTATTAGATTTTAATTTTTTATAACAACAATTATATAATCAGAAATTTGATTAAAAAAATGGAAATAAAATTTTACGAATTAGAATTCAACGCTTGAATTATGTTTGATAATTTAATTTTTTTGTTTAATTGATTATGAGGTGATTGATTTGTTTAAGGATATTGAGATGAGTGTTACTTTGTGTAAACGTAGTAGTCCCATTAAATTGTTTATCGATGTGAGGTCATTGGTTTGAATATTCTTCATTTTGTTCTCGCATATTGGGATGTTATTCAAAGATTCTTATGCTTGGTGATTGGCCAGGCCGCCACAACGTTATAAAATATTAGTTATGGTCAAAGTTGTGCAAAATTTGACCACTTAATAAATAAGATTAATTAAAAGTTGGTTCTACATATTCAGGAAGAGGAAACATTCCTCAAAACTACGCAATAACCTTTTTGAAAAACCATCCATGGAGATTGGCACAATTGTCTTAGCATAAAGAGATTCGATCAACACTATTCCTTGAAGCTCACTATCTAACCAGTAAATCAAAATTTGATAAAATAATCACAATAATAATAAAAACATGCAATCTTGATAGAGTACGTAGTGAATGTCCCGCGATTGTACTACTTAAGAAGATGTAGTTGTTGTTTTGGAGATTGATACCATCACCAACATGTCTTAAAAGAGATTAAGAGACAGCTTGAGCTTGTTCTGTCTCCACTTAGCAAGCTTGTTGAAGGCTTGTTTAGTCATTCCAAATTTCTCTTGAAACTCTTCTTCGGATAAATATGCCTGAATGCAATAAGAAAATGCAGATTCTATTAGGTACTGGATTTAACTGAAGATTGAAATTAATGAGTTTCTTTTTAAAAGATTTATTAAGGCTGAATAAACAGAAGATCGTCAATACAAGCAAAAAAGGAGTAGCAGAAAGTACCTCTCTTTTGGTCACATCTATGTCTTTCATAGGGTCCTTTGAATTCACTTTCAGTCTTTCGTACGAATATATTAACAGATTCGCACCGGAATTATTTTCATCAATTTGAATTGCTTTGGCATTCTGTGAAGGAGAATCACTTCCATCGACCTGAATAGCTTTGGCATTTTGTGAAGGAGAATCACTTCCATCAGCCTGAATTGCTTTGGCATTCTCTGAGCGGGAATAATTTCCATTAGCCTGAATTGCTCTGGCATTCTCTGAGCGGGAATTATTGCCATTAGCCTGAATTGCTTTGGCATATTCAGAAGGTGAGATTGACTTTACTATGGGAGAACCTGTAACAACCGATATTTGTTTTCAAATAGAAATGTAATGGATCAACAGCCTTTTTGAGGACAAGAGGAAAGGAATAATCATGTAGTAAATATTATAGCTCTTTTGAAAACTGCAAGCCTCCATCAGGATCATATTCCATCTATGAGGGACGAAATCCGAATAAGAGTTCTGCAAGTGAACAGTCAAAGTCGCAATCCAAAGCAAAATTTACTCAATACTCTTTCAGTGTAGTCAATCTTTTCTCAGTTTCAATGTCACAGGATGCAACTGATTGCATGGTTTAATTTTTGCAACTAGTCAAGTTTTTGATTAGTGGGATGCTAACAATGAGATTCAATCTGTTCCTTTTCAGACTCATTTGTTTCTTTCCTATTATATTAACATATACTAATTAAATAAAATACCTAACGAGAAATAATAACTATAAAAACAACGACAACAATAATTACACAAAGATGCTTAATTACTGTATCCACCTTTATAGGGATATGATGCCGGAAAGAGTTTCCTGACCATTGGAGTTTGACTGGATGCTCTACGACTGCCTCCTGAAGAATTTAATTTTGAACTGGACATGTTTGATGCAGGACTCACACTTCTCCGCAGACCATTTGAACTGACAGATTTGCTTCTTAAGCCATCTGGTGTAGTCTCCCTGGAGTAACCTTTCCATGAGTTTCCTCCAGAAGCCTGAATGATCGGTTACGTGAAGCATGAGTAAAATAAATCTTTGGTTACAGTTGAAACAAAAAGAAATGCTTACTGAATATAGAAGAGGGAAGAAATATGGACGGTGCTCTCAGTCAAATTGTTTCTGGTACTCTTAAAACGTGGATGTTTCACTTCTTTAAACTAGAATATGAATAGAATGCAATTATTGTGTTTATTTAGTTTTGTGTTTTCATTTTTCTTATAGAAATGATAGTGATTATTCAAATTTTCAGTTTGCAAAATTTCTTCAACGAAAAGTAATTATCTAACTGGAGAAGGCAAATCTTGACATCCATGACAGTATTTCATTATTTAGAAATGCATTGATCGACAAGTACCTCTCATGAAAAGGTCATAAAGTCACTTTGCAACTCTCAACAATATAACACATGATCTGTTACATATAGCATTCCAAGTGCCCCAAAACACAATAAATAAATCATCCAAAAATAACAGGCTTTTTTCTACCAGGTATTTATAACATAAGGCTGGAGGTTATGTGTACAAGTGACAAGATAGAAAAATTGTAGTAGCCAATATTGTTAAGTACTCAAGTCTAAATCAGACAGAATAAATAATAGAAACTCATATAAGCAGGAAAGGGAATTAAAAAACAAAACAGTTCAGTAGAAACTCTGGCATACACAACATTATTAATGGATTAAATTTAAAAAATCACTTACTTCTACACTTGGTGTTATTCCTTTCAAAATAGCAAGCTTCCGCTCAAATGAGTTACCATGCATCTGAAATCAACAATTCTGTTAAAATTGTAAACCAAAGATGACATTGCCAAAAGATATACTGGAAATCAAGGTAATTTATATTAAACAATTTCCTTGAATATTCTTGCTACATGGACTAAGGCTATGCATACCAATGTTAGGATATTCAATCAAGTCTTGGTATAGCGAACTGATTGAAGTGTCTGATACTTTTTCTTTTTCAACTTCTTAGGTGCAATGCCATAAAACACATAAAATAGGCAGTCCACAGCAGGTGGTAGAGAGTTGTTTAAATATCCTCGATGATGTACAACAGGAAAGAAGAAACATTACACAAAAAGTACTTATAACCTAGATACTCATGGTTGGCTAGATATATGATTCTCTCCTTCTCCTATTATGCTTCCAAAGAGGGTACTTCACACATTGCAAGCAGCAGGCGTGTCTAACACACCCTATTCCAAGTTGTGCCATGCCCAACAAAGATAGTTAAAGAATGTGTCCGTATATTTATCTAAAACCATTGCAAGTCTTAAAGGAGCTAGACAAGAACTAATAGGAAGGCAGCTGATCCACTTACTTTTGCCTTTGAGGGATCCCATGTGAAGAAGCGAGTGAAAAATGGAGGTTCATAACCTTCTGTAACAACATAGATAGGAGTATCCAGAGATAGTCCTTCAACCAGAATGTCTGTCTCTAGGAATTTCTGCCAGTTACAAGAGAATATGAAAATGAGAACACAAATAGAGTCAAAGGAAGAGCATCAAATATACACAATGATTGGTCATTAGTAGATCTTGCATCTCATGCTATGAATACATTAAATATGTGTTGCCTCCTATCCACCAGGCTACAAAATCAGCAAAACATGGATTGGTTGGAGTCTATAAGCTTTAGACATGAAAAATAAACATATTATATATGTTAAGGACCTTGGCACAAACCATTTAAATTGATTAAGATTACCATTTCAGGCATATGTCATGAAATAATTCCTCCTATATATATATATATAAATATATCGCTGCATGGTTAAGATTGAATAAGCAGTCAAATTAAGCAACAGATCAAATGTTGAAGATAATGAACTTTATCAGAAAGGAATAATTACCACGCCTAGACTAAGAGCCTGATGTTTTGATTTAACATTTGAATGGCATCCAATCCAAACATATATTTCTTTCTGGCAATCTAGCACCAACACATCTTCGGTAGTTAAATCATCTTGCGTGAAGTTGTATATCTCTTTCACCTGAAACTTAGGTCACATGAATAGTCAGCCCACCTACAAGGAAATTAAAGGATTATCTTTTGACTTCATGAAATTGATCTGTTTGTATTCTCATTATGGCTCCAAATTGTTCCAAATATCAAAAACTTACACCCAAAAAATTTGAACTAAATGTTCCTGTTCAAATTCTAATTTTCCACAGGCAAAGAGAATTTTAAGCTATTTCAGTTTCACTATATGAGCTCATTTCGTATGGGCTAACCTTCTTTATATTCTGAAAACCAACAATTTGACAATCAAAATGAGTTGTGAATTCTGTAATTTGTTGACTCTAAAATGGAGAATATAAAATGAATATAATTAGGCCTTTCTTATTTTTTTCAACTTGTTAGTTGTGTATTAATCTGCTGCATAATATCGATTGCAAAATTTAGTATCTAAAAGTTTATATCAACAGTCCATATTTTGTTTCAGCTAGAGACGAGTCAGAGTTAACAGTTCTGTTTATCATGGCCAAATACATAATGATATTTTAGTCTTAATTAATCACCATATGCAGAGTGTGAAATTTACTTCAAAGGAGAACCAAATACAAAACTGCATGTACGCCTACAAATTGCACATGAAGTGTACCTTGAGATCACCTGAAAAGGGAGAATGATCCAGCAAAAAACCATAACCCGCAATTAGACATAATTTGCAGCCATTTACAGCCGGGATATTTCTGATTCAAGGCAGAAACACATTACCTTTGAAAGAAGTATTTAAAAGGAAAGGATGTTTCACTCACCTTGAGTGTAGGTACATATAAATAAATGTGGATCTTCTATGCATCCCTTTATCTCCTTTTCTCTTGGATACTCCATCTTTCCACCAAGTGCATTCCAGAAAATATCTGGTTCACTTCCCTCCCTAACTGATATGGGTTGCCATGTTGGCTGCAAATGATATCAAGAAGAAATGTAATTAGATTATAATAATTAAGAGTGAAGTCTACAAAACAGAGAATGAGCATACAATATAATCATGTAAATAGCACTTCCATTCGTCCCTGAATGAAACTTGGATATTATTATATGAGCATCAACATCTCATTTTATTCAGAAGTTTCAGCATGCAAATACAAATTTCCACCAGCTAGATTCCTCGATGTTTCCAAATTCAGAGAACATACTTACATTTATCAATTCAATCATTCTGTCAAGAAGATCATGGTCACTGCTAGATGAGAGATTCCCAATCCAAGTGAAGACCAATGTTCCAGTTTGGAGGATGTAGCAATAGGATGAATTCAAGGAGCTTGAAGCCTGCAAAAGTGTGGTCTCAAAATTAGATCAATACTGACTATTAGTGTGGCATCCAATCTTGGTCCTAAGCACCATAAAAAATGGCAGGCACGTCTTGGGGATATAAAGCCATTTGAATGATAATAGTAATCAACAGTGTGAGTCTCATTTACCCTAATACTTATCAAAGGGCGCATCACTAAATTTATGCATAATACCCAATCTAAATATAATTTACAAAAATGACAAGAAAACCAGAAGTCTTAATTCGCCTCCACTATTTGATTAATCTTTCTCTTGCAATTATGGTTGCATGAAGCAAAAACAAGTTGTTTATCAATAGAAAAAATAAAATACCGGTCACGATCAATTTATACAGACAAAATTAAACATAAAATTTCTAATTTGTATGACATTTCACATATAATGGAGTTTAGTTATTCGACTCTACTGGCATACAGGCTGGAAGCCCACCCTTGTGTTAACACATAGATTCACTTATCCTGTAGTAGACTGTATAAACTTAAGACTGACATCAGAATAATAAAGAGACATCAAACTATTGATTGCATAAAATGAGGGCATGCCACTCATGTGAATGCTAGAGAGAAAGAAAAGAGTGAGGAATTAATTAAGGGTGCAACTTTGAGATAATTGTCAAACTTACTTGATCAACCTGGATGGCTTGCATGTTGTTAGGGCTTGTGCCCTGAACTCGAAAAAGAGCAACCTTTTTTTCATCATATGTTTCGTCTGCAATACCTTCTTCTGCTATGCATTTTTTGTACCGTGTACTTAATCCTCCCTACAAAAGAAGCAAGGTGAAAGATTCTCAAGTGTGAACAAAGTTTATCCTTATATTTTCTCAAACAAAATAACACAAGCTATACTGAATTTTAAAAATATAGATAAAAGAAGAACTACTAAAGAACAAACCTTAAAAACAATTAAGGTTTGGAGAATCAAGAAGAATTGAATTGGCTCTTTATCTTGGATAACTTGAGCCTGAATTAAGAAACATATCAGTTACATTAGTAAAGAGCTATTTTTACAGCAATGCAGCAAGTGGAAGGTTAACAGTCTGAAGGTGCATAATGTTAACTAGTACTGTCATCAACATGAAATTGGTACAATGTATTTCAATAAATTATGTAGATGAGAAACGTACCATGACTGGTTCTGCTCTGGCTGAATCAACTATGGCACTCATATGGGAGATGGCATAAACTCTATCTTCCTACAAAATTAAAAATCTAATGAGCAAAAGAAAGAAGAAAACACCAACCAAAAAGCTCATTAAGGTCAACGGGAGAATTAAACTATTGATTCCAATACATTTAAAAAATTTAATGAGCTAAAGAAAGAAAAAGAACAAAATCATAGAGTTCATGAAGGCCAACAGAGAACTAAACTATTGATTCAAACACATTTAAAAGAGAAAAATAATAAAAATAATTAAGAAGACAATCATTGAGGTGCATCAGATAACAAATAATTCTAATTTTCCACCATGGAACCAAAATCCAAAATCGTAGTTCATCATTATCAAAATTTAGGATCAAAGAAAAACTTCCTCAGTACTAATGCACCATGCTAACCATTGCACTCCCACGACCAAGCCATGCATAAAACAGGTTCTCATCCCTTCCATTGCCAGGGTAGGTGTACTGCAGAATATAGCAATCCCCACTGAAAAGCTTAGTCTGCTCTGAAGGTGGAAGAAGGCATGCTTCATTTTCATCTACCCGCCAAACCTAAAATTTATTCATTTCACCCACAGCATTATATGATCATGTGCTTAACTGAGAGAGGTGGACTTTAAAAAGAAAACGGAGTTAGAAACTACTTTCAATATGCCTCTGCAATTTATGTAAGGCTCCAAGTCTTCGTCAGGAAGTTCCTTAATATCATGACCATGTTGCTTGAACATTGCTGAGAAAAACAATTAAAAGTGAAATTTACAAGGAAAATGGTGAGTGCATTGCTCTAAGTATCACAGCTGCAGTTCTTTTTTTTTTTTTTTTTTTTTCCCAACAAGAAATTTTCTAAGAATTGGTACACAACCTGCTACTTTTTCTCGGCCTTCATCATAGAGCTTGGTCTCCATTGTTTGAGGCCAACTATCAAAGTAAGACCTAAATACAGCAGTTTCTAACCCTTCAGTTAAGAAGGTTACATGTGTTCCAATCGACCTGCCCTGACGTCTGATAAAGTCCTATAAAAGGTAAGGAACAAAACCCTTGAGAATAGTTGTAAGTGATCATGGTCAATCACACTCATTAGCACCACAGTTCTCCATGTGTTAAAATTATATTCATCAATCATTTACAGTATTTCCTCCTATTTTCAGTAACTTAATCCTTCTTTTGTACTTATTTGTCATTGAGATGAAATTTCTATCAAGCAATTACAGTAACAGTTAAAGAGATAGGAACATAAAAAGGTTGAAACTTGAATAAAATATTGAAGTTATCAATCAGGTCAGAATATGGTAAGGTGAGTTCTTACTTCTGAAGCTGAGATTGAGGTCCTTCGTTCCGTAATGGAGGTATTTCTTCCCATCCAAACAAAAACTTCACTACCACAATCCAACATGTAGCACTTATCTTTTTCAAGCATATCTTTGTCCAATGAATTTATTACCATTTGACTTAACTTTCCCTGAAGTGTTATCCTGTCAAAAAAAAAAAGACTCGTAGCATCACTTGAGAGAATGGTGGTTGCTATATTTCACTCAAAGTTAAAAAAAAAAGTTGGTATTATCGAACATGTGAATGGTCAAGCCGGTTGAGAGGATGATGAACTTGATGAGTGTAAAGGGCATACCTATAAATTGGACAGGTACATAACATACTTTGACTTATATGTCTGCTGCTCAATTTTTTTCATTTAACTCATATGGTGTAGGCTATTTTGAAAGCTAATGCAGTTTCACATAGTAACAAAACAAGATCATGCTGGCATAACTCTTCCCTAAGACGAAAGCAAAACTCACCAAAATAATTTTGTAGATGGGGTATCAGGTTGTTGCTGAACCACTGAAGGTGAGTCCCGTGGAATGGGAGCATAACCACCAAATAAACTCCAGAATTCACCCACATCAGGATCACCAACAAATTTCCCATCCTCTGCAGCAACAGAAAAAGTCACAATCACAATATCCAATAAATGAGAAATTCAAGAATGAGAAAGATTCCAACCTATAGTTGCCACCTCACTCTTTCCACCATGATTATGCTCTTTGATATACTGAACAACCTCCAAAGCTTTAGCTCTTTCTTGTATGCTAGAGTTGCAACCACTGAATAGGAAAATTTTTGATGCAGTGTCGAGTATGAACACATCATTGTGGTTCAAGGATGACCGAGAATAAGGCACCTAATTAGAATGCACAAATGATATCAAATTATCAATCTATAGCCAGGCATAGAGAATACTACAACTCCTAATATAATTTTAGTAACTAAGGTAGAACTGAAAGATAAAACAGATCAACTTCAATGTATGTGCCATGAATAATGCAAAACACAACAAAAACGACTGACTTCTTTAACATGAACAGCATGGTCTCCCTTGCATGTTAACAAACTGATTTTATATGTTTCACCATTTGGTTTCCCAGATTGCGAAGAATATTTTCCTTCAACAGGTATGACGCAAGGTCGAAAATACGACAAAAACTTCTCAGTTTCTTGGCCCTGTACTTCCCTATATTGCACAGCACAGGAGCCAAGAGCTGCATCTAATTCAAGTGCTTTATCCGATGCCAACACAGAGTCCACCTGCCAACACATTATCAAATCCATTGACCCAGATTCCATGCCAAGTAACTCTTCATATAAAAACCAAAATCACCCCCTTTTAAAGTAGATTACAAAATACCTTATTAGTGTCATTTCCCAGCCAATAATGTATGTCATGCTGAGGAGGACCACTTTTACGCAAAACAGTCTGTCTCACACAACATACAAGTCAGGTTACAAATTTGCAGATGATATACAAATTCTACAAAATAACACAACAACTTACATTCAAAATCACATAAGCACTTCCAGTATAGAATTTTCCATGTGAGGACTTGGGGACAGGCACTAACCGACCCTTCTCAGTGCACCAGATTTCCAAACCACTAGACATATAAATAGACTAAATAGGAAAACAAAAATATATATATATTCACAAAAAAAAAAAAAAAAAAAAAATTCAGTGCAATTTAGCGGATCATAAATGTAACTCCCCAATGTCATTACTACAACTCTTCAAAATCTAAATTCTCCATATAATAACCGTAATTATTTAATAATCTAACCATCAGTACTGAAACTAAACTAACAAAACGTAATTACTAACAAGACTATAAATAGCAACACAAACTCGAAATCTTTTTCCATGATATCATTATCACAACTCTTTGAAATCAAAATTTCTTCATTTAGTAACTGCAAATACTCAAGAATCTAACCATCAATTTTGACACAGAATTTCAAAACTAAACTAATGAAAATGAAATTACTAACAATACATATAACTTGACTAATAAATATATAAAATACAATATTTTCACTGTAATTTAATAGATCATAGATATAACCACACAATATCATTATTAAACTCTTCAAAACCGGAATTCTCCAAATAGTAACTGCAAGTATTCAACAACCTAACAGTTAGTTTCGAAACAGAATTTTGAAGCTAAACTAATGAAAATGGAATTGCTAACAAGACAGATAAATTGACTAATTAGTAGAAAAAAAAATCACTGCAATTTAATAGATTATAGATATAACCACACAATATCAATATCAAACTCTTCGAAATCGAAATTCTCCAAATAGTAACTGCAAATATTCAACAACCTAACAGTCAATTTCGAAACAGAATTTTGAGACTAAACAAAACTGACAAGGATACGGCTTTTCTCCGGCGGATTCGAATCCGGAATCAACGTCTTCGCTGAAACGAGACATTGTCTCTCATGCCTTTGAAACTCGACCTGAAAAGGTTTTAATTAATAGAAGAATACAAACATCAACATTGATTGCTAATGAAGAAATCTGTACGTGTTACCTCGCTTAGATTGATGTTTGTTGGATCGACCGTTGGCTGTGTTGGTGTTGTTTGAGAGTTGGTGTATGTAGCGGATTTGAAAATGAGTCTTATTGAATGCTTATATAAAGAAAAAAAATGGTGTAGTCAAGGAATTGAATGATGATGATGTTGAAGTGGAGTGAGATTGAAGAAGAAGAAGAAGAGGACAGAGCGAGTCACTGAGTCATGAGTGAGTGAGTACTGGTGATGGTTTGTTTGGCTTTATCGTCTCCAGCTAATTGGTGGACCCGGTTTTGAATGTATAAAGTGGTCGGCTTAATCATGTTTTTCTGTTGAAAAAGGCGGGAGTTGGAGAGGTTGTGTGTGGCGGTGGTAGGATGACGCTGTGGGATGGGCGGATGTGATTGGTGGGAGGTGAAATGCGGCGGTTTTTTATTGGAGAGACGAAATGCGGGTGTTTTATAAAGAATGTGTATTCAATCAAAAATTTGTTAGAGTTTGATTTTTTGTTTTTAAATGATGGATTTTGATGAAGTTCATATATATTATAATTTTATATAGATTTTATTTGAATCAAAATCCAATAAAATCTTTGGAAATATGTCAAGATTTGCGAGAGATTTTCTTATTCATAAATTTTACTTTCAAATTAATCAAAATTCATTGTATTTTATCATTTATAGAAAATCTATAAAATCAATATTTTTTTTAAATCTAAATTGAATACACTTAAATTTATATAGATTTTAATGAATCCAAACACATCTGAATTGAATACACTTAAATCTATATAGATTTTAATATGTTTCATATAAATTTTGATTGAACACTGTAATGATCAAAATTCACAGTCTAATTTAATTTGTAGCCCAATAGCAAAGATGGACATGTAGAACCCCAAGCCTGTTGGGATTAGCACTCCAAACAACCTAACAACTAACTCAGTCCAATTCAAACGCATTAGTCATCATTCAAA
>CM034473.1:23128443-23187339 GCA_019925255.1 Litchi chinensis | reverse complement strand
TGATTGATAGACTTAGGGGAGTGTATTTAATCATGACTTTAAAAAATTTTCATACACTTTTTTCAGTGAATAACTTTTGTAGAATTTTATAAATTTCTAATGATTTTACAGATTCATGAAACATTTTTATAAATTTTTATAAGCTTTTTTTTAAAAGACTTTCTTTAGCTTTGATAGACTTTTAAAAGAAATTATGAAAAATTTTCATAAATTTCAATAAATTTTTATAGGTTTTCACACATTTTTATATGCTAAGGGGTTGTTTGTTTTTTCCATTTAAGACTTAATGGTACTAAATTGCACTCATTAAGTTGTTTTCGTTTGTTTTTTTAAGTGGTCAAACCACTTAAAACTACTAAAACACAACTGAAAAATTAAGTAAGAAATTTTAATTTTTTACTTTATTGCAAATTATTTAATCACATTTCAAGATTTTTATTCAAAATCTATTGTCTCCAAAATAATATAATTTCAAATTTATCCTAATTTTATATTACTCAAAATTTATTTTTTTTTTATACTTACAAAAAATATATTTGAAAAGTAAAACTTAAATACATCTCATCCTAAATTGTCTTGGAATTGAACTAATATATTTTAATTTATAATTTAAATATTCATTTTTTCAGTTGTTTTCTTAAATATATTAATATATTTAAATATAAATATGACTAATACTACTATATTTTTTAATCATATTTTAATTATGAATAAAATATTATTAATATGTACATAAAAAATATTTTAGAATTTATTAAATTATTTATTTTCAAATGTTTGTATTAAATTAATTAAAATTAAATAATAACAAATAGTAAAAAAATGTATAAATGTTATACTAGTTTTTAGACAATTTTATATTTTAAAAAAAAAAAACAAATTTATAACATATTCAAATGTAAGAGAAAAAAAAAACAAACATATTATTCGGATTTCATATTTCGGTCACTATTCAGCTTTCAATTTTAAATCTTCAACAGCACTGTTCAGTCTTCAGATAAAAAATCAAATGATCCTTAAACTTTCACTATATAACTTATAATATAATATACACTTAATAAGTTAATAAAATTATATTTATCATGTCAATAATGATGAAAAAGCGTGATTTATGCAATAAAAGTAATGTCACTTCAATTACATAAATTGATAACCAAAACATCAAACATTTTAAGCATTTCATTATTCATTTTATATTTTCTATGGAAAAATAAAATCTTTAATGTCCATTATTATCAATAATAAATTGATATCCTTTTGAAAAGAAGAGGTCTAATAAAATTCAAAAACTAAAAAGCTAACAATTTGAATATAGAAAAAAGAAAATATTGACTATTATAATTCACAATAAAATATGAGTGAAATATATATGTGTGTGCATGTGCGCGCGTGTGTGTGTTAAAAAAATAAAAATAAGTGAAATATTTTTATTTATGACTATCATTGAGTTTAAGGAAATTCAAATGTAAAAGAGATTGTGAGGTTTACTTTTTATAATTAACAACAAAAATCTACAAAAGTTTTTGAGGAGTGTGAGAGAAAATTTATGGAGTTTGATTATTATAAATTTAACATAAAAATTTATTAAAGTCATTAAATTTTAAAATTTCATAAAAGTCATTGACATTTTAAATATCTCATAACTTTTATAAACTCTTAAAAAGTTTTGATTAAATACATAATAACTTTAATAAACTTTTTAAAGGTGATTAAAAATCTATATTGAATATCACATGACTTTTATAAAGTCTTTAAAAATTTAGATTAAATAAATTCAAATTTTAAAATTCTATAAAAATTATTAAAAATTTAGATTAAATACACCTCATTTAGTTAGGTGTGGCTAAGTCTAGTAAAGGTTGGAGTGTTCTTCTGCATTGATCCGACTAGGTCTAGTAGATGGCTGGAGCGTTCTTCTGCCCACTAACAAGGAGAAGTTTCCTTTATAAAAAAGCGGACCTTTTGGGGAAAGCAATTGTCGTTACCCTGCCAAATTTATTACTCACCCATGCTAACAAATTTCTTGAAGCAATTCTTTTTAATTCCAATGATACAAATTGATTCACTTCATTTCATCTTCATACTAAATATTGTAGTAGTAAAAGGAGTATTTTGTTCTTTGTTTTTGGCTTTAGGTTCTTATCCATTAATTTTCGATTAATTCATTGATTTAAGCGTTAGAATGTCTTTGACTGATACCAATTCAATATCAAAGCATGCGATCTTATTTTTCTCAGCTTTTTGCATGTTGCTAGTGCCTATAAAACCGGTAGTCGATCCCACGTTTTATGTAAATACCCCTAAATTTTAATAAACTCTTAAGAAATCTTAATTGAATACAAATAAATTGTGATGGATTTTTAAAATCCTTTAAATTAATTCCAATGAAATCTTAAATTGAATGTACATCTATATTCAATCAATAATTTATTAGAATTTAATAATTTTTTTTTAATGATAGATTTTGATGAAATTCATAAATTCCATAATTTATTATTATTTTTTTTTTACATCCAATGAAATATTTGGAAATAGGTCAAGATTTGTGATAGACTTTTTTTTATTCACAAATCTTACTTTTGAACCCATCAAAATCCATTGATCGCTTATGGAAAAACTACAAAGTCAATGGCTTTTTTAATACACCTAAATTTCTTTAAACTTTTCAAAAGTCTGAATCGAATACACTTAAATTTGTATGAATTTGGATAGAATCAAAACAAATATGAATTAAATACACTTAAATCTATATGAATTTCGATAGATTTTATACAAATCTAAATTGAATATACCTGTATTTATATTGAATACACCTAAATTGATGGATTCTTAATAAATCTCAATTGAAGATACTTAAAATTTGATACCATTTTAAAATCCATCAAATTCCAATGAAATTTTAAATTAAATACATCTCACTAAAATTTTTCTTGCATAGATGTGTGGAGTTTTTGTGTGTAATGGTCTCATTGTATTGTTTGTACAACTATAGTATAACATGTATATTGTACGGACAACTGGATGTGATTAAGGCTATATTTTATACGTGAGATTGAAATTGAAAATAAAAATGGGATCAGGATTAGAATATATTGAATTAAATTAAAAAATTACAATCTCATGTTTGAAAGAACTTGAGATTTTATTAAAATTATATCATGTTGTGTTTGGTGTGGATTGAGATTGAATAGAAACGGTTTATCAACATCATCAAGCTAGTTCATCAATATATTTTTTTACTGTCTTCAACATCATCAACATTATCATCTCTCATAATAATAATCATTAACAACATCAAGAACAACAACATCAAAACAATTTTATAAATAATAATAATAATAATAACAAAACAGTGGGACAACTGGGTTTGACAAACCTAGATAACTTCGATTGGAAATCGAACCTGGATGATTGCAACTCTAAACTCATTAAAAAATAATAAGAGAGAGGGAGAGAGAGAGAGAGAGTGTGTGTGTGTGTGTGTGTGTGTTGTTGGTTCGTCCCCATGAAGATGTGATGAGAGGAAGAGTGAAGGTGACAGAGTGAGAGCAAGGATGGCAAAATGCGGGTCTGGACATGCACCAGACCCAAACCCACATTTGACTATCTTTTTTATTTGAGGATCCAGACTCTATCTATACTCCCAAATAAATTTGAGGGTCTGATCCAAACTCGACTCATGCACTTTGTAGGTCTGCTCAGACCCGCACTAAATCCGAATTTGACTGGATCAAATCCAAATTGACTGGGTCAGATCCGGATTTGACCTGGTCAACCTGGTCAAATTCAGGTTGACCCGAATTTTTTTTTTAAATTTCAAAATTTTCCCAAAAATTTTTTATGGACTACCAAATTGAATGGATCGAAGATTTCAACTTGACTTTTTTTTTTTTTTTACAAAAAAAAAATCAAATTTTCCCCTAAAACAAATTAAACTAATTTCATATCACATAATTCATTCCATAATCATTCTTGCCAATTTTTACAAAAAACATGCCACAATCAAAATTAAACAAAAAAATAACATTAAAAGTTAGAATTTATCCTTAATTTACATCCCAAAATAATAATAAAAAAATAATAAATATAAATATAAAAAATAAAATCAAGATGATGATGACTCTTCTTCATCTTGTTTATGATATATTTCTTCTTCCGGAACGTCACCTAATAGAATAAATCAAGTAAAAAATTAATAATAAAAAATATAACAAAACAAAAATATTTGGTTTTTGTGAAAGTATATGCGTTGTTACACCAAAGGTTTCAACTAGGGGTGGACAACACCATGTTCGGATCAATTTCGACTGGATCCGATTCAAACATGGTAAATTTACGGATCGTCATTTTTGGATCCGAACATGATCCATCAAGAGGAAGGAACTGATCTGATCCGAACACCCAGTCTGCGGATCGGATCAAATCGGTTCCATGTTTGAATATTTGCTTTCAATTTCAATCTATACATCAAAACCTTCTTCTACCCTCCTTAGTTTCGAACAACTCAAAATGCTCCCAACAATTTGACTTAAACCTACGACTACTTTTATTCTTCGTCTTCTTCTCTATTTTTTTTGTCACCCCAAGATTTTGACTTTTTCCAATCGAATTAACATTATCAATATCAAATTCAAACTCCTCACCACTCTTTATACTTTTCCCCATCGATTCACAGCAACAATAACATATATATATAATCAGTAAGTGAAATATGTAACTCAACAATAAAACACAACAAACAAGCATAGAAATCACTAAAACACTAACATTCAATCATGTAAATATCAAGCTAAAGCTATAAATAGACTCACCAAGCAACTGAGATGAGAGTGAGGAAGTGAGACATAAATGTTAGGGTTAGCTTAAGTGGACTTTATATGAGGGCATATGAAATTACGTATGTACCACTGTTCACGGGTTTATAGATCGGATCGGTTTTGGATATCTCGATCCGATCCGATCCGTGAAACATGATGTTTTCACAGGTGAGGATCTGAACACCTTACTTTTGAATATGTGCTCCGATCCGAATACCTACGGATCGGATCGGATTAGGTGTTCGGATCGGCTCCATGTTTTTGTGCTCACCCCTAGTTTCAACTACTGTCACCAGATGCATATAAGTTGAAGTTATTAATCTCTAACTATATACTATTCACTCATTTAGCATTACATAAATATGCTGTAGCTGGATTACAGCTAAAACAACATACATTCAGTTTATATCCCACAACCACACGACTAAAATGTCGACATAAAATCAAATTTTAGATATATTTAACCAACACAAAACCAATCAGTATACTCTACGAGTAATTGCACAATCTTTCCATTAGTGTTAGAATTATGCTAAAATCAAACAATAAAACATCAATCAAAACAAACCATCAACAAACCATTTTTACAAACATAAATTTTAGCATCCCTCCCAAAAACCACAGCACACAACTCCTCAAAAACTTGGCTAGCAAAACCATAACAAAAAATGTCCTTATCCTTTGGCTCTCAATCAATTCAACTTGCATTAATCCAACAACAAATTACTTCATTTCTATATTCCACCCAAAGGAAAATATTGAATGATGCAGCATCCATCCTATCATAAAATGGTTCAGCTAAATAGATTATAATCCAAAACATAGTAATCAATGTTAACCACCACCACTATCAGTTCCAAATTCAAGTTTCAATTACCAATCACAAACAACTTATCAAAACCCCAACAGCCAAATTCACCAAACAACCTAATCCCAAGTTCCCAATAATTTTTACTAACTAGACCATTAAAAACACAAACTTACCTAAAAAATACAGAATTAGAGTCGCTAAAAGCCTTGGCTTTGCTTATGGTATTCTCAATCTTACAAGATACCCTCTCAAATTAGCTTCGAAAATCCAATTCCTACAAACCCATCTCACCAAATTGCTTATTTACCACTACAAGCAAAGAATACTAATTGAGAGGCAACTACAACTCCCACAACAGACTTCACAATTCTAAAAACTGATTAACAACATTGATCTTTTATCATATGGACACATAAGATCCCCATACAACTCCTACAAAGTGATAAAGAGAGGATTTTCAATAAAGGAATCACAAGTACAACCAACCAAATTCACAATCCAATTATTTGATAGTAGATACACTTAACAACATAACTCACAAACCCAACTATAGTACAAGCTCAAACAAAGTGCATAGACTGTACAAGTGATAGTAGCATAGCTTTCACCATTCACATGTGAAACAGAACAACAATTTAAGAGAGAATGACTCATTCTCCGAACAACAATCTACCACCAAGCAAATTCACTAGAAGATTGAAACTAAGCAACATCAAATACTTAGTAACAACAAACTAAATAGTCAATCAAAAGTCAAAATACCTGAGAGAAAGATGACTGCGTTGTTCTGGTGGAAAGAGAGACTATGATGTTCTAGTGATCGATGTACCTCAGAAACCCAAAGCAAAACAGAGATATGAGAAATCGAAAGACCCTAACAAACAATTGGAAAGAGAGAGGATGATGATGCCACAGTTTCAAAGCTTTAAACACGCAATAGATAACACAGCGACGATGGAGAGAGACGGAGAGGTTTTGGTCGTCACATAGTAGATGACACGGTGACGATGGAGAGAAAGTGAGGTGCAGTTGAACAGAGGAATAGCGGCGTTGGAGATCGAAGAGAAAGAGAGAGGCGCTGTTGAATGACAACGATGGAGTAGAGAGAGAGAAAAAGTTAAGAGAATTGAGAGAGAGGTTTGTTATGTGTTATTTTTTTGAAAATGAATCGAGTAGGGGGTATATAACGAATTGGTATTTTGCGGGTCTAATAGAGACTCGCAGGTAGACTCATATCCTACCTATAATTATGTGGGTTTTTTTGGATCAGGTTATTTTAAGAGTTTTTTAAAAAGCGGCTCGAGTCTATACCTTAACCACATCCTTATGGGTATGGACAGAGTTTATAGGCCCTGTCCATTTTGTTATCCTTAAGTGAGAGAATGACAGGTAGATGGAAGTACAAGAGAAGAGAAAGAAGATGAAAAATGAGAAATCTAATTCTTACCAAAACCCACAAATTTTGTTGGGAATAAGCATTCCCGTGAGATTAGAAAATGAGAGGGTTGAAAATGGGCTTTGAATCCCTCTCGTTACTCGTCAAATGTGGGCTTTGATAGATTGAGAAATTCTTAATCTCAAACCCACCTTTATGTTAATGTGCCAAACATGCCCTAAAGTAATTGACATGCAGCGGGGTTTATATTGAGAGGTGAGGGTGCAGCTGTTTTAGGCGGTTTTCATCGAACAGAGCGCTATGGACAGGTGGAAGTTTTTGCATGTAACGGTCTCATTATATTGCTCGAACAGCTGTATTGTAGTGTTGATACAGGCGGATGTTGATTTGAGGGTTTTAAATGTGGCGTTGTTTGATTGGTTGGAGTTAGTGCAGCTGTATTACAGGCGTTTTTCTTTGGAGACAGAACTGTGGACACGTGACAGGTGTTTCCTGCTTATTGGGCTTTTTTATTTGTTATTGAAGTTAAAACGACAGAGACTGCATGCGTACTGGTTTGGGACCCACAAACCGGTCAGGCATGCCCATTGCTCAATCAGGCCAGGAGTGATCCTAAAAATTATTTTCTAAAAGCAATAATAATTATTTTTATAAATAAATATAATTATTATAAAAATGTTTATAGAGTCAATGCCAATCCATTGTGACAAAATCATATCATGGTATGAATTTATAAAGTTGAAAATTGTGTGCATCACTTGTTTCGAAAAAAAAAAAATTGTGTATGACATTGAATATGACTTTTAATACTTGAAATTTTTTTATTCTAATGTATAATTTTTTCTTAAAAAGAATGCCGATGAATAAACTTGATACTAATACAAAAAATAATCGTAAAAGTTTCACAGTTTATGCAAATTTTTTATTGGTTTTTGATGTATTATGGATTTTTTTGTTATATAAGTTGTAAGTCAAAGTTGAAGGCTTGTAAAAAGATATGGACCCATGTACATATAATCTGTTGGATACCATTAATTTTCCTTCTTGTGACTTGTGAGTTCATGATTAATTATTCTTTTATTTGACGATTGTGAATGTATTAATATTTGATTGACTGATTTATGATATAGTTTGTATTTATTAAGCTTATATATATTTCTTTATAGAATCATTAACGTGTTATAGTTCTGAACATAATAAAAAGAAGTTGATCAATCGATTTATAAAATAATGTTTAAGCATTATCTAACTAATTCATCTTTTACATTCACTATGAATAGCTGGCCATATCAAATGGAATAGTACTAATAAATGAAAAACTCGAATGAAGTGGATGTATTATATTATCTCCTCCCCGTTTGCCAAGATATTAAAATAATTAAGATGTACAATAATACACATATCAACTATGGTAGTTGCGAAATAATTACAAACTAAAGTGTTGTTGTTGTTGTTGTTGTTTTTTCCCTGTCTTAAATCTTATAAAATCTATTTTAAGTAATTATTTAATAAAAATTTATAATTAAGATATTGATTTTTATTTGTTTCTCTATTTAGGATTCATGAACTTAAATATTAAGTGTTCAAACGATTACTTTTATTCCATTTTTCTTAAATACTAATTTCTAGTTTTCCTTAAATAAATTATTATCATTATTATTAGTTATGTTAATTTTTATTTATAATATTTACTATTTTTATTATTTTATTATATATAAATAAAATATTTTTTTCAATTTTAAAAAGATAAAATAAACAAATTTGGACAACTACTCCATCACTGGTGATGTTGACCTCCTTTTATACCAATGATAGAGGTTGATGGTCTCCATGCTGAAGGTCGGTGGCCTCGATCACTATTGTAAGAGGAGGCCGGCGCATCGATCGTGACAAAAGAGGAGTCGCCTCCTCCTTTGTTACAATGTAAGAAAAGGTTGTACATTGAACAATGATTATACTCGTTGAGAATTAAGGGAGTTGGGCTGCCTCCTCACATTTAAATAAGAGGAGGCATGACCTCTTTTTTTGTTCTTATCAAACACAGGAAGGAGGTTGAATAGGGACCGGTTAGTAATTGGGGGTGGCGTTTATCGATCTTAGGAAGATAAGATTTTAGTGTTAGGATTAGGATTGGAATTTGATTAGAATTGAGGATTTTTTTGGTTAGAGATATTTTAGTAATACTATAATAATAAGATGTTAATTTAGAAAAGTAATGTATTTTTATTAACAATGGTATTTTTCACTAAGATATAAGTAAGAAATTTTGACTTTTAAAATATGATATATTTTAACTTAAATTAAGATATAAGAAAAAAATAAATAAATTAAAATAATTTAAAAAATGATTTTAAAAAAAATAAGTCTTATTAAGAAAAAAAAAAAAAATACAACCCCTAAGATTTTAATTTCGTAAGTGATGGTATTTCACGGGTACACTTTCATTTTATCAAAGACTTGTGCTTGGATCAAATGAGCACAAAAAAAGGAGCATATATTTCTTGACCACTTTCTTCAAAGTATTTTACTTTTATTTTAAGTACTATTCGATGTAACATTTCAAACTTAAGACATTATCACATTGGATGAATATTTTCTATTATCAAATCACATTAGATAATATCTTGTCCAAAAACAATTGCCATATAATTTGTAATCAAATTAACTATGCACAAATTTTATGTTGCAAAAATCCATGCCGGATATTCTCCTTACTAGACCAATATTAAAAATTTATAATCTACAACTTTTATATATGCACCAAAATTAAGATCTTTAATGGCGCAACTTTTTAACAAACTAAAACTTTATAATTCAACTTCTAAAATATTTTAAGCATTCATGATTTTAATTATAAAAATTATAAAAAAGTTCAAATTAACAAATTTAATATATATTTCTTCTTTTTGTGGGTTCGGGTTGCTCCAAGTCCCAATAAATTGAATCGGATCCATATGGAGTCAAACAAAAAGGGAGACAAATTAGGGCAATTGAAAAAAAAAAAATTGGAGAAGCAATGAATCCACTGACGCTGGTGAAACGAATCCAGAACATAAATTCGAAGGAGGCGTCGCTGGGAGTCTCGGAGGAGGCGTCGTGGCACGCCAAGTACAAAGACTCCGCTTACGTTTACGTGGGTGGCATTCCCTTTGATCTCACCGAAGGAGACCTCCTCGCTGTTTTTGCCCAGTAAGTCAGTCGTCTCTTGGGCATTTTGTCGAACATTTGCTCTGCAACTGTTTTGTCGAATTTTTGTTGGAGTCGATGTTTATTTACTTGTCTTAGGTACTAGAGGTGAGCTGTACAAATGAGTATTTGCTTGTTTTATGAATGTGTGCTGGAAAAGCCTTTTAGGCGTTGTAGGATTACTTTTGCAGGTTTGGGATATATTGTCGATTTCGAACTTATTGTTTGCTTTAGTTATGGTTAGTTTAATCATGGAATGATATATAAGGCACGTTAGTAGTAGTTAGTTGGTGCATGAATTGGTATTATGCTTGTGTAAGGATAATTCACGTATGTTATGGATTTGGATGCATAACTATTAAATTTTATGTTTCAAGATTTATCTTCCTTTACCTGTCTGTATAATCGTTAGATTGAAATATCTGATCATTCTTTTTGTTGACAACTAATACCTGGTTTGTAAACTACTGTTTTCAGATACGGAGAGATTGTAGATGTTAATCTTGTTAGAGACAAGGGTACTGGTAAATCAAAAGGTTTTGCATTTATTGCATATGAAGATCAAAGAAGTACAGTTCTTGCTGTAGGTCAGTCCTCCATTTCTCTCCTTCTGCTTCTCTATTCTGTGGAAGGGGAAGGTTATCTCTAATATAATCGTTTTAAATATATGAGTAAGCTTCTTTATGGAATATGCTATACACTTTAACTTTTTCTAGATTTCTTTTTCTTTATTTTTTCAGATAACCTGAATGGAGCACAGATATTAGGACGAATTATAAGGGTTGATCATGTTACTAAATACAAAAAGAAAGAAGAAGAGGATGAGGAGACAGAGCGGCGTAAGCGGGAGGAACGAGGGGTATGTCGTGCTTTCCAGAGAGGTGAATGTACTCGTGGAGCTGGTTGCAAATTTTCCCATGATGAGCAAGTAAGACAGATTTTATAGAATGACATAATTGCGCATTATCGTTTTGGCCGACCACTCTTTAATTAGTCAACTCATGCTCAGTCCTTTGGGCATCTGATGATTCAAGACCAATCTACTTTAATCAATTAACGTATTTAACATTTATAAATGAGAAATAAGTTATGTTATTCAGTAACGATTATCAAAAGGTTATACTCTTTGCTTTTTACCCATTTTCGCTTGAAATGTTTGGTGATTGAGACATTAGATTGCGGAATTTGAATTTGCTCACCACATTGTATTTAGAACTCTACAGATCTTATTGTGAAGGTTCTTATTCATATCCATTCATGTTTGTTCAGAGAGCTGCGAACACTGGTTGGGGTGCTCAGGATAAAGAGCCGAGATGGGGACATGAGAAGTTTGAAGGTAATAAAGAAGGTTTTGGACGGGGTAATAAAGATTTTATTTCCAGACCGACAGGCAATGGAAAAACTTTAGAGACCCACCCTAAGCAGAGTGATAGAGGGGAGGAAAAGAGTTCAAGAAGGCATGGCAGTGTCGACAACTCAAGAGAAGATCATAGTCAGAGGGAAGAAAGGAGATCAAGGTGGCATGACTCTGAAGACTTAGAGCACAGTTCAAGAGAAAATCATTATAGGAGGGAAGAAAAGAGACCTAGAAGGTACACTGATGGTGACTCAGAGCTTAGGGCCAGAGGTGATCAGCATCGGAGGGAAGAAAATAGATCGAGAAGGCATGGTGATGAGGGTGCATTTGAGCGAAGGTCAAGAGAAGATCATGATAGGAGGGAAGAAAAGAGATCTACAAGGCGTGAACCTCAATCCTATGTCAGAGAAGACCAAGACAGAAGACGAGAGGACAACAGGTCAACTCAACGTGGGGATTCTTCCTCTCACCGTTACACAGAGAGAGATGATCATTGACATAAATCGGATAGATGAGTATCCTATCAGCACAGCATGAAGAAGCTGTAGATTTACAGGTTCACAAGTGTGCAACAGGATCAATTATATGCAAAGCTAAGATCTGGGATCCGATTCTTTTCGCCGGCTGAGATTTCGTGGTGTTTTCACTTGGTTAAGTTGATCTTTCTTTTTCTTATCTTTGGCATCAATTGTCAACTTAACCAAAGCTTCACAGATAAATGTGTATTTCTAGTCAACCAAATGACCCAGTTTTAACTTGATCTATTTGATGATATTTTGTTGCTATAACTGGATGAGCTTTACCCCTTTGTATTCAGATGATTGTTTGGTTAGACCTTGGTTAGACCTCTGTTATTCCTCGAGTTTCTTCTATTGTAGAACAATGAGGTACATTTAGTTGCATTTTACTACTTCAAAAGGTCATGCTCTGTCATTCTCATGTTCTATTAATATTCAATCATTTAGGATAGCTGATACCGAATAGAGTTCAATAAAAATATATGTTTTTTAAATAAATATATGTACATGTATATGTATTTCCAAAAAATTAGTGCACTCTTCAGATCAATCAAGTACTATGGAAAATTGAAGAACAATCATATCACTATGTTCACATAATTGGTTCTCAGGATCCAATGACCGCTAACATAAACAAAAACAGTGCTAGCATATGAAGAAAAAACAAGGGACTTGGTTCATAAACAAGTCATCTCCATACTCAATTTTCATTTTCCTCCAAAAGTGCTTCCTTAGAAGACACCACCTTTATAGGAGTCAAGTTCAATCCAGGTACAAGAACAGGGCCTTCCTCTTCATATCTAAACAATGTGGTCACTTCATCTCCCACACATTTTTCTTCAATGCCAACATGTTCCTTGTCTGTGTTCATTAAAGGCTTATGATCCTCTGCTAGGTAGGTAGTCCTCTCCGTAGTGCTCAGCTCACTGTTGGCTACGCTATCCGAAAACATTACATTCTCCTCTGTCAGCTTTTGGAACTCAGCATTTTCCCAATCTTTTTCAATGATTATAGTGTTGCTTGTTTCCCATGTATGAAAAATCCGGTCTGGTCCAGGCTGCCACAACAAGTCCCCTGTGCTTTGCTTGAGTATGAACTTGAACTGGACTGACAACTCAACGGGTACATCCTAGTCACAATAAAAAATCTACATTAAATGTCAAACATATTAATAGTATAATGATTAGTCTTTTCTTCTTACAATATCAGCAGTCCATATGTGTCCATCTGACCAAGTTAATGGTATGGCATTTGAAGGATCCCACAAGCCAAGACTAGGTGCACTACCCACCAGAAGAAACTGTTCACCGAACATACACTCTCTGTGCAACTGAAATTTCACACGAACAGCCTTTCTTGGCCCTGATGAGAATTAGAACATCAAGAAATCAATTTTAGGTTGATCAATGCAAATTCACTTCATTAGAACTTACATGGAGAGCTCACATATTTTCTGCTTCCCAGTTTGTGAACTCTGTGAGCTTGTCAAATCCTGTGTTTACAATTTATTTACATCAAGCTGAAACTTCATACGTATCATTATTAAGCTCACATGATACAACTTGTATGAATCAATAGGTTTCAGCGCACGTTTTTTTCATGCTGGATGTTAAATGCACCAGGTGTGAATTTGGATCCCACGTGAAATTTAATATACAGGAATCGTTCACTTGATGATTTTGAACTATTAAATTAAGTAAGAAAAATAGTAAACAAAATCAGGAACTATCACTCGGGCTTTTAATGTTTAAATATTGAACCAAGTTACATGCCAGAAAATCTAAGAACAACTGAATATAATTCTTATATCAACTATTCACCTCTCAATCAATAGAAAACAGTCAAAGTAATGAAAAACTGGTTTTGATAGCATGAGAGTTATAGTTGATTTTGTTTTCATAGTTTTAGAAAACATTTTAGCAGATTCTGCTAAGAAGATCAATATATGATGAAGAACTTGAATAAAAGTAAAGGCACCTTTGCATCAGAAGCCACATGACATGAAGAAACCACCAACTGGCGTTGTTTCCGTAGATCATGAAGATGCTCATTGATGTATAGAGATCGTGGAAAGTGAAAACCGGATCGACCCAGAAGAGTTCTTGATTGTGGAGACTTGCGGGTGTGATTATTCTTCTTTGTGAAGATTTTTGTGGAAAAGCTTGTCGAAGTATCCATGACTAAAAGTGCAAACCAAGCTAGCTTGTGTTGAAACTAGAAATGTACATAGCTACTTTTTAAGGGGTAAAGTAAATGTAAAGAAAATGTATTGAAGAAAGGCAGAAATCAATTGGTGTGAGTTGACACGTGGAACAAGTACACTGTTAGTTTTTATCATTTGAATTAGATTTGTTAACTGTAAACATAAAAGTTAAGACAAGCTAATTATCATATTAATTTTGTTTGATTAATAGATTGATGTTTCTAATTTTAATCCACATTTGTATTTTTTAAATACAATTTCAATCTAAAATATGAGTAAACATTGAAGGTACTATACGAGAGAGAAATATATTGGTGTGAGCATGAAATGAGAAGATAGATTCAAATGTTATAGATACTGATAAACTTCTCTTTTATGTTGTTACCCGGTAGACTATTAACCCACAACATTAGATTTTTTTTTTCCCTCCTTTTTTTAAAGAAAAAAACTAAATACTCTGTTTTGCTGTTTACTTTTATATATAATTTCTTTAATAATATAATTCTTTTGGTAATTCTCAGTACACAAACCAAGCAGTCCATAGTTCTGAGTATTTCTTCTCCATGTAGTCTTGCAAAATTTTCCACATCGTTGTTGTCGTCAACTCTGACCTCTAACGGCAGAGAAGATTCAACAATTTCTGTCACTCTTTCAGGCAAAGCTGCCATGGCAAAATCATGGAGAGTTAGTGAGTTAGTCCATTGTTGAACATGTCGTCGATTGGTCTCCTTCTATTGAACATCTCTAGTAAGAGAATTTTAAAGCTATATATATCTTCAGATATTGAAAATTCACCGTCCATTCCATACTCTGAAAAAAAAAAAGACAATTCATTGAATTTGAAAATAATCCAATATTATATAAAGATTCAAATGTATATAACGTATTACTTATCTAGTGCAACATAGCTAACAGTTCCTTTTATTCCATTACAGCTTGACTAAGTTCTAGGAGCAATAAGAATTGGGTGATCAGACAAATTTTGCAAGCCCGAAGTCCCCACATGGGTGACCATGTCTAGATCAAACAGGACATTGTATGGCTTCAAATCACCATGAACCATTGGTGGTTGGCAGTGGTGGTGAAGATATTCAATTGTAGAGGCCACATTCAATAGTTATATTTAGTCTTTGAAGGAGACTTAAATTACTTGTCTTGTGTTGGTTTGTTTCCGGTGTAGCCACTCCTTCAAACTTCCATTTTGCATATATTCATAAACCAAAGCCTTGAATTCAGCCCCTCTAACATCTATGCCTGAGAAAATAATTATGACTTTGTTAAGACCTGTAGCGAATATTTCTCGGTGTTTCACATTGAGCCACAAAATTCTTGTAAGCACCTTTTTGTTAATGATTGAACACCTTCACTGCGACTAAAAGTCCATTTTCACCCAAAAGTCCCTTATACACAAAGCCATACCTTCCTTGACCAACCATGTTGGATGACGAAAATTCATTAGTTGCCTTGCTCAACCCTGCATAAGAAATCAATGGAAATGGTTCCAAGGGCAACATTGTCCATGTTTGGTTAGTCAAACAAATCCAGAATTCACTAAGGCAGTTATAGAGGAGTGATTGATGTCAAAATTATATCCAACTTGGGCTACAATTGACAGCACATGCCCCAACCCCACCTTTGAGCTATGGGAATCCTGTCCTAAATTAGAAATCTTTATTGCTATAGAACTCAACTGATAATCATTCTAAATTAATACTAATTGAAACGAACTCATATTTCTGTTAAACTAACACAATCAAAATAATACATGGCATTTAAAAATATACACTACACCAAACTAATAGCCCAGGGAGAAAGCTGGTGCAGGCGACTAACAAGATAAATACATGTAGAGAGGTCTGATGTGAACACTGCTAAACTAGGTTCTTGAATTCCTACCATCTTCACCAATAATCCATACATGAACAATTCCCACCACTAAAATGGTGGAATCGGTATCGATCCCTCAACAGTATCTCTCTATCGTAAAGTTTAGATATAAGCTTAGCAACTGAGTGGCAGTCTCCACAAACACGAAGATTCTTCACAATGCGGATTGGTTGAGATGGATTAGTACTAATAAGACCAAATGCCATTGCTAATTTTTCGCTGTGAAGATTTAGAGCTTGCTCCTTCATGTCTTCCTCTTCAACAAGTTGCAAAAGGTGGGCCTTGTTTGTTACATAACCAGACGATTTTAATTTTGTCACAATCTCATCCAGCTTTGAATAGATTTCCTTGGAGACAGGGTGAGAATTATCTCCCGCCAAAAACTTATGAATTATGCCATTGGCTTCGATTGAGCTACAACCCCGTTCTTTTTGAACTCCAGAAACTCTCATATGTTTTCTTAGTTCAGAGACATTGTCCCATTTCCTTGTTTTGGCAAATATGTTAGATAGAAGCACTAAGGCTCCATTATTTTCAGGCTCCAACTCCAGTAGTCGGCTACAAGCCAATTCAGCAAGCTCAACGTTTTCATGAATTTTACAGGCCCCAAGTAAAGCCCCCCACACAGAAGCACTAGGTGTTATAGGAATTTTCTTTATAAACTCCAAAGCTTCTTCTAGAAGGCCTGCACGACCAAGAATGTCAACCATGCAAGCATAGTGCTTGGCTCCTGGCACAATCCCATAAACTGGGTCCATTTGATTGAAAAGCATCCTGCCCTTCTCCACTAAACCTGAGTGACTACAAGCACATAACACATTGGTAAAAGTAACAGCATTGGGCTTGACCTTAGCTTCTTCCATTTTATAAAACAACTCAATTGCAGCTTTCCCATGCCCATGCATTGCCAAACCAGCAATCATGGCACTCCAAACAAACACATCTCTCCTTTCCACAGAATGAAATACCTCCAGCGCTTTCTCTAGATTCCCACACTTAGAATACATGTCAATGAGTGAGGTTGCAAGATGACAGTTCAATTTCATCCTCTGCTTCTTTATACTTTCATGGATCCACTCACCAACATCCATAGCTCCCAACTCAGCACAAGAAGACAAAATACTCACAAAAGTTAGTTCATCCGGGTTCACATTATTGTTGAGTTGCAATTGATGAAAAATGGCCAATGCTTCCTTTGGCTTCCCATTCTGATCATAAGCCGATATAAGGGCATTCCACACAGCAATATCTTGTTTTGGCACTGCATCCAAAAATGACTTAGCTACATCGTACTCTCCCAATTTAGCATACCCATCAATCATAGTTGTCCATGAAACAATATCTTTCTCTTCCATCTCATCAAACAATCTTTTTGCATCCTCAACACTCCCAGATTTCACATACATATCAAGCATTGCATTACTCAAAGTCAAGTCCATTTTTATCCCATTCCGTTCAACATAACAACAAACCCATCTCCCAAACTCCAAATCCTTCATTTTTGCACAAGCCGACAAAACACCCACCATAGTCACAGCATTAGTCTTGACATTCTCCATCTCCATCTCTCTAAACAATTCCAACGCCTTCCCAAAACGTCCACCTTGAACAAACCCCGAAATCATCGAATTCCACGAAACAACATCCTTCCCACCAATCCGAACAAATACCCTATATGCGGAATCCAAATCCCCACAAGACGCATAAAAATGTATCAATGAATTAAGAACAAACACATCATCAGCAAGCGCCAACTTAACAATCATCCCATGGAAAACTTGCCCAACACGCAACCTTGAAAGCTCGGCGGCCGCCTTAATCAGAAACGGAAAAGTGAACTTATTAGGAAAATAACAAGACTCACAAAGCATCCTAACAAAAATCTTCACACTTTCACAGGGTTCTGGACTCCACGAATAAAGCCGAATAAGGGTATTCCAAGTATACAAATTTGGTTGAGGAATATCATCGAACATCTTGCGAGCATATTCAAGACTCGAAAACCAAGACAAACTGCAACCAGTAAATAACTTACTTGCAGAGTAGGCGTCAGAAAAGAGACCTGTACGTAGCATGTGAGCATGAATTTGCTTCAACTGTCTCAAACTAGTGCAGTGGTCGATCAAAGAGAAGACTAGGCGGTTTCGGTGGTCGTTTTTGGGTATTGGAGATTCTGGGGTCGTTGGAAATTGAAGAGAAACAAGTGGGGTGCTTAGAGTTTCCATGAATTTGTTTCACTGCGTTAGTTTATAGGTAGTGGTGTGAAAATGTAGTGTGTTTGCATAACAATCATGTATAAATATGGATTCAACTTTCAAGTTATTTGAACATTGTCATCCTCTGTAATCTCTGTAGTGAAAATTATAGGCCTTTTTGTCGTGGTGCTGGCTTTCTCGTGGAGGGGAAATACAGGCTCTATAAGGGGGAATTGTGAAAATATTTTAAAAATATTGTCCCTCATGGAATATAAAAAAAATATTGGACATCGATCTGATATTGTTTCGATTTATGTGTATTAATTATCTGTTTTTATGAATTTTTAATTAAAATTGAATTTTTTAAATTTTTTAGAATTTAAATAATTTTTTGAAAAAATAATAATTTGAAAAAAAGGTAAGAATATTTTGTCTAGAAATCAATACTACCGTCATTTGGTAAAATGTATTTCAAAACGAGAGATTAATTTCCTCCAATTAATGAATGAATGATTAATCAATATTTATTTATATGGGATAATTCCACTGTCACCTTTATAGTTTGACATAATCATTAATTTCTCTTATTGTATTGAGCAATTGAGGAATTCAAATTTGACAATCTGTCGTTACTACTATTACTAAAATGGTCGAAATGACTAAAGTGTCGCTATAATTTTGTCATTTTATATTAATGATTAAATTTTGATTTTTAAAATCAACTTTGACAGTAAGAGGTTTTGTGAAAATTTTCATAAATCACATGAGATATTTGATCTATTTTATAAATTGACAGAAGGGGTATTAGCGATTTATAAAAATATTAGAGATTTTGACATCATGTTAAACTACAACAAGAAAAATAAGATCATATCTATTTATATTGAGGGAGAATTACTCCCAACCTACTTGCAAGTTTAACATTTACAGGCGTGTACAATATTTTGATTTATTTATAACGTTTTCTTTTGGACTAACGGATTGATTGGTTTGATTGTCACTGGGTATGATTGACTGTATAAAAAATATTAAGAGATGAAATTGCCCCTCAATAAATTTACTTTTTAATTTTCTTTAAAAATAAATTTTAAAAACTTTAAATAAATTAAAAATAAATTTAATCAGATCTTTATTGGTGGAGATTAATTTAAGAAAAAATTTTAAAACAAAAACTTTAAAAAAATTAAAAAATAAAAAAAATCTAAAAATATCTTCAAACTAAAAAAAAAAACGAAAAATTAAAAAAAAAAAATGGTGGAGATCCAGATCATTGATGGACTCTCCATCAATGAATCTCCACTAGATGGGGATGAAGAACAACTTGAACATCAATCACCAACTTCATCCAAAATCATCATCAATCTAACAAAATCATCAACATCAATCACCAACTCAAAATTATTGTAACACCCCGAATTCGAATCAGTTTAATAGGATATGTGTATATATATATATATATATACACATCTCTTTTTTTTTTTTTTTTTTGGAAGTTGGTGTCCAAACAAAAATTTTAAGGGGTTTAATTAGGAACTTTTATTAACAAGCCCAAAAAAGAAAATAAATTAGTGTAAGCCTAATTACATTAGTAAGACCCAATTAGCTTTCTAAAAACACCATCTAAGGTAAACATGTAAAAAGGAGAAAGTTAGAAGGGTAGAATTGTCTATTCACAAAAGAGGAGGAATTATAGGATTTGTGAAGGGCAATGGATGGAAAAAGAAGAGATTTCATGAAAGGAGAAGTATGGAAATGAAAAGTTATGGAGAAAGGCAAGATTGGAAATGCAAAAAACAGTTGGTTAGATAATTATGAAATGTGTGGTGGAGAGAATGGTTAAGTGTACTGGTAATTGGCCATATATGAGTAAGTATATATATAAGTGATTATGTGTGAAATAAAAAGCCATCTTCCACCATTTTGAAGCTAGGCTGAACACCCCCTCTCCAAAGAAGAAAGAAAAACCAAAAGGAAGGAAGGAGAAGAAAGAAAGAGGAAGAAGAAGAAAAGGAGATTAAGGAAGCTTGAACAAGAAATTTTGGCGTGAGATTAATTTCAATTTAGATTCAATTTTCTTGATTTAGTTCTTACAACCCTAAATAAGTTTTGATGTTGTTTTAGGTGAAAAAGGGTACAAGGAAAAGGCAAGTACAAGTGGGCTTCCATAAGACTAGAAAGTGAACTAGTGAGTGGAAGTTTTCCTCTAACTTGTTTTATGGAAACATTTTTATTATGTTTCAAGTTTTCTTAATTTTTGAGATTTAAATATATGTTATAATCTAAGAAATTTGAAGTATATCTTAGTATTTTTAAGTATGTTTTAAGATTTTGATGCATGCTTTATGAATTGAGAAAGATGGATTATGATTAGTATGAGTGTTGTATGAGAAACAAATTTTAGAGTATTGTTTTGGAACCTTGAAAATATGTTTAGTAATTATAAACTCTAGATTGTATTTCCTAAATTCTAAGACGTGGTTTATGGCATATGAAGTGCGAATTTTTCCTTGAAACCATAAAATATATTTGATAATCTATGAAATTAAGATTATGTTTATGATTTTTAAATGATTGGTGAAACTAGAAACCATGTCATTTTGATTATTCCATGAAACTAGAAAGCATGCTATTTTGGTTATTCCAAATTATGTTGATTAGCTTGTGAATTTATATTTTGTAATGATTCTAAAATGAGCTTTATGAATTGACAAAGTAAATTATATCATATATTTTGTGAACTTATTTTTTATTTATGAAAGTTTGTAATATGTTTTATAAGTTGAATGGAAACTATGATTTTATAGATATAAGTATATATACATGGATAAGATTTTGTTGGAAACTAAATTTTAGTATGAAAGATTTTACAATAAGTATTTGGAACCTTACTTGCAAAAGTGTTTTAGAAGAGATTTGAGACAAGAAAGAGAAACAACAATAGTGTTAGGACACCGAAGCGTACCCTCCCCTCTAACCGTCGTAGGGCGTCACATGAGTAAGACGCAAAGGTTAGCCTAACACATGCTAGTGCAGAGATCAGAGAAATGAGTCTTTGAGACTTAAGAGAGAGTCATTGAGTCGCCTAGCATGTGGATTATAAAGGTTATCCTCTACTCTTTGCATGTGTGTTGAATATCTTCACCACGTATGACAGAGCTCCCTGGATACTAATTTGGTGTGAAATTCAAATCTAAATCTTATTTTAAAAAAAATCCATACAAATACATTTTAACAATTACAATATAAACTTTTATAAATAAGGTTTTAGTAACAAGCTTGATTTTTCTAGGATATGAATTATTTAGATTTCACATTCCTATATGTTTTATGTTATATTAACTTATGTCCTAAAGGATTCATTTGGTTTTTCGAAAATTTTTATTCACTCATAGGCCATTAGTGCTCATTTTTTTAAATTTTAAAACCATTTTCTAGGGATCCATCAGGTCATAAAGGAAACATCCAAACGAGCATAAGAAGGTGGGCCACTTGAGCAAGCGATGCATGAAAACTACATTTTGATATTTTCTATGTACATCTTGAACATTTCATAATACATCTTGATAGATATGTTTGCATACACACATAGGCATTTGCATTATAAAGTATGAAAAACTTTTGTTGGTTTGTGTAAATTTTTACTTTAGATACTATGAATATTATAAATAAATTTACTCATATTCCATGACATTTTGATATTACGTTGGAATGAGAATTGGAATTACGATCGGAGGTCTTAAGTGGTTGAAGATGGAAATGAATTTTAGAAGTGTATATTTTCTTTGTCATAGGGTGGAATGGTTTAATAAATAGTCGTTATGAAGTCAAAATTTTATTAAAATACTCTATTTCTTATCAAGTTTCCTAAATAATTTTTGATTGAAAAAGTTTAAAATTCGTAAAATTTTCAATTATTACAGGATCTTCTCAGATTCAGGATACGGATCTGAGAGGGTCCTGTCAATTATCATCATCAATCAATAAAAATCAGTGTTAAATCACCAAAAATACCCTAAAACAACCCACAATCAACAAAGAAAACAACCTAAAAAAACCCAATCGACCGGGTTCAAATCATTGAACCTAGTTTTGTGTTTGAATCCAAGGTTTGAGAAGAACAAGAAGAAAAAGAGAAGAGGGAGAAGAAGAGGAAGACAGAGAGGGAGGATAAAGACAGTGATAGGTTTGAAGAAGAAGAAGAAGAAAGAGAGAGAGAGAGAGGAGAGAGATGGTGATTGGTTTGAAGAAGAAGAAGAAGAAGAGAGGAAGAGGAAGAAGAAGAAGAAGAAGAAGAAGAGAGAGTGGAGAGAGACAGTGGATGATGTGATTGAGTTTTTTGTTTTTTGAATTATTTTTGAATTTATTTGTATTTCTTAGAGTTTATTAATTTTATTTTTTTCTCAAATTACTCTCCACCGACCATTTTCAAATGGACGGTGGAGATCTAATTAAAAAATGTTTTTATTAAAATTTTAATTTTTATTTAATTTTTAATTTTTTTTAAATTAATCCCCACCGTCCATCCAAACATTAAAATTTTCAAATGGATGGTGGAGGTTAGATTAAAAGAAAATTAAAAAGTAAATTTATTGAGGGACAATTTCGTCTTTTAATATTTTTTACACGGTCAATCATATCTCGTGACGGTCAAACCAGTCAATCCTTTAGTCCAAGGAAGGACGTTGCAAATAAACCAAAAGTTGTACGCATTTGTGAATATTGAACTTTCAGATAGGTTCGGAGTAATTCTCCCTTTATATTGATGAGGCTGATCAGGAGCTATTTAAATAAGATAAAGTTGAAATTGCAATCACAAGAAATCTATGAAAGACAAAAATATCATAGCAACTAGCGCTGTAAGAATCCTGAGGAAATTAACCAGCTTGTAACCGGCACTCAGAATTTTGAGTACCACGCTTGTCTTGTCAAATCCTTCCAAGCCTTGAAACCATGCCTAGTTAGTTCCATTAGCTGCCCTGTTATTCTGCTGTAATTGTGTCAGCTTCTTTCAATTTCATAACTATTCTGCTGCGACTACCACCATCACGGTTGATGCAAATGAGACAGAGTGTTTAGCATTACTAATTATAAAGTCTACTACATAATCCTGATCCTGAAAGAGTCATAAGAGCATCTCTAACCATACTCCCTAGATTTTAGCTAAATTTTAGTAAAAATAATTCTTTCATGTGTTCAATTTTCTTGTCATAGCTTAGAATCCAGTTACTAGCATGATGGAGGTAGTAGAACCTTCACTAGTACAGTTGGAAGTTAGGACTGGGAACAACAATGTTGAAAATCATGGGAGACATAGAGAAGTAAGAGGCAGAATTGAGGAGTGCTTGGCTGCTGCTTTGGATACGCTACTATGTATAAAATGGTTCTGTATTGTTTTGCAAGTTTCTGTGCTGTAAATTAATCTTTTGGAGAACTGGATCTTAGCTTCCTTTGCAAGCAATCTGTTTCCACAAGATAGTCAAGCTAGTAGCTGTCTTGAGTTTCTGTGAGGGCTCTTTTTGGAGTTTTTATGGGCCATATTTCATTGTATATTCTGTTTCTAGTTTGCTATCTGGTTTCCTGCATTGTTCTGATTTGTTTTTGTTAATTCACAACAGAACTGTCGAATCAATTTTTAATATTGCTCGTGTTATATGCTTCTATACTTTATGCACCGTGTGTACAGTTGAGGCTTGACTGTTGTTTAAATGAGTTTCGGAGTTGTTTATACAAGATTTGAAATCTATTCTGGTACTAGAAATCTGTATATATTCTCCAATTGTTCAGCTTCTCTTGAGATCAATAAGGACACTAAATTAGGGGGACAAATTTGATTGAAGAACTTAAAATTCTGTTCGAACATTGTAATGTTTACAGTTATCCAATGACAGGTTAAAGTTTGTGATTTAATAATAGGCACCTTGTTCCATGGTTTCTAGAAATTTCTTGGGCTCACAGTATTCATAAGTGAAGATTTAGATTTACATTCATTGAAGGCAAGTAGATTTGCCATTATTTGCTGTTGTTTTGTTAGTTACAACAGCACAACTGTGGTCTATTTTAATCCAATATCACTTTACCATGCACATCATGATAGAGTCTTAAGTGGAGCTTGGAGTCCATGCATAATGGTCATGGATGAAACAAAGAATTCAGAATCAGAAATCTACTAGCATTACAATGTCACTGTCACCAAGTTGGAAGAAATTTCTGATGTTAACCGAGTCAATCGCTGATTAGGATGCATATTCGGTGACACAAACCGTGCATTATATTACAACGGCTTAAAGCTAAGCTGTAATTTTGTCATTATATTTGATAGTAGATATGAGCCATTTTCCAGGGTCACCAACTGGTTTCCTTTCCTAACTAAAATTTCTCAAAGGCTCACTATTTTTAAAGCCTGTCAAAGAATTCATAATGTTATGGGCAGTTATCATGGACAAACTATACCTTAATCAGGTTTAACTTAACTGGCTATTTATGATGATTATTTTATCTACACAAAAATATAACAAGAGATCACTATGGAAGTTAAGAGAATTCTGATACTAACTGACTCATTTTAGTCATAATATGTGTTTGTCCATCTAGATGTACTAACTACATAAAGCCTTCTATTAGATTTGGGGCAGAATCGGCAGCCACAATGTTTTCCACAAATTTTTACACACGTTATTGGCTTTTGGACAAAAGAGATTATGAGTGACTCATATCAATTAACACCTAAAGAACTTAAGTTGTCATTCAAGTAAATATTGACCTTGTTTGGCATAGCTTTTGGAGGCTTTAAAAGCTCTTCTTGAGCTTAAAAGTGGCTTATGGAAGTGTTTGGGTGAAGGACTTTTGATTGCGGGAAGAGCTTCCAAGTGAAGCCACAAATTCAAGGTTCCTCAAAAAGAGCTTTCAATGATAACACGGGAAACCAAAATTCTTTTAATGAAATTTTTATAATTCTCATTTTACCCTTATTTTAGTGAACAACAAATAGAATTTTCCCTTCATATCCCCACCTCCATATATATATATATATGTTTTCCTTTTTGAGAAGAACTTTTTAGAACCCTAGCCACCATGAACTCATCAATGGCATGGGTTCAATGAAAAGGTAGAGAAGAAATTGCTGTCCTCTGGTGTCCATCACCTCCAGTGTTCTTCATCAAGGTAAATTATCTTTAGAAGTAATTCATTGTTTTAAGTTATTCATCAAGAGAATAATAAAGAAATTATCACAAATTTTAGGATTTACATATAAATCTATCAATCTATTGAATTTTTTTGCATTATTATTATTATTTTTTGGTTGATGTGTTTTCTATGTGTTTTTGTAGTGATGTATGTTTTTAATTTGTATGAGATTATAGTGTAAACATGTTGTAGCTTACTCAGGCATAAAATGTACAACTGAATCTCTTGCATTTCATTGAATTTTTAGATTATATATAAGAATAAATTAAACTACATTAGAAGTGTGCATTTTGATTACCACTGTTCTAGTCTATAAAGAGAGGAATATATCTCAATTTGGTAGATGATTTATCAAAGACCTTAATATCTTTCCCTTTATTTTCCTATTATTTCAATTCAAGAGTGTAATATCTATTTTTATACAATTTTATAGAGAAAACACACTGGCATGAAGTTTAGGGGAATTTGATGACATTTCACCGATACAAATGTGAGGACTTGCAATTAGAGTCAAGTAGAATTGTGGTCTTCCATGTTTTTACCTCTAAAGTGACTACATTCCTAGCTGAAAACCTTTGGCCTTGCATCTAAAACTTCTTTTCTAAAAATTATCCTGTGTGGCAGTAGCCTCATGTATAGCAAAACGGAGTAATAATGGAAAGATACTCATATTAAATAGCTCACTGCATTTTAGCCTACTAATTATGTCATCTTTTGTAAGGATATATATTATTTTCCTTGAACCCTTGTATTTCTGATGCTTACTAGCTTCATCTATTGTTCCACCTACTGCATCTTAGTTTTAGATTAAACTTATCTCCATCTGGCATGTAGTTGTCTAATTCTTGGCTACTGTCTTGGTTTTAAGTTTGATGATAGACTTGGCTTTGATTAGATCGGTATAGCTTCTGTTCTTTTAGGATTATTAAAATTTTTTTGGTTCTTCTCTTCTGAACCTTGTTATTTTAATGGTTGAGACATTAAACTTTGGCTATCTATGTCAAAGTTAACCCATAAGTTCAGTACTTGTAATAGAGAAGAAAACAAACAAATAAAAAACAAGAGAATTTGAAGCTGGCATTGTTAACTGAACTTGGTTGCACACAAATGTTGTCTGTGAAGTGAGTTTGTGGAGTGTAATGATAGGTGTAAACAACTTCAACCTTTTTTAAATTAGTAACGGTTCATGCCACTTGATGTCTTTGAATCTTTACTTTCTTGTTAAAGTACTGGTCAGAAACTTCAACAAGTAGTTTAATATTATATGAACCATATAGCAAGCACAAAAGTCATAGTTAGAAACTTCAACAAGTAGTCAAATATCATGTGACAGTGGGCCTACATGTTTGTAATTGATAAAAGTTTTTATTTAAATTAACAAAGCAGTAAAAGCTGTGTTGACATATGGATTATAGGTAACTTTAGGAGGAACCTATGTAGGTAGAGATAGTCCAAAAGAACTACTGTGTAATATAAAAGCAATCATACATAGAAGAAAAATAATTCAAATTGATTAAATTTGATTATTAACTTGATTTAATTTTAATTTTTTTATTAGATGGAAAATGATGGAACATAAAGAAAAATAAAAGCAATATGAGATTCAAGAACACATGAGATTTGAATTGATTTGGCCGTCGAATAAGTTCAGGCAGGTAATAGGAGTGGAACGCATTTAAACAAACAATGTTGGAAAAATTTCATTAAAAACTTTAACAGGACAACCGGTAGACAATATGAAAGAAAGCAACTTAAGAATTATTGAGATAATGTTAAGAAAGAATGACAACTATGGGACTCCTTATGGAGAGGAGAGACTTGAATTGGTTGGAATATGGAAAAGCAAACCATCGAGGCTTCAGATGAATGGTGGGAAGCTAAACTACAAATAGGTATCTCTAAATAAATTATATATGAATTGTATTTATGTATAGTCTAATTATATATTTATAATTCATACACTAACTTAAAAATTATAATAGAAATATCTTGAAGCTTTAAAATTTCGCGTGAAAGGATTGGAGCATGCATTCAAGTTAGAAGAATTGTTTCAAGATGTTACAACAACAGGAGTTAGGGCTTGGGCACCGACTTCTAGTTTGATGCCTCTTTTGTATACACAAACATCTATGATAAATGATAATGTTGATGATGTAGTTGCTAGTTTAGATTTTGATGAAAGTAATCATGATAAGGAAGTAAAATGCAGCAACCGTAACAAAAAATCACTTGAACCAAATAGAAAGAAATTCAAAAAAGTGAAGAAAAAAATTTCTGCTACATCAAAATTATCCAAACACTTTGAGGAACTTTGTGAAAGCATCGAGAATAGGAGTTCATATATACATACTAATCCACCTGGATGTAGTGTTCAAGAGGTTGTTGATAAGTTAGCAACCCTTTCGGAATGTGAACCTATGTCTCCTATTTTTATGATAGATATTAGGTCGTTTGCAAAGAAGGCTAATAGGGAGATCTTTGTGGTCTTGAAGGAACCTGAATACCAAGTTAAATGGTTGAAAGAGCAACAATCTTAATCACAGAAGCAATGGATGGTGAAAGAAAAATGTCACCTTTTATATACTTGACATACTTTTGAAAAATGTCACTTTTTGTATAATGACATACTTTTGAAAAATGTCACTTTTTGTATATTGACATACTTTTTTGTGACACTTGTGATGTTCTTATAATACACTTGTGATGCTCTGTGTATTGTAAGAACATACTTTATATATGTAAGAATCAAGTGCACTGTCACTTTATAAAAAATGACACTTTTTTGTATATGTATGAACATATTATATTAAAATATAATATTATTAATTACATTGTAATGCTTTATGTTGTTGATTATGGAAAGTGTAGGTTTTGATGGTTTATTTGATTCATAAATTCTAAGATTTTTAACATGTCAGAAATAATATTGGTGTGGAACATGTTGGTGATATGGACTTGTTGATTCCAATCCATTTTGATATAAACAAAGCTTATTGGTTAAAGCTTGAACTCATAAATATTATTTGGTGTTTTTTGAATATTTAATTTAGAATGGATACAGATTCGGAGACAGACATGGAAGAAGAAGTATTGGATGCAGTTATAAAAGATTGTATGGAGTTTGATGAACTTGTTGATGCAACAACAAGAACAGTTGTATATCAGCATAATAACTTTTTAATAAAAGAGTCATGTAGAAATTCTTCTCATATAGGATGGATGTTCATAGCGGAAATACTTGAGGGAAATAAACAACGTTGTCATGAGCAATTTCGAATAGAGAAACATGTCTTTGGTAAATTATGTGATAAATTAAGAAGTTATGGATTAACTTCCACTAAAGGAGTTAGGCTTGACGAGGCAGTAGGTATGTTTTTGATGACTTTAGGGTATGGAGTTGGAAATAGAATGATTCAAGAACAATTTCAACATTCAAGTGAAACTATGAGTAGACAATTTGAAAATGTACTCAACAAAATGATCATGCTTGCTTTTTATGAAATTAAGCCACCTGAAGATTGTAATCAAGTTCCACATTACATTCAAAGTAATTGTAAATACTGGCCATATTTTAAGGTATTGTTATTTATATTTAATTTTTGAAACATAAATACACACATAGATTTGTTTATAAGTAAATTAAACTACATTATTAGTATTTTTATATGGCTATTGATAGGATTGCATTGGAGCTATAGATGGAACACATGTTCGTGCATTGCTTCCTGCAGATGAATAGATTCCTTATATTGGTAGGAAATGATTTTCTACTCAAAATATAATGGCAATATGTGGATTTGACATGCTTTTCACATTTGTATGGCCTGGATGGTAGGATCTGTACATGATACACAAATATTTTTGGAAGCATTGAGAAACACTGAGTTAAAATTTCCAAAACCACCTAATGGTATGTTATATTTATTAGTAATAATTTTAACTATAATTATTCTTTTACTTTGAATAATATTATTTCATTGTTGTCTAATTCTTATTGTAGATAAATACTACTTAGTTGACTCAGGATATCCAAATATGAAGGGTTATTTAGCTCCATATAAAGGACAATGGTATCATCTTCTAGAATTTCGTAATAGTGGTCAACCAAGAGGCAGTCAAGAAACATTTAATTATGTGCATTCATCATTACATAGTGTAATTGAACGTAGTTTTGGTGTGTGGAAAGGTCAATGGAGAATTTTGTATAACATGCCTAATTATAAGTTTGACAAGCAAGTAGCCATTGTTACAGCTTCAATGGCTTTACATAATTTCATAAGAAGGGAGGCTATTGCAGATGTTGAGTTTCAATCATATAATGAAAATCAAGATTATGTGTCAGAAGATGAAGAATTCAACATTAATTTAACGATAGACGAAAGTGAGATGGGTGTTGTTTGTGATAGAATTGCAAGAGAATTAATGCTTAGATAATTTTTTTTTTTTTATCTTTATCATTATAATTTTATGTAAAATTATTGACATAATTTGTGTATATTATTATGCATAAATGTATGTGTAATTTTAATTTAATTTTTATTATTTTACATATTTTAAATACCAAAGTTTAGGTAAATATAATTGAAAAATAAGTTACATATATATCTATATAGTAAATTGTTTAAAAATAACATATATATTATGTAAGTGATAATTGAAAATATTTTATCCAAACACATTTAAAAGCTCTTCTGGAAGGGTATAAAAGTCATATAATGCTTAGAAGAGTTTTCAATAATATTCCAACTAAACAATATTTCAACATGAAAAAATAATCAATAACATACTGTGATTCTACAAAAATAACCAGAGAACATAGTTGTGGATGTAGGCTTCTTTTTGGGCCGAATCACGTAAAAATCACCTTGTAATTGCTATTCTTCCTCTTCTCTTTCTCTTGTTTTTTGCTTCTGTTTTGCTTAATTTACAATATTAGGTTAAGAGCTTAGATCAACTGGATTCAGATGTTGATAGAATTCGAACCCAAACCTTCAATTCTTGAAGATCTGTGTTCACCGTTGATCTTCTCATTTTTTTTCTTCATTTTTTTTTCAACGGTTGATTACTTTTGATTATTTGGGTTGATTGTTGATGATTTTTTGTTAATAAGGTTGAACTGCTGGTGATTTTAGGTTTATTATTGATGATTTTGGGTTATTATTGACAAAATTGTTGATGATTATTTGGGTGTTTGATGGAAGAAGAAGAAAGAATGATGATGTTGGTGTTGGGTTTTAACAGTGGAGATCCAATCTCACCGGACGAAAATTGGATCACCACTTGATATTTAAAATTTTCACTTGATAGATAGTGAAAATCACAACTTTTTTTTTTTTTTAATTTTTAATTTTTCTTATTATAAAAATTTATTTTTTATTATAGTTTTTAAAATTTATTTTAAAAAAAATATAAAGTCAAAAAATAAAAATGCCTCTAATTTGTTACAATTGACTAACCATTGAGTAACCTATACTAACGACGGATGAGTACTTTGTAATAAATATATAAAGTTTATTTTATCTGAAAATAGATTTAAATTAAGTGGTTAATTTGTAATTTGCTCCCCGGGTATTAAAATGAATGTAAAATAACGGGTCTTTAAGTTGCACTACCAGATGTTTCATGGGCTCTAATTGATAAATGATTCTTTTGATAGAATGATTTTGAATTTCACCAACATGATTCAACATAGGAGAATTTGACTACTTTTAAGTTGTTAATGGCATCAACTCATGGAAAAAAGATAGATACATTCACATCCACCTGTTTTTTTCTTGATAATTAGTTTGTAAATTCCGTCACCTCTAAGATGAAACAACTTTCTACATCCTGATCATCGCAACTAGTTCAATCCAGGCGCTGCAAACATGCAAAGTTCCACCTGTCCTATCATTTACTACATTGTATTATTTTGCAGTTATGTCATAGCTATTCTGCTCACACTACCACCACCATAAAATATCCAAATAAGTAACGTGGTAAATGATAAGATGCCAAATGAATGACAAAATGTCAAATGAAGATGAAAATCATTCAGTAAAATTATAAATTATCAATATAATTTATATAACATATAAAAAATAGAAGTAAATAGTATTTATATAGGAGAGTATATGTAATATTAATTAATTAAAAATAGAAAAAATATTAAAAATAGCAAAATTAGGAATATTAGAAGTAATAAAAAAAAGAAAGTTAATTATATTAGCAATAGGGATAATAAATAATAGTGTAAAAGAATTAGTAAACTATTAAAAGAAAAAAAAGAAAAAAAAAGAAAGGCGTAGGAACATAATAATAATACTATTTAATCAAAGCCGCAGCCTTTCTTCAGTAGTACAGTGTACTGTCTCTGTGCACTCAAAGCAAAACATGGACAGGTTCCAAATACACGGTTTGTCGGGAAGCACATGGCCCCTGAACCAACAGTGAGTCCGCCCCTGGATGTTGACTATCAAAATGAGCACCTTAAATGCTCGACATGTTACTCTTGCTTAGTTTCTTCTATAAAGATCCGTCACACCAGCTTGAAATAAGCATCCAGATTCTGAGGGAAAAATCCTAGCCCAGCAAACATGCATAGTTCCACTAGTTACCTTGCCATTCTTCCATGGTGCTTCAACTTGCTGCTAATCTGTATCATTTCTACCCTCTCAATTGCCACAGTGAAACCAAATGAGACAGACCGTTTGGCATTACTTGCCATAAAAGCACAGCTTCATGATCCATTAGGAGTCACAAGCTCATGGAACAATTCTGTACCTTTCTGTCTTTGGACAGGTATTTCCTGTGGTCGTAAGCACCGAAGGATCACCAATTTGGACTTAAGAAATCGAAGTATTGGAGGTCGCTTATCACCTTTTATAGGGAACCTAAGCTTCCTCAGGTCAATCCATCTTGAGGACAACGTATTCTATGGTGAAATTCCTGATGAAGTTGGTCGTTTATTCAGGCTTGAAACTCTAGCATTGTCTAATAATTCTTTCTCAGGTACAATTCTAACCAATTGTTTAAATGTTTTCATCTCACCAGGATTCATGCAAATGGAAACAACCTTATGGCTGATGAATACTTCTTTTCTCAGGCACAATTCCAACTAATTTGTCCCATTGCTCTAGTCTTATCAACTTTTATGCCGATGGAAACAACCTTGCTGGCGAAATCCCAATAGAGATTGGCAACTTGTTGAAGCTTGAGAAGCTGTATATTGGTGTAAATCATCTAACTGGACAAATTCCAGCTTCGATCGGTAATCTTTCAGCTTTGCAAGTATTTAATATAGCAGAGAATAGCTTTGGGGGGAGAATTCCTGAGATGCTTGGCCAACTAAACAGGTTATGGGGTATCAGTTTAGATAACAATGAGTTCTTTGGTACAGTTCCTCCATCAATTTATAATATTTCTTCTCTTGAGCTTCTTTTTCTTTTGTCCAATAGGTTTAATGGAAGTTTACCACCTAACATAGGTTTTACTCTTCCAAACCTAAGAAGATTTGTTATTGCTGGCAATAATTTTATTGGTTCTCTCCCGAATTCAATATCCAATGCTTCAAACCTTGAAGAACTTGACATCAGCATGAATAATTTCATAGGGAGTGTGTCCATTGATTTTAGTGGCCTTAGTAATCTATCATGGATTAATATGGGTATAAATAATTTAGGAACAAGGTCAACTGGTGACCTTGGATTTGTCACCTCTCTAGCTAACTGCAGTAAATTAAAAGTGCTTGCTTTTTACGACAATCAATTTGGAGGCATATTGCCACATTCCATAGCCAATCTCTCTAAAACAATGAATCAAATATCGATATGGTCGAATCTCTTATCTGGCACCATACCTCCTGATATAGGAAATTTAGTTAACCTAACTTTAATTGATATCGGGCATAACCAGATATCGGGCATAATTCCTCATAGTATTGGTATGCTTAAGAGCTTACAGGTATTAGCCCTGGGTGGAAATAACTTACAAGGGAATATTCCTAGTTCTCTAGGTAATTTGACACTACTATTCGACCTTGAATTGAATTCCAATAACCTGCAAGGCCACATACCCTCTTCTCTTGGAAATTGTCAAAACTTGATAAAGTTGCTTCTCTACGAAAATAAGCTCACTGGTATTGTGCAGCATCAAATTCTTGAAATAACAACCCTCTCTCTTGCTCTAGACATATCAAACAATCTTTTGAGTGGCCTTTTTCCATTAGAAGTAGGCAACTTGAGGAATCTTGTTGTATTAAATATTTCTAAGAACTTATTCTCTGGCGAGATTCCTGTTACTCTCAGTGGTTGCTCAAGTTTAGAATCTCTTAACCTGCATGGCAATTCTTTTAGTGGAAACATTCCTCCATTTAGTTCTTTGAAAAGCATAAAAGAATTAGATCTCTTTTCTAACAATTTATCGGGCCAAATTCCAGAATATCTTGAAAAGTTATCATTTTTGGAATTTTTGAACTTATCTTATAATGCATTTGAGGGAGAAGTGCCAACAAAAGGTGTTTTCAACAAAACAATAAAATTTTCACTCACTAGCAATAAAAGGCTTTGTGGGGGTATAGCTGAATTGCATTTGCCTCATTGCCACTCAAGAGGGTCGAAGAAATCAAAATTTCCACATCTCCAAGTCATTATTCCTGTGATTGCTTCAATTCTGATCTTATCAGCAGCATGCTTCATCATTGTTATTACTCGATCAAAGAAATTGAAGCAAAATTCTTCTAGTATGTTGAATATAGAAGAACAATTTCCCATGATTTCTTATGCAGAGCTAAGTAAGGCAACTAATGAATTTTCACCTTCAAACATGATTGGACAAGGAAGTTTTGGCATAGTGTATCGAGGAATGTTGGGTGAAGATTCAATGTTGGTTGCAGTGAAGATTATTAATCTTCAGCAAAAAGGGGCTCTCAAGGGTTTCATGGCTGAATGTGGAGCATTAAGAAACATTCGTCATCGAAATCTCATTAAAATCATCACTGTTTGTTCAAGCATAGATTCTAATGGGGCCGACTTTAAGGCTTTAGTGTATGAATACATGGAAAATGGAAGTTTAGAGTATTGGCTGCACCAGCAACAAGATCAACTTGACACAAATAGTTTGAGTCTACTTCAAAGGCTAAACATAGCCATTGATGTAGCTTCTGCTGTAGAGTATCTTCATCATCACTGCCAACCACCAATGGTTCATGGTGACCTAAAGCCAAGCAATGTTCTACTTGATCATGACATGGTTGCTCATGTAAGTGACTTTGGATTAGCAAAATTTCTATCAAATCACCCAAGTGATACTGCTCTTGGAACTCAGTCAAGCTCCATGGCAATAAAAGGAACTATTGGTTATATAGCCCCAGGTAAATCTTTCATGTCTTGTATTGATTTAGAATTTTATAATATCTATTTATAATTTGATGAGTTGACATTATAATTTTCAGAATATGGTACGAGTAGTGGTGTATCCAGTCCAGGAGATGTATATAATTATGGAATTCTGGTGCTAGAGATGTTTACAAGAAAGAGGCCAACAGATAGCATGTTTAGTGACGACCAGACTCTCCATGAATTCGTCAAGATGGCTTTACCAGAAAGCGTGATGGAGATTGTTGATCCTTCAGTGCTTCTGCCAGTGGGATCGGGCATCAACAATGTCGAAACATTTTCTAGACAAGGAGTAGGAAGAGACAGAATTAAGGAGTGCTTGGTTGCTGTGCTGGGAATTGGGGTCGTCTGCTCAGTGGAATCTCCAGCTGAACGAATAAAGATGACAGATGTTGTGGCAAAATTGTGCGCCGTTAGGGAGAAATTTCTCGGGTAGTGGAATTTGATGTGTTAGAGACGTTGGATTAATGCCTGGTGATGACCGCTGTTAATACATAATCCTGAGCATCTTCATTGTGCTTCTGTTGGAGACTCTCAATCATAACCAAATTCCATGCTTTGTAATTTCAACTACATATATGTATTTAATCCACCTCGCTTCAGGTGCTCGTTATTCATTAACAGAATTTGATCAGCTTTTTGGAAGTTATCGCAACTCTTATTACTCTTTCTCTTGGGACTGAATGGCTTGTTAAGTGATGCTGACATTCTTCAAAGTTCTAGGCTATCAAACATAACTGAATTCTATGCAGTGTAATTAAGGTATTTCATTTCAGAGTATTTCGTTTTTGTGCTTTGTTTTGTTAAGCATAGCTGCTGTCTACTGTATTTGTGGTATGTCCTGTCGTTGTTGGTTTGGGGGAATGACTTGGTTCTGTTTTGTACTTAACATATCAAATTTGGGCTACTCCACCTCATCATAAAGCTTTATTAAAAATAAATTTGAGTACTGAACTTTGTTTTTTGGTCTTGGTGAAATAAGTTTCCAATAGTTCTCAGACATTTTAATTGAATATCACTCAATCATTTCATGCTTTTATTGTTAATGTTATTATTATCAAAAACTTAAGTAGTACTAAGTTGTCTAAGATTTAGACTTTACAATTGACACAAAAACGCCTAAAACTTGAACAGAGCAGGAAAAGAAAAAGGACAATAGCCAAAAGCTCACACAGCCAAATAGAGCAAAAGGAACTTATTTTGAAAAACAGAATAAAAATTGAGGAAACAAATGAGGATGGGCGATCAATTTGCCATAATATTAGGCAACAATTTTGCAATGGATTAGCATACTTTTATTAAAATATATTTTTTGTGTTTCTCTACACGGGCAACATGCCGTTTATCTTTTGTAGCGGACATGGCAATTGAATTTTTAAGATAAGCTATTCCTGATATGAAAATGATCACTGAAAAATGATCACAGACAACCTCCTGTCAGATGCTTGTTGTTCATTAGTGCATTAGTAATCAGAATTTGATCGCAGGGCTATAATTTAATATTTTCTCATATGTTGGTTGGGTTTTGGGACCATGATTTCATGTCTTGGTCAAGTATATAAATTAATAAATACAATAATACTTCACTCTAATGTTTACAAATTTTATGTCTCTTCCATAGAGTCGACCATTTAAACAATCTAATGTCGAAATATTCAAGTTCATCTCCATCAAAGTTCTTTCGTTACTTATAACTTTATTTATCTTTGAGAGTTTTTTTTTTTTTTTCAAAATTTTCTCTTCTCCTTTTTGAATACCAACACATGTTTAAAAATCCTATCAAATTTAGGAGCAAAGATTATCTATTATCTATTTTTTTTTATTATTAATTTTTTAATAATCTAATACATATCAGTATTTAAAAAAGTTCATGATCAAAATTGTTAGATTCAGCACAACTTCTTTCATTATTATTATTATTATTATTATCATTATTTTTTCACCAGCACTAGCCTAAAAAACTATTGGAATCAGTTGAGATGGAACTTTGAAACACGACCTAGATTATAACTTCCAGAAGTGAGAGAAGACTACCTACATAAGATGAAAAAACTATCCATATATTAGTGAGAAGCCGCCGATTGAACCTATGACCTTGGTACATGGGTGGGGGTGGCTGGTGTTGTCGGGGGGCTAACCCCACTTGCTCATTTTCAGCACAACTTCTGACCAGTCTAGTGCAGGATTTCTCATCACAAGCTGAACATATGAATTATTTGATTTTTTAGGTCAAAATATGTGAGCCCACTTAGATTACACGGTCTGCATTTCTAATAGATTATCTGATAAAGCTGATCAATATAAGTGGAAACATGCATCTAGGAAATCTGAATTTGAGCTAGAAGTGGATGAACCTATATAACTAAATACCCCAAACTGGTATGATGTAATAGTGACATTACTCTTAAGAACTACCTCAGTGAACTCTGCTTTATTTGACTAAATCAAGCCAATCAACCATTGACTTCATACTCAATAGTGTGCAGCTGGTACTTGAATGATAATGTTACTATTTTTCGTTTGTGCTGAAACTCAAAAGTTATTGACTAAAACCACAGAAGAGATTGTGATATAATAACAGTATTAAACAACCGAGTAATTTAGTAAGACCAAAGTTTGTTTGGGCACATCAAGTTGAAGTTTTGGTGGGGCTTGGAGTCATGACTTAGGTGGTTTCTTTGCTCTTCTCAGTTAATATTGGGGTAAAATCCAGTGTCAACAGGTTGTCAGGCCCACATAATAATTAATGACAAGAAAGAAATCAATGCGTTGTCTCTTTATTTTAATATCTCTGCATGACTTGCTGGGTTAAGCCATGACTAATTGGATGGCAAATAACTTTCTGGAGGAGATATTAATTCATATAATAACGGAAAACACTCTCTCATGACCCACACGTTGTCTTCTTTGTTACGTTATCAAGAATGGAAAGCGGCCTTGCAGTTTTTTCCATGTTTTGGCAGAAGTGACCCCTTGACGTAGTGCTTCTACTGATTGTGGATGAATGGGCAGATAGCTCGTGTTTTGTGGCGAGGGGCCTACATTAATGTCTATTTAAATGACTGCATCAGAGTGGATAGAACAAATTAAATTGGATTTGATTTAACATAATACGATCGCATGTTTGATGTACGGTTAAATTTAATAAACTTATATTAAATTAGGTTTTCAATTAGATAAAAAAATATTAAAAAAATAACTTAAAAAACGAAATTACCATAAATATTTTATAAAAAATATTGTAATTTCTTTTAATAAAATTTTAAAATTATATTTTAAAATTAAATTATTATACTTTTGATTTTTTAAAAAGAGTGTATATATATATATATATATATATATATAACTCATAGGAAAAACACATCGACCTTGTTTAGAAGATGGTATGAGCCTAGCTATTAAATTTCATGATATTAGTACATGCAAATATTTTGATTTCAGTTTTTGAAATAATAAACGTCACTTACATATTTAATCCGGCAGATTGATCATTAATGAACAATTGGACTATGGCCTCTTGAAACAGTTTTGCGTACCCAAATATTCCAAACTTTTATACCATTATTTAAATTTACTTTGTTTACTCATTTTATGTCCTAATAAAGCTTAAATTCTTACCTATCAAGACCACATCATTGTTGTTTATTTGGCTTGATAACAATGGAGATTCAAATCGTCTCCGCTATAAATTATTTTGTTTAAAAGAAGGAGGACCATATTATTGGCAGGAATTACAGGTGATACTAGCATAAGCTTTCTCTTTACTATTATCTATACATGTAATAATAAGAGTATTGTTGGTTTTGTGCCTTAAGAGCTTGTAATAATATAAACGGTTTTTAAATAATAAAATATTCATTTTATTCAATTTATATATTTTGTAAAAATTGAATATATCATGAGAAATATCTTTGATTACTGATGTAATTTCAAATTAAGCATATAAATGTTATATACAAATGAATTTAGTTTGAGATAAATAATCTAAAGAGTTTATAAAAAACAAATGAAGTTGGGTACTTCGTTTATGATACATCTGCAGTTGCGGTCCATTTTGTAATCAGTACGGTGGTTTTATCTTAGATTATTTATGTAGTGATATAAAAATGAAAACACCTTATATAATAAAGATTATATAAGATTGAACTACGATAAATATGAGTCTTTAATTAATATCCGTTAAACTTAAAGATTTATATTTATCGACTAGATGATCATATATGAATTGATCTTAATCCTAAATGTATTTATGAACTTCTGCTTATTGAATTATATTATTTGATTTACATGGGTGAGATCCATGTAGATATTCGATCAATAACTTCATACTTTGGGATATGATTTAGTAAGTAGTTGGGAATATTCTATACAATAGTGGAATTCACTCATTTTTGCGAGAAGTAAAGAAGTGGTTCTCTTAAGGGTTGATTCAGATTTTGAATAATAAAAACACTCAACTTTCTGTCCATATGTAAACAGAAAGATAAATTCATAAATTGTTACGAATATATTGTTCATTAGATAATCAATAGTACTTAAGGATCAAGATATAATTAGATGAGTATAACAAACATTGTTGACCTAGCTCTAATTATGAACTATTTGTGGAGGATCAAATCATATGTAGTGATTAAATCAATAGACACTAAAAATTTCAGATTGTATAAAAACATATACAGTTTTGAGAATACAATCTTAGGTTTTTAGTGGAGTAACTCTAACATTAATAATAGTGAATTATTTAATTAAAGAGTTTAATTAATGATTATGATATTATTGGAGCTCAAAACTGTAGGTCCATCGGATCTCTTTGATAACTCATTTTACTATAAAAAACGTGTATATAGAATATTATAATTGGACTGTCCCATTACAGTTGTTACATAAGTAGCAAAATATATGTTCACTTGGTATTTGAATAACATTGATTATTGAAATTATTTAATAATTAATTAGTTAATAATTAATTATAAATTAATAATTATTTAATTAATTTTATAAGAGGTTTTGAATTCGATTCTTAGCAGTGACCTGATATATATTAATTATAAATTAATTAAAGGTCACAAGTTCGATTTCAAAATTTAACATGAATTAATTTTGAATTAATTATGTTATATGGGGTAAAAGTTTAAGTTTAATTTTAATAAACATGAGGTTTAATATTAATTTTGATTAATTAAAACCCTAATTGGTTGTCTATAAATAGAAAAGAAATAGTTTTCTTTTGATAAGAGAAGTGATTTTCGATCTTTACTGTACGTTTTTTGAAACAAAAAGAAAAATTTTTTTTTCTACAGCATAATGCAGAGACGAAGATTTTATATATTTTTTCTCTGTATAACCAAAATTAATACTCACCTTTTACAAATATTGTTTATTCTTTTTAGAAAAGAAATCAATCGAAAGTGAGCATAATTCTATATAGTTGTGCCCACTCACTTATTTTTTAGTGTAGAGACATATCAAGAAAGGTTAGGTGGTGAGAGATCAATATAGAAGGTGAAAATCTTATTTTTATTTCACCATATTATTTTATTTTATTATTTATGGATCTAGATTCTTGAATTTTCTAAAAATTTTAAAACTCAATGTTTTGCATATTTTTATTTTTATTTATAAAACCAATGGTTATTTTTCATTCAAGGATCACCTTCTATTGTTTATTCTATATTTCTATCGTAGGCAAATGGATTACAATTACTTCTTTGTGGATGCAGGGCTACAACACCGTAGAGAACGACAAGGGCCATGGTCCCTACACTATTTTTTTATTATATTAATATAAAATAGTTATTATATACTTGTATATCTTCATTTATTAAAATTACTACAAAAAATACCACCTGTATGGGTTCATAAAAGGAGTATTGAATTAAAAAGAGTACTTAATTAATAATGGCCAGCAAACAAAAATTTGAAAATAAACAATAAAATTATAAGTTGATTTACATATATAAAAGTTCTTTCATGCCTTCACATAGTAATAATAATATTAAATATATATATAAATATGATTCTATTCTTTTATTCATTAGTTTAAGTAGAAGAAAATTTTATTGTAGTTTTTTTTTTAAAAAATTTTAAGCACTAAATAATTAGGTCTATATTTTATAAACATTAAAGAAATAAAATAAGTTTTTTCTAGCACTATTTCACTGTTGATTTTTTTTAATGATAAAAATACCTTTGGTTTAAAATGTTAAAAAACCCGGGCAAGGGAAAAAAAAAAGGATGTGAATCACACCCAATCTTCAACATCATCAACCGTCTTCAGCATTATCAAACATTCATTTATCCATTTTCTCACAACAATACTATCAACAACATTACAAAAAAATAAAAAATCAGAAATGAGATGACATCAATCGAAACCAGAACCATCTGTTTCTAGGTTCACCAACAACACTAACCATAAACAAAAATGAAGGAGATGAGAGAGAGAGAGAGAGAGAAATGGCAGCCAGAGATGAAAGGTTTTATTAGTTTTTTTTTTTTTTAAAGATGGTATTAATGTATTTTTATTTAGATGAATACTAATAAAACTCAACTTAATTATTTACCGTCAGTTTAACATGGTCACAATTCTTTGGTGCTATTTTGCACTATTTACTCTTTTATTTTATTATTTGTTTCATCATTATCTATATGATAGATAATTTGTTGGATATACTCGGCCCCGAACTTTAACTTTAATTCACACTTCCGCCCTTGTGTCAATGTACTTTTAATAATTTTTTTTAGATGACAGGAGGAATGACGTTTTGGTGATGCTTCATTTGGACGAATGTGTGAGTATTGAATGATGGATTTATATAGGGGAGATACATTCACGAACATGCTCAGAAATCGTTGGGATGAGTCAGCAGATCTTATCAACAACATTAATTATAAACTCTAAGGGTGTGTTTACTTCATGGATTGAGGAATGAAAATCAGGAATGAGATTGATTGATGGTGTTTACTTACTTAAAATTCATTCCGTAATGGGAATGAAATGGTGGCCCCCACGTCAATTTGGGGTTGAGGAATGGGAATCTCATTCCCCCCAACCCACTTGGGAATCCCATTCCCATTCCCTTTGTCAAGCTAAAATGTCCCTTATACCCTTCTTTAAAAAATGTGCTATAAGTTTATTCACTTTGTTTTATATTTATAAATATAAATATTTATATATGCTATAAGTTTTCATAAAAAAATGTGTTAGTGCAAAATGTTATATTTTATAAGAAATAATTTACAGTTAGCACTAAAATTTTGAGTTCAATTGAAGAATATTACAATAATACAGTTAAGAAAGTTTAGGTAATATTTTATATATAATTAAAAAAAAATGATTTGATATACCATATAAATATATAATATTTTCTTCAAAAAATAAAATAATAAATACACAAAATGTTTATAATGATATTGTCAAATTGTTAAGAATTTTTTTTTTTTTTTAGCTTATTATGATGAATTACAAGATAAAAAGATAACACTAACATTTTAAACAAAATTTTGTACATTGTAATTAATCCATAATTTTAATTAAGGGCATTTTTGTAACTTATAATCAATCCATTCCGATTCCAAAGTAAAGTAAACAGCTTAATGGGAATACTGCTGATTCCGATTCCGATTGTTACAGTTGAAGTAAACAACTTATTCTGATTCCGATACTTCATTCCGATTCCAAGTCATTCCGATTCTAAATCATTCCGATTCTCATTTCGATTCCTCCAAGTGAAGTAAACGCACCATAAATCATATTGTAAAATATTCCACTCAGTCAAACACCATCCCGAGCAAGCACGTTTTTGAGTAATTAAAATTAAAACTTCCGGGATCAACCGGGGACCTGAAATCATATAAAACATATCAATGTTATTGTCTATTTTTGACTTCGTAAGAGAGAGAAAATGACGGATTTCTTAATTTAACCATTTGTTGAAAAATGGTCCAGATAGAGACACAGGATGCAGTGTGATATCGACATCAACACCAAAATGTTCTACTGGACACTCTCGATGATGTTCCTCTATAAAGTCTCCTTAGACCCGGTTAAGATGAGCATTCAAGATATTGAGAACAATTTCAGTCTTATCTAATCAATCCTGCTCCTGGAAACATGCTTGGTTGCATTAACTGCCATGCCATGGCCATTCTTCTTGGGTGCTTCTGCTTGCTGCTATTCCACAGCGTTTCTGGCTCTTCTGCTGCCACACTCAATGCAAACGAGACAGACCGTCTTGCATTGCTTGTTATAAAATCGCAGATTGTGGATCCACTACAAGTCACAAGCTCATGGAACAATTCTGTACCCTTTTGTCTATGGACCGGTGTAACATGTAGTCGTCGACACCAAAGGGTCACCGGGTTGGATCTACGCAACCGGAAGATAGGAGGTCGCTTATCACCTTTTATAGGAAACCTTAGTTTCCTCAGGTCCATCAATCTTGATGCCAATAACTTTTATGGTGAAATCCCGCATGAAGTTGGTCAATTGTTCAGGCTCAAAACTCTAGTATTGGCCAATAATTCCTTTTCAGGTAGGATTCCTACCAATTTGTCTCACTGTTCTAACCTCATCAGATTGGCAGCCTATGGTAACAACCTTGTAGGAGAAATCCCAACAGAGATCGGCTCCTTGTTGAAGCTTGAGCAGCTTGCCATTGGTCAAAATCATCTAACAGGACAACTTCCAGCTTTCATTGGGAATCTTACATCTCTCCAAAGACTTGATTTCGTACAGAACAACTTTAATGGGAGAATTCCTGAAACCATTGGCAAGCTAAGAGGCTGAACCATTCTCAATCTTGCTGTAAATAATTTCTGTGGTACGGTTCCTCCTTCAGTTTATAATCTTTCTTCCCTTACAGATCTTGTTCTTGCATTCAATGGTCTCAATGGAATTTTACCATCTAACATAGGTTTTAATCTTCCATCCCTAGAATATTTGGCCATTCATGGAAATAATTTTTCTGGTTCTCTCCCAACCTCCTTGTCGAATGCTTCATATCTTGGACTATTTGATGTCGGTGCAAATCATTTTAGTGGAAAGGTGTCGATTGATTTTAGTGGCCTTAGGAATTTATTGTTTGTCTCTTTAGGGGATAATAATTTAGGTACCGGTACAACGAGTGATCTTGAATTTATAACCTCCCTAATTAATTGTAGTAAATTGGAACAGCTTGGTTTAGAAATTAATCAATTTGGAGGAGCACTACCATATTCTATAGCCAACCTCTCCACAACAATGACCAAGCTAGTGATGGGAAGGAATCAAATATCAGGCGCCATACTGCCTGAAATTAGAAATCTTGTTAAATTAATGGCATTGGGATTGGAGGCTAACCAATTAACTGGCACCATTCCCCCTGCTATTGGTAAGCTTGGAAACTTGCAAGCACTATACCTTCATTCAAATAATTTACAAGGAAGCATTCCAAGCTCTCTAGGTAACCTATCACTGCTGAATGATCTTCAGTTGGGTTACAATAATTTGCAAGACAATATACCCTCCTCCCTTGGAAATTGTCAAAATTTATTGAAATTGGTTCTTAACAGTAATAAACTCACTGGTGCCGTGCCTCGCAAAATTTTTAGCATAACCACGCTATCGCTTGGCCTCGACTTGTCTAATAATCTTCTCAGTGGCCCTTTTCCTTCAGAAGTATCCAACTTAAAGAACCTTGTTGCAATGGATATCTCAAGGAACCAGTTCTCGGGTGAGATACCTTTCGCTATAGGTAGTTGCACCGGCTTAGAGAATCTTTCAATGATGGGCAATTCTTTCCATGGAAGCATTCCTTCATCTCTGAGTTTTTTAAAAAACCTCAAAATGTTGGATCTCTCTTTTAATAATTTGTCTGATCAGATTCCAAAATATCTTGAGAATTTACCGTTTTTGGAATCTTTAAACCTGTCTTACAATGAATTTGAAGGAGAGGTGCCAACAAAAGGAGTTTTCAGCAATATCTGATGTAGGACAGTTGGCTTTGGAGTTTGAAGAAGAGATGGATCGAAAATTGTCCAAAAGACGTGTTTCAAAGAAACGGGCATAACTTTTGACTCGGTTGTCAAATTTCCTATTATAATATGTTTTCGGAAAGAGCTTCCAGAGTTCTAGAGCGTTTCAACCAGGGTTCCCCGGTTGATGCTATTTACATCCTCAACGGAGCTGTTTAAGTTAGGTCGTTGGGCACCCGAAGATTTTAGTGTTTTATTTACGTTTATTTGTTTTTTCCGTTTTTGCTTAGTATAAGGATATTTTAGTAGTTTTGCTTCTTTTAGGGTTTTTAGGAGCCTATTTAAGGATTCTTTGTTATCAATTGCAAGATTATTCAATAATATTTTTCAAGTTTCAGTTTATCTGTATTCTTTATTTGCTGGTGGATTCCAGTTTGTTACTTTAGGGATTACGCTGGTAAACCCTAGAATTTTCGTTCTGCGTCAATATCACAGAAATTTCACTTATTGGGAATAAAAAGCTTTGTGGAGGTGTAGCTGAGTTGCATTTACCATTATGCTATTCCAAAGGATCGAAAAAGTTGAAAATTCTTCTCAAAGTGGTTATTCCTCTGATTGCTGTAGTTTTGATCTTATCATCCGTATGCTTCATCATCGTTATTAATCGAACAAGGAAATCTGCACAAAAATCTTCAAGTTTGCCAAACATAGAAGAACAATTTCCCATGATTTCTTATGCAGAGCTAAGTAAAACAACCAATAAATTTTCAACCTCAAACATAATTGGACAAGGAAGCTATGGCTTAGTGTATAAGGGAATGTTGGGTGATGATTCAATGTTAGTTGCAATAAAGATTATTAATCTTGAGCGGAAGGGAGCTTTCAAGAGTTTCATGGCTGAATGTGGAGCTTTAAGAAATGTTCGTCATCGAAATCTTATCAAAATCATCACTATTTGCTCAAGTACAGATTTCAAAGGGGAAGATTTTAAGGCTTTAGTATATGAGTATATGCAAAATGAAAGTCTAGAGGAGTGGCTGCACTATTATAGAGATCGACTTGATGTGAGTAATTTAAGTTTCATTCAAAGACTGGACATAGCCATTGATGTAGCTTTTGCAATCGAATATCTTCATCACCATTGTCAACCACCTATCATTCATGGTGATCTAAAGCCGAGCAATGTTTTGCTTGATCATGACATGGTTGCCCATGTTGGTGACTTTGGGCTAGCGAAATTTCTATCGGATCAGCCAGCTAGTACATCTACTAGAACTCGATCAAGTTCAATTGGGGTAAAAGGAACTGTTGACTATATTGCTCCAGGTAACTCTTTCATTATGTGTTACACTTCAATGTATATAATTTATACTGAATCCATTTATTAGAACTAACATGATTAATATTATGTTTCTATAGAGTACGGTATGGGTAGTGAAATGTCAATGTAAGGAGATGTGTATAGTTTTGGAATTCTCTTGATAGAATTGTTCACAAGAAAGCGACCTATTGATAGTATGTTTACTGATGGCCAAACTCTCCATGATTTTGTGAAGATGGCTTTGTCAGAAAAAGTGTTGGAGATTGTTGGACCTTCACTACTGCTGGAAGTAGACACTAGCCATAACAAGGTTGACAAATTTGCAGGACATGGTGATAGAATAGGCACATTTGAGGAGTGCTTGGTTTCTGTCCTGAGAATTGGAGTTCTCTGCTCATTGGAATCTCCAGCTGAGCGAATGGAAATGATAGATGTTGTGGCAAAACTACACGCGACTAGGGAAAACTTTCGTGGCAGAAGGATATAGTGTAAGAGATGTGGCTTCATACCACGTGGATCATCATTGTGAACTGAATTATTCATTTTATTGTTATTCTCATCAATGGCTTTCAGGAAGTTCCAAATTAAACACTATGTAATTAAAATGGATTAAATGGCCATCAATAGCCTGTACTTGCTGCAGTCTTATGCTTGTTAGATGATAATCAAAATGGTGATTGAAATTTGATTAGGCTCTTCTTTTAATTGCTAGATGAAGTAAATATGAGTTTGGCTTTCTCAATTTCAGCTTTTCAATTTTTCTTCCATGTACTTATTTCATTTATCTATGCTTATGGTATGTATAGCCACTCAAATGCAACTTGAATATATTAAAGCTTCCAACGTTGAAAAATCAGACTGTAAAATTGATATATTTTGCATGTACTATGTAATTTCTGAATAAGCAATGATTGTTAAAATTAGGAAACAAAGGTGAATTTTTTTCTTAATAAAAAGGCATAAAAAATAATAAGAAATAGAAAAACTTTTCTTAATAAAAAAGCATAAGAAATAGAAAAACAAAAATACTGACAAAATGTGCATATTTTTGGATGGCTTCTGCTCTGTTCTGTTTGTATTTGTTGGTTTGTTTTACATTGTTTTTATAGCTTTAAATTTAATAGTTGGTTGTGGATTAATTTTATCTGGATCCTGTGAAATAATAGCTAATCCTCTTTATCAAGAAACTGTGTAATAAATCTGTGGATTTTTCACTTTGCTCTCTTTGCTGTGATTTCCCTTCTGTTTTGCTAATCAGCTTAATTATTGGCGTTGCTGGTTTTGGAATGGTGCTGTTACTTTGATATGATGAATCTGATGAAACTTTGATTCAATAAATAAAAAGAATAAAAAATCATTTCAGGTTCAAATTGCATAAATCAGTTGAGGACCTACCCTCAATAAGGTCACTCAAATTGCAAACATCATTGAGGACCTATACCTAATAAGACAACTAAAAATATTAGAATATTGAACAAATTGTAAAAAATCCTAGTCTTTAACAGATAAGAACTCACAGCATTTGAAAACAGTCCCGCTCACCTTCCCACCAGGCTATCAGTCAAACAAGCGTGGCGTATGTTCACACAGCGCCGAATTTTGTTTAGAATTGAGGGAAAAAAAAAAAAATCTTATCACATTCCAATCTGCTATCCAAGTCCAACCACTAGAAAAGTTTCAATATTTTTTTCTTAAATTACATTAAAAATTTGTTTTAAACATTTCAAAAGCCATAAAACCAACAAAATTACATAAAGCTTGACCCGTCTATACGGCTTAATTATAGTACCATAATACTGATTTAGGCCTCACAATCCAACATATTCAACAGTTTACCATTTTCTTGGATGAAATCCCTCAAGTTGATATGGGTCATCTTCATGGGAGCACCAATTGATTTCCACTTAGAACCTTTCAAGGAAATTAATTAAAAATTGTGAAATGTTTGTCTAAGAATCAGTGGCGAATCCAAACATTTATTTTAGGGGGGGCACTTTATAGTAAAGCAAAATAAATTAAAAATTAAATATAAAAGCAATTATAGTTCACATGAGTTTTTTTGTGTAAAATAGTTTATCTAGAAGAAAAATAATTCATGGTACATTTTTATCATCTTTTTTTTTAAGGTTGGAACCCATATACAATGCATTTTTTGGAAAAGAAAAAAAGAAAAAGAATTATTTGTTATTTTAATTTTTTTTTAAAAAAAATGTGTTATGGCAGGGAATTGAACCATAATGTTATATAAATAGGAAGGCCAAACCTCATGCAATCGACACATTTTTATATTTGTTATTACTTTAATAATTATATATAAATAACATGGTGCATTTTTAACTAAAAATTGAGAAAAAAATTTTGTTGTACGGGAATTGAACCCGCAACAAACAGCAAAGAAGGCAGCCCACACACCCACGGTACCATCTAGCCCGTTACTTTAAATATTATAATACTATATAAAACATAATATGATGGTATTGATGGAATTGATACAGGATGGTTTCAAACGCCCCACAAGATGCGTTTAGATGTGGAATCAAAATAGATAGTGATTCTTTTGATAAAAAAAATTTGGAATTGTACTAAAGTTATTCAACTATACAGAATTTTGATCTTCCAAATTATTAAATTGTTTAGTCAAATAAAGAAACAAAAATAAATATATAAACAAATAAATAAATAAACATACTTGATTTTCTTGATTATCTTTCTATATAAATTTGCCTTGCACTAGATTGCCACGAGCATTCTCGCTCCAATCACATCATTTGTCTTGTCTATTCAGAACTTCTAAACATGTTCTTGTCATGATTTTTTCCCTGTTGAAGGCATTAAATTACAAAATCAGCATATTATATTGGTATGTTACATTAATTATCAACCTTTTTCTATGTCATTGCCCCTAGAATTGATCCAGATTTTATCAGTGCACCTATCTTATTGTATTATTGGTTTACTTTGAGATGCATTTATTATTTTTTCTAGGGAAAAATTGAGTTTTTTTTTTTTCTTCAGTTAAGACTTTTGGTTTTTCAGTCTTTCAATGATTTCCTGTTCTAAAAACAACACAGAATCAAAATCACACTGAGCAGGCAAGTGATAAATCTTGACAGATCATAATTGTTTCTCCAATTATAATCAACAATCATAAATCATTATAACTTGTCACATTAAACACTCGTCATCTGAGGTGGGGATTGGAAAGCAAGGATGGATTATGGTTGTGGCAATGTCACTGTCGGTCAGTCGCATTCTAGTGAGGATTTCCTTAAATTCAAGTTAGTGACAGTCTGATAAAGTTTTAAAGTTCACACAACAAGTCTCTTTATGCACACTTAGCACTAATGGATGGTTAATCACCCATTAGGTGATAGTGGATGATGAAGAACAGCCACTTTAGCAGGTTACCTATCAATGTCCAAGTACAAATTTCAAAAGGCAACAATAATTGAATATAACGCTGCTCAGTTATGTATATAAAATGCCTTGGGTATTAAATGAATGTAAAATACCGGGTCTTAAAGTTGCACTACCACATGTTTCATGGGCTCTAATTAATAAATGATTCTTTTGATAGAATCATTTTGAATTTCACCAACATGATTTAACATAAGAGAATTTGACTACTTTAAAGTTGTTAATGGCATCAACTCATGGAAAAAAGATAGATACATTCACATCCACCTGTTTTTCTTCTTGATAATTAGTTTATAAATTCTGTCACCTCTAGGATGAAACAAACTTCTACATCCTGATCATCACGCCTAGTTCAATCCAAGCGCTGCAAACATGCATGGTTCCAGCGGTCCTGTCATTCTACTATATTGTATTAGTTTGCTGCTATATCATAGCTATTCTGCTCCCACTACCACCACCATAAAAGATCCAAATGAGATAGACCTTCTAGCTTTACTTGCCATAAAATCATTAGTACATGACCCAGCAGGAGTCACAGTCTCACGGAACAATTCTATACCATTTTGTCTATGGACGGGTGTTACATGTGGTCATCGACATCCAAGAGTCATCAAGTTGGATCTAAGCAATCAGAAGATACGAGGTAGCTTATCACCTTTTATAGGGAACCTCAGCTTCCTTAGATGCATCGACTTAAAAGACAACAGCTTTTATGGCGAAATTCCTAGTGAAATCTGTTGTCTGTTCAGGCTTCAACATCTAATACTGTCCAATAATTCTTTTTCAGGTACGATTCCGACTAATTGTCCCATTGCTTTAACCTCATCCAGTTTATTGCCAATAAAAACGGCCTCATTGGAGAAATCCCAGCAGAGTTCAGCTACTTATTGAATCTTGAGATATTTGATGTCGGCTACAACCGTATAACGGGGCAACTCCCCTTTTTCATTGGCAATCTTTCAGCTCTACAGCTAATTGATGTGATGGAGAATAGGTTGAGTGGGAAAATCCCAGATACAATAGGCCACCTAACAAGTTTGTTTGAACTTAATTTAGCTCTAAATATTTTCTCTGGAATAGTTCCTCCTTCAATTTATAACATCACTTCATTGAAGACACTTTCTCTACTCTCAAAACAGATTAAGTAGAAGCCTGCCACCTGAAATAGATAATAACCTTCGAAACCTGAAAATTTTTATAATGACTCTAAACAAGTTCAGTGGTCCTCACCCGATTTCATTATCCAATGCTTCAAAACTTGTAAGGCTTGATCTTGCTGAAAATAATTTTAGAGGGGAAGTATCAATTGATTTTGGTAGCATTAAGAACCTATCAAGACTAAATTTGGATAAAAATAGTTTGGGAACTAGGACAGCCAATGATCTTGAATTTGTAACCTCTCTAATAAACTGTAGCAAATTGGAAGTGCTTGCTTTAAATGATAATCAATTTGGAGGAATATTGCCACATTCTATAGCCAATCTCAACAACAATGACCCAATAGCGATAGGAGGCAATCAAATATCTGGCACCATACCTGCTGGGATAAGAAATCTAGTTGGTCTAACTAGAATAACTATGGAGTTTAACCAATTAATTGGAACTATTCCTCATGTTATTTTCAGGCCCCAACTCCAGTAGTCGGCTACAAGCCAATTCAGCAAGCTCAACATTTTCATGAATTTTACCGGCCACAAGTAAAGCCCCCCACACAGAAGCACTAGGTGTTATAGGAATTTTCTCTATAAACTCAAAAGCTTCTACTAGAAGGCCTGCACGACCAAGAATGTCAACCATGCAAGCATAGTGCTTGGCTCCTGGCACAATCCCATAAACTGGCTCCTGGCACAATCCCATAAACTGGCTCCATTTGATTGAAAAACATCCTGCCCTCCTCCACTAAACCTGAGTGACTACAAGCACATAACACATTGGTAAATGTAACAGCATTGGGCTTGACCTTAGCTTCTTGCATTTTACAAAACAACTCAATTGCAGCTTTACCACGCCCATGCATTGCCAAACCAGCAATCATGGCACTCCAAACAAACACATCTCTCCTTTCCACAGAATGAAATACCTCCAGCACTTTCATTATATTTCCACACTTAGAATTCATGTCAATGAGTGAGGTTGCAAGATGACAGTTCAACTTCATCCTCCGCTTCTTTATACTTTCATGGATCCACTCACCAACATGCATAGCTCCCAACTCAGCACAAGAAGACAAAATACTCACAAAAGTGAGTTCATCCGGGTTCACATTATTGCTGAGTTGCAATTGATGAAAAATGCCAATGCTTCCTCTGGCTTCCCGTTCTGATCATAAGCCAATATGAGGGCAGTCCACACAGCAATATCTTGTTTTGGCACCACATAAAAATGACTTAGCTACATCGTATTCTCCCAATTTAGCATACCCATCAATCATAGTTGTCCATGAAACAATATCTTTCTCTTCCATCTCATCAAACAATCTTTTTGCATCCTCAACACTCCTAGATTTCACATACATATCAAGCATTGCATTACTCAAAGTCAAGTCCATTTTTATCCCATTCTGTTCAACATAACGACAAACCCATCTCCCAAACTCAAAATCCTTCCTTTTTGCACAAGCTGACAAAACACCCACCATAGTCACAGCATTAGTCTTGACATTCTCCATCTCCATCTCTCAAAACAATTCCAATGGCTTCCCAAAACACCCACCTTGAACGAACCCCGAAATCATTGAATTCCACAAAACAACATCCTTCCCACCAATCTGAACAAATACCCTATATGCGGAATCCAAATCCCCACAATGCATAAAAATGTTTCGATGAATTAAGAACAAACACATCATCACCAAGCGCCAACTTAACAACCATCCCATGGAAAACTTGCCCAACACGCAACCTCGAAAGCTCGGCCGCATCCTTAATCAAGAATGGAAAAGTGAACTTATTAGGCACGTAACAAGACTCACAAAGCATCCTAACAAAAATCTTCACACTTTCACAAGGTTCCAGACTCCACGAATAAACCCGAATAAGGGTATTCCAAGTATGCAAATTTGGTTGGGGAATTTCATCGAACATCTCATGAGCATAGTCAAGACTCGAAAACGAAGACAAACTGCAACCAGCAAATAGCTTACTTCCAGAGTAGGCGTCAGAAAAGAGACCTGTACGTAGCATCTGAACATGAATTTGCTTCAACTGTCTCAAACTAGTGCAGTGGTCGATCAAAGAGAAGACTAGGCGGTTTCGGTAGTCGTTTTTGGGCGTTGGCGATTCTGGGGTCGTTGGAAATTGAAGAGAAACAAGTAGGGTGCTTAGAGTTTCCATGAATTTGTTTCACTGCGTTAGTTTATAGGTAGTGGTGTGAAAATGTAGTGTGTTTGCATAACAATCATGTATAGATATGGATTCAACTTTCAAGTTATTTGAACATTGTCATCCTCTGTAATCTCTGTAGTGAAAATTATAGGTTTTTTCTCGTGGTGCTGGCTTTGTCCTGGAGGGGAAATACAAGCTCTATAAGGAGGAATTGCGAAAATATTTTAAAAATATTGTCCCTCATGGAATATAAAAAAATATTGGAGATGTATCTGATATTTTTTCGATTTATATGTACTAATTGTCTGTTTTTATGAGTTTTTAATTAAAATTTAATTTTTTTAATTTTTTAGAATTTAAATAATTTTTTGAAAAAATAATAATTTGAAAAAAGGTAAGAATATTTTGCCTAGAAATCAATACAACGGCCATTTGGTAAAATACATTTCAAAATGAGAGAATAATTTCCTACAATTAATGAATGAAAGATTAATCAATGTTAATTTATATGGGATAATTTCACTTTCACCCTTATAGTTTGACATAGGAATTGAGGAATTCAATTTGACCGTCTGTCATTACTACTATTACTAAAATGGTCTAAATGAGCAAAGTGTCATTATAGTTTTGTCATTTTATATTAATATTTAAATTTTAATTTGTAAAGTCAACTTTGATGGTAAAAGGTTTTGTGAACATTTTCATAAATTACATGGAGTATTTGCTCTATTTTATAAATTAACAGAAGAGATATTAGCAATTTTTAAAAATATTAGAGATTTTGACATCATATTAAACTACAACAAGAAAAATAAGATAATCTCTATTTATATTGAGGGAGAATTACCCCCAACTTACCTGCAAGTTTAACATCTACAAACATGTACAACTTTTTGGTTCATTTGTAACATCCTCCCCTAGACTAATGGATTGATTGGTTTGACTATCATTGGGTATGGTTGATAGTATCAAAAAATATTAAAAGATGAAATTGCCCCTCAATAAATTTACTTTTTAATTTTCTTTAAAAATAAATTTTAAAAACTTTAAATAAATTAAAAATAAATTTAATCAGATCTTCACTGTCCATTTGAAAATAGACTGTGGAGATTAATTAAAAAAAAATTTAAAACAAAAACTTCAAAAAAATTAAAAATATCTAAAAATATCTTCAAACTAAAAAAAAAATGAAAAATTAAAAAAAAAATGGTGGAAATCCCGATCATTGATGGACTCTCCATCAACGGATCTCCACCAGATGGAGATGAAGAACAACTTGAACATCAATCACCAACTTCATCCAAAATCATCATCAATCCAACAAAATCATCAACATTAATTACCAACTCAAAATTATCATCATCAATCAATAAAAACCAATGTTCAATCACCAAAAATACCCTAAAACAACCCACAATCAACAAAGAAAACAACCTAAAAAAACTCAATCAATTGGGTTTGAATCATCAAACCTAGTTCTGTGTTTAAATCCAAGGTTTGAGAAGAACAAGAAGAAGAAGAGAAGAAGGAGAAGAAGAGGAAGAGAGAGAGAGGAGAGAGATGGGGACAAGTTTGAAGAAGAAGAAGAAAAAGAAAGAGAGAGAGAGAGAGAGAGATAGTGATTGGTTTGAAGAAGAAGAGGAGGAAGAGAGAGTGGAGAGAGATGGTGGATGATGTGATTAAGTTTGTTGTTTTTTAATTATTTTTTTAATTTAGTTTTATTTCTTAGAGTTTATTAATTTTTACTTTTTTCTCAAATTAGTCTTTACCGTCCATCTGAATCTTCCTCTCTTCTTCTTGATCTAATTAAAAAATGTTTTTATTGAATTTTTAATTCTTATTTAATTTTAAATTTTTTCTCAAATTAATCCACACCATCCATCCAAACATTAAAATTTTTAGATGGATGGTAGAGGTCAGATTAAATAAAAATTAAAAAGTAAATTCATTGAGGGACAATTTCATCTTTTAAGATTTTTTACATGGTTAACCATATCCAGTGACGGTCAAACTAGTCAATCCTTTAGTCCAAGGGAGGAAGCTGCAAATAAACTAAAAGTTGTACGCGTTTGTGAATATTAAACTTCCAAATAGGTTGGGAGTAATTCTCCCTTTATATTGATGAGACTCATCAGGATTTATTTAAATAAGATAAAGTTGAAATTGCAATCACGAGAAATGTATGAAAGACAAAAATATCATAGCAACAAGCGCTGTAAGAATCCTGAGGAAATTAACTAGGTTGTAACTAGCACTCAGAATTTTGAGTACCACGCTTGTCTTGTCAAATCCTTCCAAGCCTTGAAACCATGCCTAGTTAGTTCCATTAGCTGCCCTGTTATTCTGCTGTAATTGTGTCAACTTCTTTCAATTTCATAGCTATTCTGCTGCGACTACCACCATCACGGTTGATGCAAATGAGACATAGTGTTTAGCATTGCTAATTATAAAGTCTACTACATTATCGACGTTGATTTCTGGTTTGCGAGAGCTCAAAACCTAATATCTGAGCTCAAAACCTAATATCTGCAATCAATGTAAAATATCATAAAAAACAAGAATGAAATAGAAAGTAGAAGGTTAAGAACAAAGAAAACCACACAGGATTTTTACGTGGTTCAGCGAGTGCGCTTATGTCCACGACTGTCCCTTAATAATCTGACAGAGTGACAGTATATTATTTCTTGTGTATATGTTTTACAATGGATTCTGCCTCTATTTATAGGGAAAGAGGCGTTACAAATTAGGTAGCAATAAAATAGGAGAATAATTTCACATTGAATGCCCTTCCTAATCGGTTAGAATTAAATCAGGAAACTGTTCCGTATATCTCGAGATCATATTGACCGAGTTCAAATTTAAATTAACTTCCAATTCTGATAAGAGAATCACGATCAATTCAAGTTGCTGTCTTTTCTGAAAGATTTTCTTGTCTAACTGATCAATGAACCAGTTGTACACTGCATGGAGCAATCTCGAGTTGTGCCTCGCTGTGCAGTGAGTTGTGCATGGAGCGATATGCATAACGATCTATAGACTGGCTACGATGCAAGCTCACTGGAGCGAGCTGTGCAGTTCACTTGGCTTAGCATTGATAATCGAGCCTTGTCTGTTGGGCCACTTCATTCAGTTGATTTGTAGGGCTTATACCAGGCTTTTACCAGCCCAATTGCTTGATCCAGAAAATACACATAACATACATAATCCTGATCCTGAAAGAGTCATAAGAGCATCTCCAACCATACTCCCTAAATTTTAGTGAAAATAATTCTTCCATGTGTTCAATTTTCTTGTTATAGCTTAGAATTCAGTTACTAGCATGATGGAGGCAGTAGAACCTTCACTAGTACTGTTGGAATTTAGGACTGGCAACAACAATGTTGAAAATCATGGGAGACATAGAGAAGGAAGAGGCAGAATTGAGGAGTGCTTGGCTGCTGCTTTGGATACGCTACTGTGTATAAAATGGTTCTGTATTGTTTTGCAAGTTTCAGTGCTGTAAATTAATCTTTTGGAGACCTGGTTCTTAGCTTCCTTTGCAAGCAATCTGTTTCCACAAGATAGTCTAGCTAGTAGCTGTCTTGAGTTTCTGTGAGGGCTCCTTTAGGAGTTTTTATGGGCCATATTTCATTGTATATCCTATTTCTAGTTTGCTATCTGGTTTCCTGCATTGTTCTGATTTGTTTTTGTTGATTCAAAACAGAACTGTCGAATCAATTTTTAATATTGCTCGTGTTATGTGCTTCTATACTTTATGCACCGTGTGTACAGTTGAGACTTGACTGTTGTTTAAATGAGTTTCGGAGTTGTTTACACAAGATTTTGAAATCTATTCTTGTACTAGAAATCTGTATGTACACTCCAATTGTTCAGCTTCTCTTGAGATCAATAAGGACACTAAATTAGGGGACAAATTTGATTGAAGAACCTAAAAGTCTATTCAAATATTGTGATGTTTACAGTTATCCAGTGACAGGTTAAAGTTTGTAATTTAATAATAGGCACCTTGTTCCATGGTTTCTAGAAATTTCTTGGCTCACAGTATTAATAAGTGAAGATTTAGATTTACATTCATTGAAGGCAAGTAGATTTACCATTATTTACTGTTGTTTTGTTAGTTACACCAGCACAACTGTGGTCTATTTTAATCCAACATCACTTTACCATGCACATCATGATAGAGTCTTAAGTGAAGCTTGGAGTTCATGCATAATGGTCATGGATGAAACAAAGAATTCAGAATCAGAAATCTACTAGCATTACAATGTCGCTGTCACCAAGTTGGAAGAAATTTCTGATGTTAACCGAGTCAATCGCTGATTAGGATGTATATTCGATAACACAAACCGTGCATTATATTACAATGGCTTAAAGCTAAGCTGTAATTTTGTCATTATATTTGATAGTAGATAATGAGCCATTTTCCAGGGTCACCAACTGGTTTTCTTTCCTAACTAAAATTTCTCAAAGGCATCACTATTTTTAAAGCCTGTCAAAGAATTCATAATGTTATGGGCAGTTATCATGGACAAACTATACCTTAATCAGGTTTAACTTAACAGGCTATTTATGATGATTATTTTATCTACACAAAAATATAACAAGAGATCACTATGGAAGTTGAGAGAATTCTGATACTAACTGACTCATTTTAGTCATAATATGTGTATGTCCATCTAGATGTACTAACTACATAAAGCCTTCTATTAGATTTGGGGCAGAATCGGCAGCCACCATGTTTTACACAAATTTTTACAAACGTTATTGGCTCTTGGACGAAAGAGATTATGAATGACTCATATCAATTAACACCTAAAAGAACTTAAGTTGTTATTCACTTCAATATTCTCTCTCCCTCTTCTTTAATGAAAATAAATGTTATTAATTTTTTAAAACAATAAATGTTTTTATTTTATTTTGAATGTCTCGCATCTGTTCTCTCTCCTATTTCCTCTCTTATAGTTTTTTTTCGTTCTCTTATCGCCAACTTTTGGCCTTAACCTTTGAATTGGCTAGAAAACTCGTCAACATATTGTATCTAATCCATGGATATGAGTTTTGTTCTCAGTTAATAAGTAATCTTAAAATTATTTGTCTAACTAAAATTATCCATTTATCTCTGTCTCCATTCTCTATCAATCATCATCTTTAATAACATTAGTGATAATGATTCAATTGCTATTGGATATGCATTAACAATATAGTTTTGTTTTATTTTTTATTTTTTATCCAAGAATCATGTTTTCTTATTTATAACAGGGTTTTAAATTTTGATCATGGGTTGGTGAGGTTATCAAAATGCATGTTCAATCTCTTTTTTTTATTTTTTATTTTTTTATCTAATTGGTTTGGATCTATACTATTTCAACCCATTTCCTAATTATCTTGGGCCTAGGGTTTCTTATACTCACATACATATGATGTCTTTATCTAAGAATAAGTGGTAATGTTTTGTAGCCATCCTAAACATTTTTTTTGTATTTATCTTTGATCTAGTGAATTTCTCTTCCTTTACTCATGGTATTTTTCCTCGATTTGAGGTTTTTTTCACGTAAATTATGTGTGTTATTTTTAGTTTTCTATTGCCTATTGCATCGGTTTCCATTTCAATGTCGAAGGAAAAGCACAATGACCTTTTTTTTTTTTTAAATGTGAAATGCTAGACTTTTTTTATTTTATTTTATTTTTTTTAAAGGTGAAATAATGGTTTACCCAGAGCCCAGAGGCTGCCTTGAAGATTCCAGCGACTCTCTTTTTTTTTTTTTTTTTCCTTTTCCTTTTCCTTAAATGTGAAATGCTAGACTTCTTTTTAGACGTGAAATGCATGAAAATTGTAATGGTTTACCTAGAGGGCTGCCTTGGAGATTACCAGCGAATTTTTTTTTTTTTTTTTTTTTTTTTTTTTTTTTTTTTTTATCTTTTTAATTTTTATTTAAATGTGAAATGCTAGAC
>CM034473.1:22941547-23127943 GCA_019925255.1 Litchi chinensis | reverse complement strand
TTTTTTTTTTTTTTTTATGTGAAATGCATGAAAATTGTAATGGTTAACCTAGAGGGCTGCCTTGAAGATTCCAGCTGTTATAATGTTATGGACAGGGAAAAGAGAGATGCTGACAGATTACTATTTTAATTTGTTGAAAAATGGTGTAGAAGAGCCATGCAAGTCTAGCAAAGGACAAACAAGTTGCAAAATCCATAAAATGCTCTACATACACTATTGATTCGTTTCCTTTATAAAGTTTCCTCACTTTAGCTTGAAATGAGCATTTTAGAATCTGAACACAAAATCAAAGCCCTGCAAACATGCTTAGTTCCATCAGCTACCTTGCCATTTTTTCATGGATCTTCAGCCCGTTCCTAATCTATGGCGTTTCTACGCCCTCCACCGCCATAATCAACACAAATGAGACAGACCGACTTGCATTACTTGCAATAAAAGCACAACTTCATGATCCACTAGGGGTTACGAGCTCATGGAATATTTCTGTACCATTATGTCTGTGGGCAGGTGTTTCATGTAGTCACCGGCACCAAAGAGTCACTAGTTTGGATCTAAGAAGCCAAAACATAAAAGGTCGCTTATCACCGTATATAGGGAATCTCAGCTTCCTTAAGTCCATCAACTTGGCAAACAATAGCTTTTATGGTGAAATTCCGCATGAAGTTGGTCGCTTGTTCAGGCTTAAAACTTTGATACTTGCGAACAATTCCTTTTCAGGTACAATTCCAACTAATTTGTCTCATTGCTCTAGCCTCGTTTCATTTGTTGCCTCTAGAAACATCCTTGTGGGAGAAATTCCAGCTGAGATTGGCTACTTGTTGAACCTTGAGCGGTTATACATCAATGATAATCATCTAACAGGTCAAGTCCCTGCTTTCCTTGGAAATCTTTCAATTTTGCAGGAAATTAATTTGAATGGTAATGGCTTGGGCGGGAGAATTCCTGATACTCTTGGCAAACTAAGAGCCTTATTGCGTGTCGGTTTAGCTATAATAACTTATTTGGTATGGTTCCTGCTTCAATTTATAACATTTCTTCCCTTGAGTATCTTTATCTTTCAATCAACAGACTTAATGGAAGTTTACCATTCAACATAGGTTTTACTCTCCCTAACCTAAAACGATTTATTATTGCTCAAAATGATTTTACTGGTTCTCTACCCGATTCTCTGTCCAATGTTTCAAAGCTTGAAATGCTTGACATCAGTATAAATAACTTCAAAGGGAAATTGTTGATTGATTTTAGCGGCTTGAAAAATCTATGGACTATTAATGTGGGTCAGAATAATTTAGGAACAGGGACAACCGATGACCTTCTATTTCTCAACTCTCTGATAAACTGTAGTAAGTTGGAAAAGCTTTATTTTTAATAAAATCAATTTGGAGGTATGTTGCCACATTCTATTGCCAACCTCTCAAAAACAATCACCATGATGGCATTAGGGTCAAATCAAATATCCGGCACCATACCTCTAGGAATTGGAAATCTAGTCAGTCTAACTGCCATTGGCATGGAAAACAACCAAATATCGGGCACTATTCCTCATGTTATTGGTGAGCTTAGGAACTTACAATTACTATATTTATATGAAAACGAATTACATGGGAGCATTCCTAGCTCTCTAGGTAATTTGACATTACTAAACAAGCTTGTGCTAGATACCAATGAGTTGCATGGCAATATACCTTCCTCCCTTGGAAATTGTCAAAATTTGATCGCGTTGCTTCTCAATAGAAATAAGCTCTCTGGTACCATACCTCCTCAAATATTTGGAATAACAACCCTCTCCATTGGCCTAGATTTATCAGAAAACCTTCTTGGCGGCCCTTTTCCTTTAGAAGTAGGCAACTTGAAGAATCTTGTTCAGTTGGATATCTCCAAGAACATGTTTTCGGGTGAGATTCCTTCTACTCTCGGTGGTTGCTCAAGCTTAGAATATCTAAGTTTGCAAGGCAGTTCTTTTAGCGGAAGCATTCCTTCTTCTTTGGCTTCTTTGAAAAGCATTAAATATCTAGATCTCTCTTTCAACAATTTGTCCTCTCAAATTCCAAAATATCTTGAGAACCTATCCTTTTTGGAAGCTTTAAACCTATCTTACAACAAATTTGAAGGAGAAGTGCCAACAAAAGGAGTTTTCAGCAACATATCAAAATTTTCACTTTTTGGGAATACAAGGCTTTGTGGAGGGGTAGCTGAATTGCATTTGCCACCATGCCACTTCAAAGTATCGAAAAAATCAAAACTTCTTTTCAAAGTTGTTATTCCTGTGATTGCTTCAGTTTTGATCTCATTTTCAGCATGCCTTGTCATTGTTGTTACTCGAAGAAGGAAATCTGGGCAAAAATCTTCGAGTCTTTTGAACAGAGAAGATCCATTTCCCATGATTTCTTATGCAGAGCTGAGTAAGGCAACTAATGAATTTTCATCATCAAACGTGATCGGACAAGGAAGCTTTGGTTTAGTGTACAAAGGAATGTTGGGTGAAGATTCAAAGTTAGTTGCAGTGAAGATAATTAATCTTCAACGAAAAGGGGCTTCCAAGAGTTTCATGGCTGAATGTGGAGCATTAAGAAATATCCGTCATCGAAATCTCACAAAAATCATCACTGTTTGCTCAAGCATAGATAATAAAGGGGATGATTTTAAGGCTCTTGTTTATGAATATATGCAAAATGGAAGTTTAGAGGAGTGGCTGCACCATCATAGAGATCAACTCACCTCAGGTAAGTTGAGTTTCCTTCAAAGACTAGAGATATCCACTGATGTGGCTTCTGCAATTGAATATCTTCATAACTATTGTCAACCACCAATTATTCATGGTGATCTAAAGCCAAGTAATGTTCTGCTTGATCATGACATGGTAGCCCATGTGGGTGACTTTGGGCTAGCAAAGTTTCTCTTAAAACAGCCACTTACTACTGCTTCTGGAACTCAATCAAGCTCGATGGGAGTAAAAGGAACTGTTGGTTATGTCCCACCAGGTAATTCTTCGTGTCTTATACAGATTTAAATCTCCATAACATTGGATTTATTTATTGTCGACTTGAATTTTGGTTTTTCAGAGTATGGCATGGGCAGCGAAGTGGCTATGCCAGGAGACGTGTATAGCTTTGGAATTCTCCTGCTAGAGATGTTTACCGGAAGGAAGCTGACTGATAGCATGTTTAATGATGGTCTGACTCTACATGAACACGTTAAGATGGCTTTGCCAGAAAGAATGACGGAGATTATTGAACCTTGTCTGGTGCAGGAAGTAAGAGCTGGAAACGACAATACTGAAAGTTTTGCGTTACGAGGTGAAGGAAGAGGCAGAATCGAGGAGTGCTTAGTTGCTGTGCTGAGAATTGGAGTTGTCTGCTCAATGGATTCTCCAACTGAAAGAATGAAGATGTCTGATGTCGTGGCAAAATTGTGTGCTGTTAGGGAGAAGTTTCTAGGTAGTAGGATTTGATATGTTAGGGATGCTGGGTTAATTCTTGGTTATCACTATTGTCAAATGTATCATCATGAGATTTTTCATTTTAGCGCTTGTTTTCTTAAATATAGCTGCTGTTTACTGTAGTTATGGTATGTACTGTAGTTGCTGGTTTGGGAGAATGATTTGGTTGTCTTATACTTAACATTTTCCCTTAATAAATATCAATTTTGGGCTACTCTGGCTCATCAAAATGCTTCACTGAAAATAAACTTGAGTACTGAACTTGGTTGCTTGGTCTTGGTGAAATGAGGTTCCAATAGTTCTTAGCCATTCTAAATGAATACCACTCAATCATATCAAGCTTTTATTGTTAATATTTTTGTTATGAAGAATTTAAAAAGTACTAATTTTGTCTAAGCAGCTGAAAAATTACATTGCCAAAGAGAAAACAAAAGGTGTTAAAGCATTGTAGACCTGACAATCAATTGACACATAAAACAGAGCAAAAGGAAAATATTGGACAATAGTCAAAAGCTCAACACAGCCAAACAGAGCAGAAAGAGCATGTTTTTAACAAGAGAATGAAATATGAGCAAGCAAATGGGGATCGAAGATCAATTTGCCATAACATTAGGTAACAATTTTGTAATGCATTAATATATTTTTATTAAAATACAATCTTTGTGTTTTTCTACAGGGACAACTGTATTGTTTAGTTTTTCTGATGGACATGGCAAATGACCTGATTAGATATGCTGTAACTGATTTGAAAATAATCATTGGGACTATACAAAAATTATCAATGAAAAATGATGGCAGACAACCTCTTGTCAGATGCTTGTTGTCCATAAATAAAAGAGTAATCAGAATTTGATCAAAGACATATATATATATATAAAGTGCTTACTACTAGTGTCTTATAATTTTAAAAGTTAAGATGAATCAATCAAATTTATCAATTACATTCTCTCTCCTGAAATAAATTATCTCTCCTATTTAATTTAAATGTAATGGATGAATTTGATTGAGTCGTTTTAATTTTTTAAAGTTAGAAGACACTGATGATAAAATTACTAAATATATTTGGTACATTATTTGGTACACTTGAGTATAAGTACACTTAACAACTATAAATTAGTGATTACATTCTAAAATTACCAATTGTATTTTATTAATCTTATTACAACTAAATGAGTTAGATCATATTTACAACATGTACCACATTTAGTTGTAATTATACATTTTAATTGTAATAAGATATAATAAAATATAATCGGCACTTTTAGAATATTATCAGTTCAGGAGTATCGATGCCCTACTGTATTATAGAAGATTCCATATATTTATTTGTGTCACTTTGTGTGTGTGTGTGAATGCTTAATTCAGATTGAAATAAAAGTGATTCGAACTTTATCTTCTTTCTGCATATTTTAAATAGCCTTGTAAAATTCCTACACTCCGAGCTAGCTAAAAGTAAAGATATTCAGAATTGAACTCGATTCATGCACATCATTTATGCCCTAGATGGGTTAAATAATTCGTATACATTAGATAGATGAATTAGTTTTTCTCGTAACTATAAATTTGGTATAGAGATAAAATTGGTGACGTTGAATATCATAGGCTTCCCTGAATTGATAAAGTGATGGGCTGATTGTCAAGAGAAGTCCAAAATCTTGTTATTTCATTTTGGGCATTCATGGATCGCTGCTAAACCTGGACTTGGATAGGCCAAGCTCACCATGAACGGCGCTTCATGAATACTGTTATTGTTGATGATGAGAGTAAAAATTAAAAGAAAAAAAAAAACTTGTTTAATTCTTCAATTATATCATGAAAGGCATAAAAGTATGGAAAAGAGATGATCATCTAGGAAATTTAAATAATTCTAAACTTCAATTTATTTTAAGTTTTATTGTTTACGTATATACATATTTTTTAAATTATTTTTGTACTTCATTTTGGAATCAACATCCAACAAGTAATGTTGCAGAAAATGCTAGGTCGACTGCCTAGTGCCTATCACTTAGGCTGTCTAAGTGCTAGATGCCGCTTCGGTGGTTTGATTGGATTTGAGTATTAACTTAAAGTAGATAAACTTAATGAGATATCTAACTGACATAACATAAGAGTAAATAAAAATTTAAAAAAATAATAAAACAAACTTAAGCAAACCCTAAGTCCCTTAGCAGCTGGTGGTGAGGACGGCAGAAGCGAAGAGCGGTGACTGAATTTTTGTTAAATCAATTAGCATGGTAAGGCTAATTAATTAGAAAGAAATCTCTTAAATTAATTAGCATCACAATAGAATTTTTGTTAATATATAATAAAGGCTAGCTTAACATGGAATCAATATCTTGACATGCTCAGCTATTAGGGTACCAAAAATATTTTTAAAATGAAAATATTGATTAGGCACTAGAATAAGAGCCCATGTATCTTCCCTGCCATTTTGCTATAAGTTGATTTTGGCCTCAACATGAGCTTATAGTATATTCCTTGGATTATGAATAGAACACAGACCTTAGGAGTCTACGATAGTGCAATGGCTTTGTCAACAAGTTGGGCGAAAACCCTCAAATGAAGTCAGTTATTGGCTGCTAAGGTTAATAAATTCCATATCCCAAATAATTATGCCACTGACGTAAATGGATGCATGCATTTTCTCCCGGTAGGCCATAGTGAGGCTCTTACTTCTACCATTACACTTGATAGTGGATGATGATGAGCCACTTTAATGGTTTTCCAAGTAACAATTTCCAAAAGCATCATTAACTATAAGTGTCTGCCAATGAAACCCACCATGCTCATGGACAGTAATGTAACAGGTGAAACAAAACCATAGATATATTCTCAATTATATCTACAAAGATAATAACAAATGTGAGAATGAGGTAATCATCTAGTGACTAAAGATCTTTTGATAATGTTTTATGTTTTATCAATGTCTTTGTCAACAAGTTGGGCGAAAACCCTCAAATGAAGTCAGTTATTGGTTGCTAAGGTTAATAAATTCCATATCCCAAATAATTATTTATGCCACTAGCGTTAATGGATGCATTTTCTCCCAATAGGCCATAGTGAGGCTCTTACTTCTACCATTACACTTGATAGTGGATGATCATGAGCCACTTTCATGGTCACTAGATGGTTTTCCAAGTAACAATTTCCAAAAGCATCATTAACTGTAAATGTTTGTCAATGAAACCCACCGTGCTAATGGACAGTAATGTAACAGGTGAAACAAAACAAGATAGATTTATTCTCAATTATATCTGCAAAGATAATAACAAATGTGGGAATGGGGTAATCATCTAGTGAGTAAAAATCGTTTGGTAATGTTTTATTTTTATCAATTTTCATTTGAAAATGAAAAACACACACATATATCTTCTTATTTATCAATTTAGTGTTTTTCATTTTTTTCCCAAAAAATTAAAAAAATATTTTTTATTAGTCTAATTTAAAATATTTAATAATAATAATAATAAAATAATCCATATATATAATATATGTAACTTTAATGATCACTACAATTTTAATGTATAAGCTATTATTTAATAGATCCCACATTCTAAGTTATTGGCTGCTAAGGTTAATAAATTCCATATCCCAAATAATTATGCCACTAGCGTTAATGGATGCATTTTCTCCCAGTAGGCCATAGTGAGGCTCTTACTTCTACCATTACACTTGATAGTGGATGATCCTGAGCCACTTTCATGGTCACTAGATGGTTTTCCGAGTAACAATTTCCAAAAGCATCATTAACTATAAATGTCTGCCAATGAAACCCACCATGCTCATGGACAGTAATGTAACAGGTGAAACAAAACCATAGATATATTCTCAATTATATCAACAAAGATAATAACAAATGTGAGAATGAGGTAATCATCTAGTGACTGAAGATCTTTCGATAATGTTTTATGTTTTATCAATTTTCATCTGAAAATGAAAAATACACATATATCTTCTTATTTTATCAATTTAATTAATCAGTGTTTTTCATTTTTTCCCAAAAAATTAAAAAAATATATTTTTTAAGTCTAATTAAAATATTTATTATTAATAATAAAAAAAATGTAATCCATATCTATAATATATAACTTTAATCACAATAATTTTAAAATTATTCTTTTTAATGTATAAGGTATTATCTAATAGATCCCGCATTCTACTAACAGCTCCAAGTGAGCAAAAGAGGTTATTTGGTGCAAGGATTTCATATATATATATATATATATATATATATTTCCGTGTAGAACATTTCAATTTTTACCAATGAAAATTATGTTTTTAATTCATGATGCCCATAGAGAGAGGAGTTATCCAGTGCAGGAATTCCATACCTTTTTTTTTTTTTTTCCTTTTCCATGCAGGATGTCCAATTTTCTCCGGTGAGATTTTTATAAATCCACATTGCCTATCTTATTGTATTATTTGTTTTACTTTGAGATGCATTTAATAAGAGTCTAGGTGAGGCACGAAGTCATTGATCAGGTCTAGGTGCCTTAGAACAAAGAGTTCAGAGGTCCACTTGGTGACTCATATACAAACAAAACAGTGTGCCACTGGTTACTGAATGATCTCAACTTCTTACGGAGCAAAGACAATGAGACACAAAGTCATGAAACCTTATAACCTGAAGGAAGAAAGAACATGTATATAATCAAATGGTGTTGTCCTATAACTAATGCAGTGATTTCTTTTAAAAGAAAATAACAATTTAATTAATTGTAGAGTTTTATTGTATTGATGCATGGATATATTATGAGTATTTAGATTAAAAAGGAGTTATATAGGGATTAAAATTCCTATCATTATAGTTTTGTATGTTATAAATAGGGTGATTAAATTCCTACCATTAGAAGTTTGGTATGTACTTAATTTTCATAAGTACTTAGGTTGAATAGGAGTTGTACAGGGATTAAAATTCTTAACCATTATAGTTTTGTATGTTATAAATTACCTTATAAATAAGGTTACTACTTTAGAGTAGAAAAAATATACGCTCTATGCTCTATTCTTGTGGTTGAAAGGATCAAAAAGGTTTTAGGTAAGTTATTTCTTTATATATATGTAGGTTTTTGTTTTTGTTTTTTTTTTTGTTTGTTTGTTTGTTTTTTTTTTTTGAATTAGGCGCTTTTTGATTTAACAAATTAAGCATGAGTGGTGTTAGGAGATTGACTTAGATTATTATGAGAGGGATTAAATTATGTTAATGTTAGCATATTTAATTTTCGATATTAAGGGCTGTTGGAATGTTTTGTTTTGAAAAAATCGGTTGAATTTGAAAAATTATTTAGGCAAGTTATGCTGCTCAGAAAATTATGCAATTTAAAATTTAAATATATTAAGCTGTCTTCTGTCAGCATATAAAGTTTTGTGATTTTTAGGTGACTACAGAATTTAATAAAATTCTTAGAGTGCTTTGTGATTAGAGTTAATTTTTTCTAGACAGATTTTAAAAGGCTGAAACAAATAAATTTTTACCCATGATAGTAGTCCCCATTTGATTTAAAATTTTTGCTTGAGGTTGATTAATGTGTTTGGAATGTCCATGTAAAATTTTAGGTTGATTCGAGATTTAGAGAATTAATTAAAAATTTTTAGGTTGACGGTGTCAAGGCTGAAGATTCAAAGTAAAAAAGAATAGAATTTTTGGTTTATTACAATAAGGTTATATTTGTCCAAACAAAATTTTTATGTTGATTAGATTGTAATTATATTTATACTATAATTGTATAGGTTCGTGCGATCATTGACCCTATTTTTGTTCAAGGTAAGTAAATTCATTCATGATTTATGTATATTGATATATGAACTTTTGAATATTTTGAAATCTATATTTGTGTTTAATATTAATTGTAAAAAAATGATTTTTTTAAGTTGATTGTATAGCAATGAAATATTTTTGCAGTAGTTTTCAAATTATTTATTTCTGAAATTTATATTATCATTTTATTTTTATTTTTTAAAAAAGGCTCTATGATTTAAGAGTAACTCAAAAGCTTTGCAAAAAAATTACATATTGAATTTAAAACCTATTCTTTCTTAAAATTGATTGACCATTACTAATTATTATACCGTTATGATTTAAATAAGATTAAGAAAAAAAATTATTTTGGCTCATTGTTTATAGTTATTGTTCTGATATTAATCCAGCTGGATTTTTGTGCACACATATTCTGTTAGTTGGCTACGTCATATAGATAAATGTGACATTATATTATTTTGACCGTATCACAAGGGTAATGATGACATTCTATTGTTCTGGTCATGTCACACGAATATTTATGACACTGTTATTTTGACTTCATCACTTGGGTATTTGTGACACTATAAGACATAAGCTAACTTTTTATTTATAATATGTGAATATATATTATTATATGATATTTTGTTCTATTTATTGTTTTATCTTATATGGTTTCCATTGAAATATGAAAATTAATTATATATGTAATTTTGATTATTGATTTTGAAATATGATTATATGTATTGGAGTTTTATATCAAACTCATAAATGTAGTTACGATAATATTAATATTATATACGAATTTACTTACCAAGTTAAGAGCACATCCCTCATCTCCACCATTTTTGCAGAGAAGGAGTGAAATATAGACGTTAAGTGTTTAAAACCTGGAGTTCACCTGAATGTGAAGCTTTGATGGTAGCAATGAAGATTAGAAATTTAGTACGGACATATCTTATTTCAGTAATTAATTATAGGATTTTTCTTTTGGAGATTATGTTTTGATACTTTTTGTTGATTACTTTCAAACTTTGGAATAAATTTTTATACGGAGTTTTATTTTTTTATCTTTTTATTTTTATTTTTTAAGATCTAGTTTGACCGTGACATTTCATTTCATGCTATTGGATTTGGAGTGTTATATGTCCTCTCACAGATGCTCTTGAAATGTAAAGTTGTAATAATTTCCATAGTCCGCATAGTAATGCCACTTTCATTTTCTCCCAATAGGCTGTAGTTTATACTGGACAGAGGATGATCATGGACCATTTTCATGATGCTTAATTGGTTTCTTAGTAGAAATCATAATCAACAGTAAAGAAACTCTATAAAATATCATAGACTTCAACTCTTAAAACTCGTAAAAGTAAGCAAAAGATAAATAAAAGAATACGGCCAATAATGTTTTTTTTTTAACTATATATATAAAACCTATTTTATCATATTTTTGTATGTATGTAATAATTTCATTAAAAAAAAAGAAAAAATAATATCATAAGATAAATACATTTATATAACGAAAAAAAAGTTATTATAACTCATAAACAAAATTTATCTATATATATCGAAGAATTTACAAAACATCATTTATTATTTGACTGTCGAAAATATGAGAGAGGAAAGTAATTTAGGATTGAAAATGATAGATTAGGTTTATATTGGTTATCGACAGTGGCACTACGGGACACGTGAGATCATTTAAGGTGTCAAAGTCACAAGAAAAACACGTAGACCTTTTTTTTCTTTTTTAAGGTGAGACGCATGAAAACTGTAATGGTTTACCTAGCTAGAAGGATGCCCTGAAGTTTCCAGCTGTTATAATCTTATGGACGGGGAAAGAGAGATGCTGACAGATTACTGTTTTTAGTTTGTTGAAAAATGGTGTAGAGAGCCATGCAAGTCTAGCAAAGGACAAACAAAGTTGCTGTCACAAAAACCATAAATGCTCTACAGACACTATCGATTCGTTTTCCTTTGTAAAGTTTCCCCACTTTAGCTTGGAATGAGCATTTTAGAATCTGAACACAAAATCAAAGCCCTGCAAACATGCTTTGTTCCATCAGCTACCTTGCCATTTTTTCATGGATCTTCAGCCCGTTCCTAATCTATAGCTTTTCTACGCCCTCCACCGCCACAATCAACACAAATGAGACAGACCAACTTGCATTACTTGCAATAAAAGCACAACTTCATGATTCACTAGGGGTTACGAGCTCATGGAATATTTCTGTACCATTATGTCAGTGGGCAGGTGTTTCATGTGGTCACCGGCAAATTGCACCACCCCCACCCCCCTCCGCCCAGCCCCGCAGCCGTCATATAGTCATTAATGAGCAGCTATTAAGTGTTATTAGGTAAAGGTAAAATCGTCAAATGACATTAAATCTTATAAGTATCTAATTTTTTAATAATTAATATTAATACATTTTTAATTTAATTAAAAAACATATATAAATTTTTAAAAAATAAAATAGAATAGAGTGCAGATCTTCTTCTCGCACTCACCCCTCTCTCTCATCTTCTTCTTCTTCTTATTCTCTTATCTTCTTGATTTCTTCAAACCCCCAACAAAAGCAACGTGAAAGTAACTGGAGATTGGAGACAAAGGCCCAGTGGAGACCAATTGGGCCTCTATCGACATACGTGATCATGGAGACCACCTGTTAGAGACCCGATTTCTAGTCTCCATTATGGAGATCCAGAAGCAAGATGGAGACCTAAAATTGGGTCTCCATCGTTGGTGATTTTTTTTTTTTTTTCAATTTCCTTTCTTTTTTTTTTTTGAACTTCTAGTTGAATTTCCTTGTGGGTATGGTTGAATTTCCTTTGAGTTTTTTTGAATATTTGTTTTGAATTTCCGATGAGATCTTGTGGTTGTTGATTGGTGAGAAAATGTGGCTTGTGGAGTTTTTATTTTATTTTATTTATTTATTTTTTTGTTGTTGAAGATTTGGATTGTGAGGTTGATTAAAGATGGGTGTTATGTCTGCATTGATGATGAAGAAGAATTTAGGTTGATGATGATAAATTGGTGAGGATGAAGAACTAATTATGATTTTTATTTAATTATGTAAATTTATTTGGGTTTAAAATGGTGGTGATGATGTTGGTGATGAATCGATTGGATAAAAATTGGTGATGAATTGAAGGTATGAAAATTGACGAAAAAGTTTGACGAAAATTGATGGTATGAAAAATGATGAAGAAAATTTGATGGAGGTGATGAAGAAGATGATAAGATATTTTTTTTTCTTTTAATGTTTATTTTAATTTTTTTAAAATTAAAATAATAATAAATTAATTTATTTAGGGGCATTTTGGTACTTTTGCTCAAATTGACTCTGACTATTTGTCTTAAATAACAACTCACACACAGTAAGAGAGGATTGTGTTGAGTTTTTGGAATTTCACGAGAGGTAAGTATGAGTTTTTCAAATATTATTATTTTTGTACAATTATATCAAACCTTAGAGGGGTTTATGCAATTTGTCCTTTTTAATACTATCCTTTAGGATTTTCACTAAGTTATTTATATCACATGTTATGACATGATGCATTAAAGAATTTTCTCACTTCATGTGTGTGTTATCATTGATAGGTGTGAGTATGAACACAAAAGTTATTTAATACTTCAATTATATTCAATTGTGGATGGCTGCCTTGAAGATTCCAGCTGTTGCAATGTTATTGACAAGGAACGAGAGATGCTGGCAGATCGCTAGCTGATGTGCTAAATGTAGAGACAATGGAATTCTAGCAAGGGACAAACGACGTTGACTATGAAAATGAGCACCATAAATGCTCGACATGACACTCTTGATTAATTTCTTCTATAAAGATCTGTCACACCAGCTTGAAATAAGCATCCAGATTCAGAGCGAAAAATCCAAGCCCTGCGAACATGCATCGTTCCCCTAGCTATCTTGCCATTCTTCCATGGTGTTTCAACTTGCTGCTAATCTATATCTTTTCTACCCTCCCAGTTGCCACAGTGAAACCAAATGAGACAGACCGTTTGGTATTACTTGCCATAAAAACACAACTTCATGATCCATTAGGAGTCACAAGCTCATGGAACAATTCTGTACCCTTTTGTCTTTGGACAGGTATTTCATGTGGTCGTCAGCACCGACGGATCACCAATTTGGACTTAAGAAATCGAAGCATTGGAGGTCGCCTATCACCTTTTATAGGGAACCTAAGCTTCCTCAGATTAATCCATCTTGAGGACAACATATTCTACGGTGACATTCCTGATGAAGTTGGTCGTTTATTCAGGCTTGAAACTCTAGCATTGACTAATAATTCCTTCTCAGGTACAATTCTAACCAATTGTTTAAATGTTTTCATCATCAAGATTCATGCAAATGGAAACAACCTTATGTCTGATCAATAATTCTTTTCTCAGGCACAATTCCAACCAATTTGTCCCATTGCTCTAGTCTTATCAACTTTTATGCCGATGGAAACAACCTTACTGGCGAAATCCCAATAGAGATTGGCAACTTGTTGAAGCTTGAGGAGCTGTATATTGGTGTAAACCATCTAACTGGACAAATTCCAGCTTGGATCGGCAATCTTTCAGCTTTGCAAGTATTTAATATAGCAGAGAATAGCTTTGGGGGGAGAATTCCTGAAATGCTTGGCCAACTAAACAGGTTATGGGGTCTCGGTTTAGGTGAAAATAAGTTCTTTGGTACAGTTCCTCCATCAATTTACAATATCTCTTCTCTGAAGCTTCTTTTTCTTCTGTACAATAGGTTTAATGGAAGTTTACCACCTAACATAGGTTTTACTCTCCCAAACCTAGAAAGATTTGTTATTGCTGGCAATAATTTTACTGGTTCTCTCCCAAATTCAATATCCAATGCTTCAAACCTTGAAGAACTTGACATCAGCATGAATAATTTCATAGGGAGTGTGTCCATTGATTTTAGTGGCCTTAATAATCTATCATGGATTAATATGTGTACAAATAATTTGGGAACAAGTTCAACTGGTGACCTTGGATTTGTCACCTCTCTAGCTAATAGCAGTAAATTAGCACTGCTTAGTTTATGCGAGAATCAATTTGGAGGAGTATTGCCACATTCTATAGCCAATCTCTCAAAAACAATGGATAAAATAGAGATGTGGTCGAATCACATATCTGGCACCATACCTCCTGATATAGGAAATCTAGTTAACCTAACTGCGATTAGTATGAAGAATAACCAGATATCGGGCATAATTCCTCATGCTATTGGTACGCTAAAGAGCTTGCAGTTACTAGATCTGGGTGAAAATAACTTTTTTTACAAGGGAACATTCCTAGTTCTCTTGGTAATTTGACACTACTGACCAAACTTCAGTTGCATTCCAATAATTTGCAAGGCCATATACCCTCTTCTCTTGGAAATTGTCAAAACTTGATAATGTTGCTTCTCTACAAAAATAAGCTCACTGGTATTGTGCCTCAGCAAATTCTTGAAATAACAACCCTATCTCTTGGTCTAGACATATCAGACAACCTTTTGAGTGGCCTTTTTCCTTTAGAAGTAGGCAACTTGAAGAATCTTGTTGCATTAAATATTTCTAAGAACCTATTCTTGGTGAGATTCCTGTTACTCTCAGTGGTTGCTCAAGTTTAGAATCTCTAAACCTGCATGGCAATTCTTTTAGTGGAAGCATTCCTCCATTTAGTTCTTTGAAAAGCTTAAAAGAACTAGATCTCTCTTCTAACAATTTATCAGGCCAAATTCCAAAATATCTTGAAAAGTTATCATTTTTGGAGTTTTTGAACTTATCTTATAATGATTTTGAGGGAGAAGTGCCAACAAAAGGTGTTTTCAACAAAACAACAAAATTTTCTCTCACTGACAATAAAAAGCTTTGTGGGGGTATAGCTGAATTGCATTTGCCTCAATGCCACTCAAGAGGGTTGAAGAAATCAAAATTTTCACATCTCCAAGTCATTATTCTTGTGATTGCTTCAATTCTTATCTCATCAGCAGCATGCTTCATCATTTTTACAAATCATTGATCACAACAGAGTAAAGAACCAAACTTCCATATTACAAGCAAAGTTCGAAACATGAAGCAAAGCCAAATTTGACAGCAATGTAGAACTCAAGCCAAACTATGCTTCAAAAATATGAAATAGAAGTTGTGTGATATACCAGTTTCTGTGTGAGGAAGGTAGACAGTCGCGGCCAATAGAGGGGGAGGTAGGGGCTTCGCGTTTCGTAGCGACCAAACAAACTCTCGTGTGCGAGTGACCAAACGAAGTCAGGGGCACAACGGCTCCGCCTGAGGAAGGGAACGACGAAAGCGACCAACGGCGGGGGAGGCAACGGCTTCAACTTTCACAGCGAGGAGATGAGTGTCCGGTGCCACGCATGCAAGACTGAGACAGACAACTCGATGGCAAAGGGCAGACGACGACAACGGCGCTGCGTGGCTCTGTGCACGGTATGGACAGATGACGGCGGGTGTTGATTTTGGGGGAGGCAGAGGCTGCTGTTGATTTTGGGAGGCAAAAGGTTTTTTTCAAGGTTTGATTTTGGGGGGAACAGGTTTTTTTCAAAACCACATTTTTACTAGAAGTGTATTTTGGTACTTTTACATATCATTTGGAACTCCATTGTTACATTTTAAGGGACAGGGACATAAATGTTAAGTCGCTACTTAAATATGCTACTTTTGTCTCTGTCCCTTTATTTTATTGAAAATCTATGTTTTGAAAATATATTTACATTAAATAATTATTAGTTATTTGATTGATTAATTTTTTATGGTTAAGGTTGAAGCAATTACATTTCTAGAATGAACATGTTACTCCTCTCTCTTATACCCTTTTTGGTAAATTAATAATCTAAAAGTACTTTAAAAATAATTTAATCAAACACTCTACAATTTAAAAGAGCTTTTTTAATTGACAACCAAACAACCAATAACTTTTTTTAAAAGATCTATTTTCAAAAGATCTATTTCTAGTAGATCTATTTAGAGAAGTTGTACCAAACGAAGCCTAAATTTATTTGGGTTTAAACTGATGATGCTAATGGTGATGATGTTATTGATGAATTGATTGGATAAAAATTGATGATGAATTGAGGGTTTGAAAATTGACGAAGAAAGTTTGATGAAATTAATGGAGTGAAAATTGATGAAGAAAATTTGATAGAGGTGATGATGAAGATGATTATATATATTTTTAATTTTTTAATTATTTTTAAAATTAAAATAATAATATATTATTTTAATTGTTTGTCTTAAATAATAGCTCACAACAAGAAAGGATTGTACTGAGTTTTTAGAATATCGAAAGAGGTGAGTGTGAGTTTTTTAAACATCATCATTTTTGTGCAATTTGGTCTTTTTGATAATGTTCTTTAGGATTTTCACTAAATTATTTATATCACATGTTATGACATTATTATACAACATATTTCACCTAGTGCATTAAAGAATTTTCTCACTTCATATGTGTTATTATTGATAGGTGTGAGCATGAACGAAAGAGTTGCTCAATACTTCAATTATATTCAATTGTGGATGGCTGCCTGGAAGATTCCAGCTGTTGCAATGTTATTGACAAGGAAAGAGAGATGCTGACAGATCGCTAGCTGATGTGCTAAATGTAGAGACAATGGAATTCTAGCAAGGGACAAACGATGTTGACTATGAAAATGAGCACCATAAATGCTCGATATGACACTCTTGATTAATTTCTTCTATAAAGATCTGTCACACCAGCTTGAAATAAGCATCCAGATTCAGAGCGAAAAATCCAAGCCCTGCGAACATGCATCGTTCCCCTAGCTATCTTGCCATTCTTCCATGGTGTTTCAACTTGCTGCTAATCTATATCTTTTCTACCGTCTCAGTTGCCACAGTGAAACGAAATGAGACAGACCGCTTGGCATTACTTGCCATAAAAGCACAGCTTCATGATCCATTAGGAGTCACAAGCTCATGGAACAATTCTGTACCTTTCTGTCTTTGGACAGGTATTTCCTGTGGTCGTAAGCACCGAAGGATCACCAATTTGGACTTAAGAAATCGAAGCATTGGAGGTCGCTTATCACCTTTTATAGGGAACCTAAGCTTCCTCAGGTCAATTTATCTTCACGAAAACATATTCTGTGGTGAAATTCCTGATGAAGTTGGTCGTTTATTCAGGCTTGAAACTCTAGCATTGTCTAATAATTCTTTCTCAGGTACAACTCTAACCAATTGTTTAAATGTTTTCATCTCATCAAGATTCATGCAAATGGAAACAACCTTATGGCTGATGAATAATTCTTTTCTCAGGCACAATTCCAACCAATTTGTCCCATTGCTCTAGTCTTATCAACTTTTATGCCGATGGAAACAACCTTACTGGGGAAATCCCAATAGAGATTGGCAACTTGTTGAAGCTTGAGGAGCTGTATATTGGTGTAAATCATCTAACTGGACAAATTCCAGCTTCGATCTGTAATCTTTCAGCTTTACAAGTATTTAATATAGCAGAGAATAGCTTCGGAGGGAGAATTCCTGAAATGCTTGGCCGACTAAACAGGTTATGGGGTCTCGGTTTAGGTGACAATAAGTTCTTCGGTACAGTTCCTCCATCAATTTATAATATCTCTTCTCTTGAGCTTCTTTTTCTTTATTACAATAGGTTTAATGGAAGTTTACCACCTAACATAGGTTTTACTCTTCCAAACCTAAGAAGATTTGTTATTGATGGCAATAATTTTATTGGTTCTCTCCCAAATTCAATATCCAATGCGTCAAACCTTCAAGAACTTGACATCAGCATGAATAATTTCATAGGAAGTGTGTCCATTGATTTTAGTGGCCTTAATAATCTATCATGGATTAATATGGGTACAAATAATTTAGGAACAAGGTCGACTGGTGACCTTGGATTTGTCACCTCTCTAGGTAACTGCAGTAAATTACAAGCGCTTGGTTTTTACGAGAATCAATTTGGAGGAATATTGCCACATTCCATAGCCAATCTCTCTAAAACAATGAATCAAATATCGATATGGTCGAATCTCTTATCTGGCACCATACCTCCTGATATAGGAAATTTAGTTAACCTAACTTTAATTGATATCGGGCATAACCAGATATCGGGCATAATTCCTCATGGTATTGGTATGCTAAAGAGCTTACAGGTATTAGCCCTGGGTGGAAATAACTTACAAGGGAATATTCCTAGCTCTCTAGGTAATTTGACACTACTGTCCAAACTTGAATTGAATTCCAATAATCTGCAAGGCCATATACCATCTTCTCTTGGAAATTGTCAAAACTTGATAAAGTTGTTTCTCTACGAAAATAAGCTCACTGGTATTGTGCCTCATCAAATTCTTGAAATAACAACCCTCTCTCTTGCTCTAGACATATCAAACAACCTTTTGAGTGGCCTTTTTCCTTTAGAAGTAGGCAACTTGAGGAATCTTGTTGTATTAAATATTTCTAAGAACTTATTCTTTGGTGAGATTCCTGTTACTCTCAGTGGTTGCTCAAGTTTAGAATCTCTAAACCTGCATGGCAATTCTTTTAGTGGAAACATTCCTCCATTTAGTTCTTTGAAAAGCATAAAAGAACTAGATCTCTCTTCTAACAATTTATCGGGCCAAATTCCAGAATATCTTGAAAAGTTATCATTTTTGGAATTTTTGAACTTATCTTATAATGCATTTGAGGGAGAAGTGCCAACAAAAGGTGTTTTCAACAAAACAACAAAATTTTCACTCATTGACAATAAAAGGCTTTGTGGGGGTATAGCTGAATTGCATTTGCCTCAATGCCACTCAAGAGGGTCGAAGAAATCAAAATTTCCACATCTCCAAGTCATTATTCCTGTGATTGCTTCAATTCTGATCTTATCAGCAGCATGCTTCATCACTGTTATTACTCGATCAAAGAAATCGAAGCAAAATTCTTCTAGTATGTTGAATATAGAAGAACAATTTCCCATGATTTCTTATGCAGAGCTAAGTAAGGCAACTAATGAATTTTCACCTTCAAACATGATTGGACAAGGAAGTTTTGGCATAGTGTATCGAGGAATGTTGGGTGAAGATTCAATGTTGGTTGCAGTGAAGATTATTAATCTTCAGCAAAAAGGGGCTCTCAAGGGTTTCATGGCTGAATGTGGAGCATTAAGAAACATTCGTCATCGAAATCTCATTAAAATCATCACTGTTTGTTCAAGCATAGATTCTAATGGGGCTGACTTTAAGGCTTTAGTGTATGAATACATGGAAAATGGAAGTCTAGAGTACTGGCTACACCAGCAACAAGATCAACTTGACACAAATAGTTTGAGTCTACTTCAAAGGCTAAACATAGCCATTGATGTAGCTTCTGCTGTAGAGTATCTTCATCATCACTGCCAACCACCAATGGTTCATGGTGACCTAAAGCCAAGCAATGTTCTACTTGATCATGACATGGTTGCTCATGTAAGTGACTTTGGATTAGCAAAATTTCTATCAAATCACCCAAGTGATACTGCTCTTGGAACTCAGTCAAGCTCCATGGCAATAAAAGGAACTATCGGTTATATAGCCCCAGGTAAATCTTTCATGTCTTGTATTGATTTAGAATTTTATAATATCTATTTATAATTTGATGAGTTGACATTATATTTTTCAGAGTATGGTACAAGTAGTGAAGTATCCAGTCCAGGAGATGTATATAGTTATGGAATTCTCGTGCTAGAGATGTTTACAAGAAAGAGGCCAACAGATAGCATGTTCAGTGACGACCAGACTCTCCATGAATTCGTCAAGATGGCTTTACCAGAAAGCGTGATGGAGATTGTTGATCCTTCAGTGCTTCTGCCAGTGGGATCTGGCATCAACAATGTCCAAACATTTTCTAGACAAGGAGAAGGAAGAGACAGAATTAAGGAGTGCTTGGTTGCTGTGCTGGGAATTGGGGTTGTCTGCTCGGTGGAATCTCCAGCTGAACGAATAAAGATGACAGATGCTGTGGCAAAATTGTGCGCCGTTAGGGAGAAATTTCTAGGGTAGTGGAATTTGATGTGTTAGAGATGTTGGATTAATGCCTGGTGATGACCACTGTTAATACATAATCCTGAGCATCTTCATTGTGCTTCTGTTGGAGACTCTCAATCATAACCAAATTCCATGCTTTGTAATTTCAACTACATATATGTATTTCATCCACCTCGCTTCAGGTGCTCGTTATTCATTAACAGAATTTGATCAGCTTTTTGGAAGTTATCGCAACTCTTATTACTCTTTCTCTTGGGACTGAATGGCTTGTTAAGTGATGCTGACATTCTTCAAAGTTCTAGGCTATCAAACATAACTGAATTCTATGCAGTGTAATTAAGGTATTTCATTTCAGAGTATTTCGTTTTTGTGCTTTGTTTTGTTAAGCATAGCTGCTGTCTACTGTATTTGTGGTATGTCCTGTCGTTGCTGGTTTGGGGGAATGACTTGGTTCTGTTTTGTACTTAACATATCAAATTTGGGCTACTCCGCCTCATCATAAAGCTTTATTAAAAATAAATTTGAGTACTGAACTTTGTTTTTTTGTCTTGGTGAAATAAGTTTAAAATAGTTCTCAGACATTTTAATTGAATATCACTCAATCATTTCATGCTTTTATTGTTAATGTTATTATTATCAAAAACTTAAATAGTACTAAGTTGTCTAAGCAGCTGAAAAATTATATTACTAAAGATAAAATAAAAAGGGTAAAGCAATTTAGACTTTACAATTGACACAAAAACGCCTAAACTTGAACACAGCAGGAAAAGAAAAAGGACAATAGCCAAAAGCTCACACAGCCAAATAGAGCAAAAGGAACTTATTTTGAAAAAGAGAATAAAAATTGAGGAAACAAATGAGGATGGGCGATCAATTTGCCATAATATTAGGCAACAATTTTGCAATGCATTAGCATACTTTTATTAAAATACATTTTTTGTGTTTCTCTACATAGACAACATGCCGTTTATCTTTTGTAGCGGACATGGTAATTGAATTTTTAAGATAAGCTGTTCCTGATATGAAAATGATCACTGAAAATGATCACAGGCAACCTCCTGTCAGATGCTTGTTATTCATTAGTGCATTAGTAATCAGAATTTGATCGCAGGGCTATAATTTAATATTTTCTCATATGTTGGTTGGGTTTTGGGACCATGATTTCATGTCTTGGTCAAGTATGGCCTACTAAGAGAAAATGATAATAAATTAATAAATACAATAATAATTCACTCTAATATTTACAAATTTTATGTCTCTTCCATAGAGCAACCCTTTCAACAACCTAATGTCAAAATATTCAAATTCATCTCCATCAAAGTTCTTCCCTTAGTTATAATTTTATTTATCTTTGAGTGTTTTTTTTTCCCCTCTTTTTTTGGATACCAACACATTGATTTAAAAATCCTATCAATTTTAGGAGCAAAGATTTTCTTTCATTATTTTTTTTTTTAGGTTAAATTTTTAATAATTTAATGACACATCAATATTTTAAAAAAGTGAATAACCAATATTGTTAGATACGTGACTTAAACTTAAACTACTCTTATAAAAAAAATTAGTACCAATAAAAGATTAATAGATAATCTTTGCTCTGATTTTAGATTCACAAATATTTGTACTTTATACATATTAACAATAAGATTTCATTAAAAATAAAAAACATGCTCCAAGGAAAAGAAGGCATTTAGCAAGGGAGATTATTGAAGTGTTTTCAATTAAGAAGACAACCGTAGAAGGAAAGAAGCAGAATTAAGTAAAGAGAAAGAGCTCACGAACGGATGGAATATTGTTGCCATTCTACGCACGACGTTGACCATAAATACCAAAAATGCCCTACGTGACAAGTTTAATAAATTGTCCAATACTGTAATGCCATTTTCAGCGCAACTTCTTTTATTATTCTTATTATTATTTTTCTTTTTCATTGTTAGTACTAGTTCAGAATATTATCGGGACTAATTGAAATGAGATTTTGAAGCACAGTAAGATTATAGCTCCCAAAAGTGGGAGAGGGCTATCCATATAGAATTGGAAAACTTCCCATATATTAGCGGGAGGATGAGAATTGAACCCATGACCTTGATGTATGGGTGGGGGTGGCTATGCTGTAGCGCCTACCTCATTTGCTCATTTTCAGCACAACTTCTGACCAGTCTAGTGCCGGATTTCTCATCACAAGCTGAACGTATGAATTATTTGATTTTTTAAGTCAAAATATGTGTATGCCCATTTAGATTACACTGACTTCATTTCTAATAAATTATCTGATAAAGCTGATCAATACAAGTGGAAACATGCCTCTTGGAAATCTGAATTTGAGCTAGAAGTGGGTGAACCTATATAACTAAATACTCCGAACTGGTATGATGTAATAGTGACATTATAACTCTTAAGAACTGCCTCATTGAACTCTGCTTTATTTGACTAAATCAAGCCGATCAACCATTGACTTCATACTCAATAGTGTGCAGCTGGTACTTGATTGATAATGTTATTATTTTTCGTTTGTGCTGAAACTCAAAAGTAATCGACTAAAACCACAAAAGAGATTGTGATATAATAACAGTATTAACACAAAGGTTAGTTTGCTGCATATTCTTGGTAAAATGATGAAGCATTAGTCCAACAACAGAGTACGTAATTTAGTAAGACTAAAGTTTGTTTGGGCACATCAAAGTTGACGTTTTGGTGGGGCTTGAAGTCATGACTTATGAAGTTTCCTTTGCTCTTCTTTGTTGTTAATATTGGGGTAAAATCCAGTGTTAACAGGTTGTAAAGTCCACATAATAATTAATTACATGAAAGAAATCAATGCGTGGTCTCTTTATTTTAATATCTCTGCCCATGACTAATTGGATGACAAATAAATTTCTAGAGGAGATACAAATTCATATAATAATGGAAAACACTCTCTCATGACCCACACGTTGTCTTCTTTGCTATATTATCAAGAATGGAAGGCGGCCTTGCAGATTTTTACATGTTTTGGCATAAGTGTGTTGGGATTTTTTATATTTCTTATTATGAACTTACATATTAAATAATAATTATACTATAAGCTATTTATTTTAATAAAGTCAAATAAGTGATCTATTAATTGGACTCTAGAGATATCCATTGAATATGAGCTTTAATGTGTAAAAACCCAATACTAATTAAATTAGGGTTAATGAGAATATAATTAAGTTAGTATATAAAGAATATTATTAGAGTTATAGTCCTTAAGTCAAATCAACGTAATATTTTGTTCTTTTTCTCCTTCCCCATTCAAGAAGAAAAATATAGAGTAACCTAAGGAGATTTGATTGTGGAAGACTCGATCCTACTCAAATTTATCAATATGGATTCAGATATATTTTCTCTATAATAATTTTTATTGATTTAATATGAGTTTCTAGATTATGGTATAGGTTTTCACCTATTAAAGTTTTATTCAATAAGTGGTATCAGAGTCAACTCATGTTAAATCATTGAGAAATTAATTGGTTTGATTTATTGTTGTTGTCATGGAAGCATGAAGGAAAATAGATCCAATTTGCATGATATTTTTCCGTGTGTGTTCTTTTTTATAGTGTTTTGTTTTTTTGAAACCAATTGAAGAACATACAAAATATAATATGGTTTAAAAGTCAAGGGTTGTGTTTTAGGGAAAAGGACGGCAGTGACATGAGATATATATATATATATATATATATATATGTATTTATTGGATGCTGGTGCCTTATCTTTTGTTTGTTTTTTTTTTTTGTTGGTGTAAAAAGTCAAGGTGCCTTTTGTTTTGTTTGTTTTTTTGTTGGCATAAAAGTCAATAAAGGGTTATTTTTATTTTTTATTGATAATGCATGATATCTATGTGAGAGTTGCCGTGTAATTCAAGTCACTTTGTTTAATGAGTTGCCGTGTAATTCAAGTTTCTCATATACACACAGGTGCATGGAATCATGCACTTATGCTTGCATAATTGTTATATTAGTTATTAACTTTTGCTTGTACATTGAAATCATGTATAACTGTGTCAATTTATTTATTTTTAGATAAATAAATAGTAGTTTGATATTTCAAATAAATTGAATTGAAATTATATGTTGCCAAAGTAACCTCTATAATGTAAATTTATTTATTTTGGAATATTAAGATGTGTATGTTTATTGTTTATGTAAATAATGAACGACCCAAAGGAAGGTTATTATTTGACCAAATAATAGACATACTTGTGGTAATAAATATGTGATGGTTATTAGGTTTTCCATGTGAGTAATAAGTCAGTCCAAAGAAAAGCTTACTACTTGACGAGGTTAATTGTCAATATTTGATTACTACACGAAGAGTACCACTTACAGTTGATATTTTTGTTCAAAGACTAAATGTCAATGTTGTGCTAGGTATCTTGTTTTAGGGCTCATCATTATGGGAATTGTTTAATCATGTCATGTATGAATTTATTAATTGAGCATTCTTATGTTGTGACATGATTATTAATTGTGAACTTGTATTTGATTTTGTTCTCGATTTAGTTACTACTTTTGCTTCAACAATAATTGCTAATATTGATTCCATTCCTGTGCTTAATGGCACGAATTTCAAGAATTGGAAAGAGAACGTTATGATTGTTTTCGGTTGCATAGATCTTGATCTTGCGCTTTGGGAAGAACAACTTGCATCTCTTAATGAGAATGGTTCCGTTGATGAAAAGGTGAGCATGGAGAAGTGAGACTGTTTTAATTGCATGAGTCTTATAATCATGAAACGTTCTATTCCAGAAACTTTTAGAGGCTTTATGTTTGAAGAGAAAAATGCTAAGAAGTTTCTTGAGGATATAAAACAGCGTTTTGCAAAAAACGAAAAGGTTGAAACAAGTACTTTTTTGGCTAACCTTGTTTCAATGAAGTATAAAGGAAAAGGAAACATAAGGGAGTATATCATGGAGATGTCTCATATTGCTTCAAAACTAAAGACACTAAAGTTACAACTATCTGAGGACTTACTGGTGCACTTAGTTTTGATTTCTCTTCCTGCACAATACAATCAGTTTAAAGTGAGTTACAATACTCAAAAGGACAAATAGACTCTTAATGAGCTCATATTTCATTGTGTGCAAGAAGAGGAAAGATTGAAGCAAGAAGGTTTTGAAAGTACTAACTTAACAACCATCTTTAAGGATAAGAAAAGGAAAAGAGGAAAAGAAGTTGCAATTGGGACATCATAGCATAAGGTGTAAAAGAAACAAGATGGGGAGTTACCTGTTATTAGGGAGTTTACCTGGAATTGGGACATCATAGCATAAGATGTAAAAGACACTAAAGTTACAACTATCTGAGGACTTACTGGTGCACTTAGTTTTGATTTCTCTTCCTACACAATACAATCAGTTTAAAGTGAGTTACAATACTCAAAAGGACAAATGGACTCTTAATAAGCTCATATTTCACTATGTGCAAGAAGAGGAAAGATTGAAGCAAGAAGGTTTTGAAAGTACTAACTTAGCAACCATTTTTAAGGATAAGAAAAGGAAAAGAGGAAAAGAAGCTGCAATTGGGACATCATAGCATAAGGTGTAAAAGAAACAGGATGGGGAGTTTACCTATTATTTTGTAAGAAAGCTGGACATATAAAGAAAGAATGTCCCAAATACGTCAACTAGTGTGTCAAGAAAGGTATGCTTCTCAATTTAGTTTGTTCTGAAGTTAATTTAGCTTCTGTACCTAAACACACTTGGTGGATAAATTTTGGTGCCACTACTCACATAATTGTGTCTATGCAGGGTTGCCTATGGAGCCGATAGCCAAGTGATGCTGAAAGATTCATCTATGTGGGTGATGACAAAAAAGTTACCATAGAGGCTATAGGAACTTTTAGGTTATTGTTAAAGGCTGGTCAATTTTTGAATTTGGAAGAGACTTATATAGTACTGTCTTTTAGATGGAATTTGGTTTCAATTTCTGTTTTAGACAAATTTGGTTATTCTTGTTCATTTGGAAATAATAAATTTAGTCTTTTTCAAGATTCGAATCTTATTGGTACTTGTTGTATGTATTTTTCGGACTCATTAAATAAGCTGGTAAAAGCCTAGTTTAGGCCCGATAAAGTCAACCCAGTCAAGGCCTATCAGACGAGGTCCAGTATCCATTCTAAGCCCAACAAGCTCTGCAGCTCGCTCGAGTAATTTCTTCAGTCTGCAAATAACGAGCTCATGTCACAGCCAGGATTCAGCTCGCTCCATGAGTTCGCCTCATGCGTAGCTCGCTATGCAAGCTCAGCTCGTAACTGCCATAGACAACAGCTCGCTCAGGAGCGTAATTAATGTAGTATCTTCCAGAATAGGTAGTTGCCTAATCCGATCATGATTCTCTCTCCAAATATGGCAGTTACCCAATCAGACCATGATTCCCTCATCAGATATGGAAGTTTATTCAAATTCAAATTAAAATCAACCTTATCTCGAGATAATTATGACAATTTCCTGATATTATTCCAACCGAATAGGAATTGTAATTAATTTATGATTCCTTTCCTGATTTTTCTGATTTTATTTAAATCATTTGGAAAGTATAATTAATTCGGGATTCTTTTCCTGTTTTGTTGTACCAGAATTGTAACGTCTCTTTCTCTATAAATAGGGGTTAAACTTCATTGTAACGGATCATCAGAAAATAATTAATAATATACTGTCACTTTGCAGAATTTAAGAGATAGACAGTCGTGGATGTAGGCCTATTATTGCTGAACCACGTAAAAGATTCGTGTTCCTCGTTTGATTCTTGGTTTTTGTCTATGTTCTTTCTTGGTGTTTGTGCTTTCTCACATTGATTGCAGGCATTGAGCATTGATTACCCGTCGACTGAATTTCAACATCGACAGTACTAGTTCTTTATTTTTGCATAATAACTTATATTTGTTGGATACAATTGCCTCAATTAATGAAACTTTGCATATAAATTCATGAGGTATAAAATGAAAATTAACTGACAGAGATTTCGCCACACTATGACACAAGCGTTTAGGTTATATCTCTAAATAGAGAATTCAGAGGCTTGTGTCTGATGAGATTTTTGATCCATTTGATTTGATAGATTTCTAAGTCTGTATTGAATGTATTAAAGGGAAACAGACAAATATTAAAAGATTAGGTGCCAACAGGTGTTCTGATATCTTAGAATTAATTCATACTGATATTTGTGGACTATTTTCTATAGTTTCTTGGAATAGTCAATAGTATTTTATTACGTTCATATATGACTATTCAAGGTATGGGTACCTATATTTGATACATGAGAAGTCTCAATCTCTGGATGTTTTTAAGATCTTCAAAGTTGAAGTTGAAAATCAACTTGGCAAAAAAATTAAAGCTGTCAAATCTGACCGTGGTGGTGAATACTATGGCAGATATAACGAATATGGTGAACAACGTCCAGGACCTTTTGCGAAATTCCTAGAGGAATGCGGTATCGTCCTACAATACACAATACTAGACAAACCTAGCATGAATGGTGTTGCTGAAAGATGAAACAAAATGCTTAAGGACATGGTAAGAAGTATGATAAATCATTCTTCTTTACTAGAATCCTTCTGGGGAGAAGCACTAAAGACTGCAATATATATCCTCAACAGGGTTCCGAGTAAAACGGTAGCTAAAACCCCTTATGAATTATGGACAGGCAAGAAGCCTAGTATTAAGCATTTGCACATTTGGGATTGTCCAGCTGAGGTAAGACTTTACAGGGTAAATGAAAAGAAACTAGACTCAAGAACTGTAAGTTATTACTTTGTTGGGTACTCTAAACGGTCAAGGGGTTTCAAGTTTTACGATCCCACTACTAGAACATTTTTTGAGACGAGAAATGTGAGATTTTTTGAGTAAGTTGAGTTTGTGGGGGAAGATAAGATTAAAGACGTTGTCTTTGAAGAAGAATTTGTTTCTTTTCCTACTATTGCTATTAATAATGATCAGGCTTCTATTCTTGATATTGTTCAAAATGCAAATCCGAAATATCAAGACAATGCAGAATAGCTCCCTATGCAAAATGAAGAAATTATACTCGAAGTGCAAACTCAACAACCTCAAGAGGATGTGCTATTGAGACGATCCATTAGAGAAAAGAGAAGTATGATTCCGGATGACTATATTATTTTTCTCCAAGAACATGCGGTTGATATAGGAGTGGTGGAAGATGATCCAATCAACTTCAATCAAGTCAAACAAAGTTCTAATTCTCAAATGTGGATTGATGCTATGAAAGATGAGATGAATTCCATGAAGAACAATGACGTTTGAGATTTCGTCAAATTGCCTAAAGGTGCGAAACCCATTGGTTGCAAATGGATATTTAAGATCAAAAGGGATTCAAAAGGTAATGTTGAGAGATATAAGGCTCGTCTAGTTGCCAAGGGTTTCACTCAGAAAGAAGACATTGATTACAAAGAGACTTTCTCTCCAGTTTTGACGAAAGACTCTTTTAAGATTATAATGGCACTTGTGGCTTATTTTGATTTAGAGCTACATCAGATGGATGTAAAAACTATATTTCTCAATGGTGACATTGACGAAACAATATATATGATGCAACAAAAAAACTTTGTATCTAGTGACCCAAAGAAAATGGTTTGCAAATTAAAAAAACCCATCTATGGTCTCAAAAAGGCTTCCCGTCAATGGTATCACAAATTTCATCAAGTCATTATCTCATATGGGTTTGAGATAAATAAGGTTGAAGATTGTGTATATCATAAGTTCAGTGAGAGTAAATATATATTTCTGGTGTTATATGTCGATGACATATTACTTGCTAGCAGCGATATAGGCTTATTGCATGAAACCAAGAGATTTCTGACAAAGAATTTTGAGATGAAAGATCTTGGGGATGCCTCTTTTGTATTAGACATACAGATACATCGAGATCGAACTCGAGGTATCCTTGGGTTATTATAAAAGAGTTATATCGAAAGGGTTCTTGATAGATTCGACATGAAAGGTTGTGCATTAGGAGACACCCCTGTAGCTAAAGGAGACAAGTTCAGTCTCAGTCAGTGCCTTAAAAATGAGTTAGAATGAAAAGAAATGCAAAAGATTCCTTATGCGTCAGTTGTAGGAAGTCTAATGTATGCTCAAGTATGCACGCGTTCGGACATTACGTTCATAGTGGGAATATTGGACAGATATTTAAGTAACCCAAGGATGGATTATTGGAAAGCAGCCAAACGAGTTATGCGTTATTTATAGAGAACAAAAGATCACATGCTCACGTATCGAAAATCAAATAATTTAGAGTTCGTTGGGTATTCTGATTCCGATTTTGCTAGATGCCAAGACAGTAAAAGATCCACGTCGGACTATATTTACTTGCTAGTTGGAGGAGCTATTTCTTAGAAGAGTACTAAGCAGACACTTATAGCTTCTTCCACTATGGTAGCTGAATTCATAGCCTATTATGAGGCGTCTAATCATGGGATACGGTTGCGAAATTTTGTCACGGGACTGTGAGTTGTGGATTGTATTGAAAGACCATTAAAGATATATTGTGACAATAATTTGACTGTGCTATATTCCAACAATAACAGAAACTCTATGAAATCAAAACATATAGACATCAAGTTTCTTGTTGTTAAAGAAAGAGTTTAGAGTCATCAGGTGACTATAGAACATATTGGGACAAACTCAATGATTGTGGATCTACTTACTAAGGGATTACCACCCAAGGTCTTTCATGAGCACATTGCTCATATGAGTGTTATTTTGGTTAATGATGTGCGTGTTTAGTGGGAGTAAGTATTTTGATGTTCTTTGTTACAGATATGTTTTATATTTATTTTCTGTAGAATAAAGTATATGATTCAGTTATAAACTTTGAATGTTATTTGTGTTTGATCTCACTAAAGATTAAAGTAGGACTAGTTGGAAATATGCATGTTTGAGATCACATTGCATGTAATTTCCATGCTACACATCCATACTCGATTTATGTAATTGAATATATTGGCATGGTGACCATTGATGGGTCTAGTTACAAATATATGTAACAAAGGTCGCTTTAATCCCATACTAATATAGTTGATGGACCAGATTATAATTAAGGGGATATTTCAGGATAGATAGCTTTTCAGTGCATACTCAATATTATAAATAATATAATTGTTTCAAGAAACATATGTAACCCAAGTGGGAGATTGTTGGGATTTTTTATATTTCCTATTATGGGCTTACATATTAAATAAAAATTATATTATGACCTATCTATTTTAATAGAGCCAAATAAGTGATCTGTTAATTGGGCTCTAGAGATATCCATTGAATATGAGCTTTAATATGTAGAAACTCAATATTAATTAAATTAGGGTTAATGGGAACCTAATTAGGTTAGTATATAAAGAATATTATTAGAGTTATGGTCCCCAAGTCAAATCAACGTAATATTTTGCTCTCTTTCTCCTTCCCCATTCAAAAAGAAAAATATAGAGTAACCTAAGGAGATTTGATTGTGGAAGACTCGATCCTACTCAAATTTATCAATATGGATTCATGTATGTTTTCTCTACAATAATTTTTATTGATTTAATATGAGTTTCTAGATTATGGTATAGGTTTTCACATATTAAAGTTTTATCCAACAAAGTGAACCCATGATACTTCTACTGAGAGTGTATGATAGTGCTTCTACTAAGAGTGGATGAATGGGTAGATAGCTCGTGTTTTGTAGCGAGAGACATACATTAATTAATGTCTGAATTGAACTCGATTCAGGCACATCATTTACAGCCTAGATGGGTTAAGTAATTTATACGTATACATTACATAGATGAATTAGTTTTTCTCGTAATTATAAATGTGGTATAGTGATAAAATTGGTGACGCTGAATATCATGGGCTTCCCTGAAGTGATAAAGTTATGGGCTGATTGTCAAGAGAAGTCCAAAATCTTGTTATTTCATTTTGGGCTTTCGTCGATCGCAGCTAAACTTGGACTAGGAAAGGGCGAACTCACCATGAATGACGCTTTCATGGATATTGTTACTATCAATAATGAGAGTAAAAATTTTAAAAATAAAAATAAAAAACTTGTTTAATGCTTCAATTATATCATGAAAGACATGCATAAAAATATTAAAAAGAGATGATCATCTAGGAAATTTAAATAATTCTAAAGTTTAATTTACTTTAAGTTGTCTTGTTATATATATATTTTATTATTTTTATACTTCATTTGGGAATCAACATCCAACAAGCAATGTTGCAGAAAATGTTAGGCCGACAGCCTAGTGCCTAGCACTTAGGCTGTCTAAGCGCTAGGCACCGCTTAAATGGTTTGACTGGATTTGAGTACTAACTTAAAGTAGCCAAACTTAATGGAATATCTATATGACATAACATAAGAATAAATAAGAATAAAAGATTATACTTAAGCAAACCCTAAATCCATTAGCAGTTGACAGTGAGGATGGCAGAAGTGAAGAGTAGTGGCTGAATTTTTGTTAAATTAATTAGCATAGTAAAGGCTAATTAATTAGAAAGAAATCTTTTAAATTAATTAGCATCACGACAAAAGTTTTGTTAGAGTACCAAAAAATATTTTTAAAATGAAAATAGAGAAAATGCATAAAATAACCCATTTGGAAAGGTGAAGCTTAAAAATAACCCTTCTTTTTTTATTCTTACAAAAAAGGGCTTGAATGGACAAAAATACCTTTAATGAAATAGGAGCCACAAGCCGAAATGCAATCCTTAACTCTCTTCTCATTCCCATCGATTGCAGACTTTCTTCCATTTTGCAGCCTTCCATTTTGTTGAGCCTTCACTCTCGCAGTATCCAACCTTTTTCTTTGACCATCGCACCTCCTCATCATCACATCTCACTGATTGTCGACCGCCACCTACCACCATCCGAATGCCAATATTGAACATTGGAAACCCGACCTACCCACCATTGTTCACTCTTTGTCTATGTAACCTTTCTCTGTTATTCTCTCTTTGAGAATCCTTAACCCACCGTCAACCTCACATCTCCTCCACCCATCATCATCCAATTTCGAACAAAAGCCGACCCATCCACCGTTGAATCTGCTCTTAGTGTTGACTCTCAGCTCTCCTCCACCCACCCATAGTCTGCACGTCTCTCCATTACGAATCCGAAACTGTCAAAAGAAGTAAGAAGAATAAGATGGAAAAATAAGGAAGAAGTTGAAGGAAGAAGAAGCAACAAGTTGAAGCTAAGTGAGAGCTGCGACAGCCAAGCAAAAACTTCACAGTAAGAATACGTTGCTTATGGGATGTTTTTATTCTAGTAGGTTTTGTGGTTATCGGTTATTTGTAGGTTTACATTTTGATGTTGTTAAGATTATTGACTATAAACGATTCCATTCGTGTTGTCATTTATGGGTATTGTAAACAGTGGATTGAATTTAAACATATAAGTTTGGTTTTTGTTGGATAATTGATTGGGGTTGTGTTGGTTTACAAATTAGGATATTTGTCAACTTTAAGGTTTGGATTTGTAAGCTCCAGGTGGGGATTCCCAACCTCCAAGCTGGGATTCCCAACCTGGAGGTTGGGATTCCTAACCTTTAGGTTGTGAATCCGAACTTCCGAGTTGGGAGTCCCAACCTTCCAGTTGAGATTCCCAACTTGGTGGTCAGCATTCCTAACCTCCGGCATGATCTAAGGTGGGATTCTCAACTGGAAGTTGGGAATCTCAACCCCTAAGTTGAGAATCCCAACCTCCAGGTTGGGAATCTCAATCCGAAAGTTGGGAATCCCAACCTAACAGTTGCGAATCCTAGCTCCCAGGTTAGGAATCCCACCCTCGAGATTGGGAATTGGATACCCAGATTGGGAATTGAGTACTCTTTTCTGTACTTCCAATAATTTTTAGATAATGGATGTTAAAACTCTTTTCTGAATTGGTTATCGGGGAGTCATTTACAAAACTAAACAATATTAAAAGGTAAGCATTATGTGGGTGTACTATCTTTACTGTATTTATTGCGATGTCTAAGATTATTTGGGTGAAGGTAATAGTTTAATTAGATTCTTTGTATTCCTGTCAAGGATCGTGATCAAGATCATGATTGTTTGACACGAGTAGATTAGGCAATACACATTGTAAATTGTTAGAAAGTTATTTTGCTTTGAAGAAAATTTAATACCCAAGTAAATGTAGACAGTATAGCAGTCAAAGGTTTAGTTTTTATAAAAGACAGACGCAATGAAGCGTCATTTTTTCTATTGATATTGTGATGTATGACGTATTCATCTAAACTCACATTTAAATGCATGTATGTATGTACTTATGTTTAAACCTTCAAATTGGATTTCATTTCATAATCACTGTATTTGCTTTAAGGAGCATCATTTTTATGAAAGTACAGTTTATCCATATTATTATTATTATTATTATTATTATTATTATTTATTCTTGCTTGTTAGCCATGTGTTAATATTGATTGGTATTTGTATTTCCATTCCTTTTCCTTTATTGTTATTCATTTTTAAATAGTTCTTGGTTTAACAATAATCTTTTATTGCATTAAGCAGTTGTCTAAAGATCCTGTCACATATGTGCATGACTTTGTTGTTGCACCTGGAAGGATGCTATCTGGAAGAGGCTTCGTAATTGTTAATCTAAACGGCATGATCTTCCACATTAAAGGTAAACAATAATGCACAAGATTCACAATTTATGTAGCAGATAATATGTTTTCTTTGTTCTTTCTTCTTTTTCCGTTTCCCTTTCATAGAAAGCTTTTTGCTTTCCTTCTTGATTTCATAAATATGTGGAATTGTAAGTATTGTGCCGACAAGCACCTCTTTAATTATCTTATCCTCTTAAGATTTCTCTGTTCTTCTGTTTCTGATGGCTTTTTTCTTGGAACATTGTTTATAGCTTCTAATATCTCCAAATTTCATAGCATGACCACAGCCTTTGGTTGGGTGTAGATGGAGTTTCTATGATTAAAGTCAATGAGAAGGTGCGAGCCCCGAAGTTTCACTATGTACATCCTACATGTTTTGAGGCTGGCAAGCCCATGGAGTTTGTTGCTTGTGGAAGTAATTTGCTACAACCCAAATTTCGGTATGGAATATTGTATTTAAAGAAAATGTGTTATTTAGTTTTAGTTACGTCGTATCTTTAATTAATATATTTTAATAGCTGCTTATTGTGATTTTCTTGATTTGCCCACTGGTATCTTAATAAAGCATGTCATAAGTTATGTCCTTGTGAACATTCTTTTTGTGTTGCCCTCTTAAGTTTCTAGGTATTGTTTGCTTCCCTCCTGCTGTAAGCATCTTCGTCATTGTTGGCTTTTTGTGCATACGAATATAAAAAATTTCAGATTCCTCAGTCTATGGATAATGTTATTTAATGCTTCATCTGGAATTTTGAACTTTATGATGCAATGCTTTATAAAACTAGCTGTGATTGCAGGTTTCTAATACCTTTCGCTAGAAAGTATCTGCCATATGATTTTGTATTACTTCTCCACATGGTCAAAGTGAATGGGGTTCTGTTGTATTTGACCATCAATTATAAGATATCTGTCCCTCGAACAGAACCAAATGGAGTTTGGTCCTGCATTTATTGAGGTAAGCATTCAAATAGTGCATCTACTTTATTTTAAAGTTTTTCCGTGATTTTGTTGTCCAATTTATGCTTACTATGTTCTGATTTTAGGCTATTGCTGCTTTGTGGGTCTTGTTAGTTGTGAGGAGTCGGTGCAATTTCTTGACCTTGTTTTTCATAGGTAACGTCATGAGAAATTTTTGTGATGCATACATTGTAGAATGTGATCAAGTGATATACCGAATATTGATAATCTTCCCCTGTGAAAATAGTTTTTGTTTTGTGACACACCGTGCCTGTTATATATGACAAGTATAAGGACAAGATTGACCCCATCGCTGAGAAGGCAACCATTGAGATCAAAAAGCAATATGCAGTTTTTGATGCCAAGGTTCTAAGCAAGATTCCAAAAGGCTCATTGAAAGGCAAGAAGGTTTAGAGATGCCTAGCAAATCTGTTTTTGATGAGCATTTGGGTAGACATGGTGTACTTGAGTTGTGCTGGTCGGTGATTGTGTTTGCTAATCATATTTCCTATTTGTGATTTGGCTTCCCCACTAGCTGTTTCAAGTGTTTGGTTTGCAATTTGAATTGATACAAGCATTGTGACAACCTGGGTCCCCTGCCGAAGTATTGTCCGCTTTGGCCCGAGGTCGCCCCGTACAGCCTCACGGTTTTGTCCCTTGGAACTATATTCCAAAAGGCGCCTCGACAAGTCTCCAAGTCATCCCACTTATATGGCCTTCCCCGGATCTGTACTCTACCGATGTGGGATTCGGGATGTTACAATCCCCCCAACATCGCGTAGAGCCGTCCCCGGCTCTGATACCAAATTGTGACAACCTGGGTCCCCTGCCGAAGTATTGTCCGCTTTGGCCCAAGGTCGCCCCGTACAGCCTCACGGTTTTGTCCCTTGGAACGATATTCCAAAAGGCGCCTCGACAAGTCTCCAAGTCATCCCACTTATATGGCCTTCCCCGGATCTGTACTCTACCGATGTGGGATTCGGGATGTTACAAGCATTTTGTGGGGTTAGTTCTTGTTGTGGTTTCAGTTACATGCTCTGTGGTGGTTTGGGAATAGAACTTTTTAACTATGGGTGATTTTGCAGGACAAGTAGGTTATATTTGGGATATTGAACGATTTATTGTACATGCATTGCCATTGTCCTTTTGTATCGATTTGTTGTTATGGTTAATTTCATTTTGGAATCTTATTTGGTTTTAACATGCAAATATGAAACGCTTGATGTGTAATTTTCAACGAAGATAATTTCAATATTATTGAACAGTTAATAATTTTCCTAAATTAGAGAGAAATACCAACTAAATATTGCCTTGCATTAAACGATCAATTGGAGTTTGTTTATCATCATTCATTTCCACTTGCTTTGCATTTGGAAAATTAAAATGTATTGGACAGCAGTTCCACTTATAAACAAATGAGCTTGGGAAGAAACACTTCTCATTCGAGTACCAAAGAATTGAGTAAACAAGATTGCATAGCTACAACATCAAATAAGAATTGAATATCTGCCTCCCAACTAGACTCATCTACATTGAATTAGTTGTTGCATTGAACTCCAAAACCAAGGGCTGCAACAATAGCTTTCCTAACAATGAGAAATATAACAATCAAGGATGAAAAGGGTTTGATCAAGATTAGCTACTCTTTTTCAAACATATTTATATATCGAAAGTTCGCTCATCTCTTAGGTTGGAACCTCATCAACAGGTTACTAAGGGCCTTTTTTGCTCTCCTACTAACATTCACAATATAATTCAGTCAGGAAATTAGGCTAATGAATTAAACAATGAAAATATGAACATGAAATGGAATATAGAAAGAAAAGAAAGAGGAAAATGATAACCCCAACCTCTATTATCCAACCTGGGTACTCCCAATCGAAGAGGTTTTAACATCCATTATACAAGAATCATTGGAAGTACAAAAAAGAGTACTCAATTCCCAACCTAGATATTCAATTCCTAACCTCCAACCCCGAGGTTAGGATTCCCAACCCCCAGGTTAGGACCCAAACTTGGGGTTGGGTCACCCAACCCTCGGGTTGGGATTCCCAACTTTCCGATTAAGGTTCCCAACTCGGAGTCGGGATTCCCGACCTCTGGAGGTTAAGAGAAAATTCTGACTCTGGGTTAGGAATCCTAATCCGAGGGTTGGGAATCCCACCCTAGATCCTGTCAGAGGTTAAGAAACCCGACCTCCGGGTTAGGAATCTCAACTGGAAGGTTGGGAATCCCAATCCTCAGGAAACACAAATTTCAAAATGAAGTCAACATTCTTTATGTAGAGGCTCCAAACAGATGCCATCAAACTTAGCAATACTTGTCCATTCTACAAATTCCATCATTCAAATGACATCCATATACTAACTTTAACAAAGGTCCTTATGACAAGCACTAATCAAATGACATCCATTTACTAACAGACGTAAACTCCAAACTTTATCATTCAAATCACAACCATCTCTAAGCATTCAATAAACAAGAAATTCATAATAGTTAAAACTAAAAATCGAAGCTTTCGAATTTCACAAACATCAAAATGTCAAACTGATCTTTCTTAAAATTCAAGTAGGCAGTTTGGACAAGCTTGAAATAATTAAAATCAACATCACCACCACCATTCTCCTCATCAAAAACATCATCACCACTATCAAACCCCAATTCTCTCACCATTTTGTCCTCACCTTTCCTCCTATGATCAAAGTAATTCTGCTTCACTAGCCTCTCTATCAATTCAATCCACCATGGCCATGGATAGGCCACCTTTGCCTCCTTCCCCCTCCCTACTACCTCTATTCTATCTGAAACCTTTTCAGGGTTTTATTCTACACCGAAATCCCCATTCGGGTTCTCCTATGTTTTTAAAATCGCCCCCACCTCCATTCGCTCTTTGCCGCCATTTATTTCCCTATTTTATTCATTTTTAACCAAATTTGGAGCAATTTGATACCTGTTGAATTCTTAACAGCAACAACTCCTTTGCCTTTGACATCAACAAGTTCTCCATTTCCAATCTTCACTTTTGACTTGTACGACCGATCTAGTTCCCTGAAATTGCTCAAATTAGGTGTCATGTGGTTGGTACAACCACTGTCAACAAGCCAAGTATCAATAGAGCCACCTATTGCACAACATGTAGCAACAAATAACTTTTCAATCTGATGTTGTTGCTGATTTTCTGCCACGTGCACCTGCTACCTTTGCTGCTCATTTTTTTTCTTGCATACCCTCTCCACATGATCAAATTGCTTGCATGATCTGCATTGCACACCTGGTCTAAACCAACAATAATTCTAAGAGTGACCCCTTTTTTTGCAGTGAGGGCATGGAAGAGATTTTTTTTTTTGCCTTCATTCTTCTCCTTATCCTTCTTCTCACTAGGTTGCTTCTTCTCTCCACTTTGAGCTTTTCCTTTTTCTTTTTTGCAAGGAAAGCTCCTTCAACAGTCTTTTCTTATCTCATGGATCTCCTTTGTTCTTGGGCTTGGAAGGCATGAACAAGCTCAGACAAAGAGATATGAGTTAAATCCTTTGAGTCCTCAAGAGAAGAAATTTTGGACTCAAATCTTTTAGGCAAGCTCACAAGAACTTTTTCAACAACTCTTTGATCTGATAGATCCTCTCTAAGAAGCCTGATTTTGTTAACAACTTCCATGAGCCTGTCTGCATATTCTTTGATAGTTTCATTGTCCTTCATCCTCAAAACTTCAAACTCCTTTTTCAAATTCAAAATCTGCACTTGCCTTGTTCTTTCACTCCCTATATACATTTCCTTTAGCTTATCCCAAGCTTCTTTTGGAGTTTCACAAGCCATAATCCTTGTGAAAATTGATTTTGAGATTGTAGCCTAGATATAAGACAAAGTTTTTGGAGCTTTTGCAACTTCTTCTTCATGAACCCTTATTTGGTTGAGAGTTTGATTGTTTCCCAAAGGCTATGGTTGCCTTTCAGTTTCAATCCACTGCCACAAACCAAGACCTCTCAAGTAAGTTTTCATCTTAATAGCCCAAGCTTGATAGTTTTCACCATTAAAAATTGGGAGTGCAGAAGCCGTAGAGTTGTTGGAAGCCATGGGTTTGAAGTCTGAGATTTTTAGGACCTTTTTGAGGAGAAGCCTTGCTGGTTTTCTCTCTTTTGTAAGTCACAAACACAGGCCCTCTAAGATTAGAGAAACTCTAATACCATATGTTGGTTTTCGAAAACTAAGAAGGAGGAGAAAGCAGAGTAGAGCAGAGGAGTTTTTGTTACAGAAAAGCACACACACTGAAATTTTCATTCATATTCATATATATACATGCAAAGTACAAGGCAAGTAACTATCCTACCTGCTCCATCAATTTATCTCCCTAACTTTAAGGAGACTCACAAATTAGTAAAAATAATTACAAAATATCATTACACTTTTCACCAAATCCTACAACACATGGACTACATGTTATACAACCAAAAAGGAAACAAAAATCAGTTACCTAAACTGACAACAAAAACATCACTGCCTTAACAAATTCCCACTTCCGCCCTTGTGTGGATGTATTTTTAATATATATATTTTTTAGATGACTTGAGGATTGACGTTTTGGTGATGCTTCATTTGGACGGATGCATGTGTGAGTATAGAATGATGGATTTATATAGGAGAGATAAATTCATGAACATATACTAAGAACAATCATTTTTCTATCTTGATTTTGTTTTACTCACTGGCATGAATTAGCAGTTCTTATCAACACCATTAATTATTAGTTCTAAACCATATTGTAAAATATTCCATTGAGTCAACCATCATGTCGTGCAAGTATGTTTTGAGAAATTAAAATTTAAACTTCCGGGGATCAACCGGGGACCTGAAGTCATATAAAAACATATCAATATTGTTACTGTCTATTTTGACATCAAGGACAACGTAAGAGAGAGACAATGACAGATTTCTTAATTTAACTGTTTGTTGAAAAATGGTCCAGATAGAGACACAAGATGCAGTTTGCTATCAACATCAAGACCAAAATGTTCTACTAGACACTCTTGATGAGGTTCCTCCATGAAGTCTATTTAGACCCGGTTAAGAGCATTCAAGGTACTGAGAACAAATTCAGTCTTATCTAATCAATCCAGCTCCTGGAAACATGCTTTGTTGCATTAACTGCCATGCCATGGCCATTCTTCCTTGGTGCTTCAGCTTGCTGCTATTCTACCGCGTTTCCGGCTCTTCTGCCGCCATATTCAATGCAAAAAAGATGGACCGTCTTGCATTACTTGTTATAAAATCGCAGATTGTGGATCCGTTAAAAGTCACAAGTTCATGGAATAATTCTGTACCCTTTTGCCTATGGACTGTTGTAACGTGTAGTCGTCGACACCAAAGGGTCACTGGGTTGGATCTAAGCAACTGGAAGATAGGAGGTCACTCATCACCTTTTATAGGAAACCTTAGTTTCCTCAGGTCCATCAATCTTGATACCAACAACTTTTATGGTGAAATCCCACGAGAAGTTGGTCAATTATTCAAGCTCAAAACTCTAGTATTGGTTAATAATTCCTTTTCAGGTTGGATTCCTACCAATTTGTCTTGCTGTTCTAACCTCATCAGATTGGCAGCCTATGGTAACAACCTTGTAGGAGAAATCCCAACAGAGATCGGCTCCTTGTTGAAGCTTGAGCAGCTTGCCATTGGTCAAAATCATCTAACATGACAACTTCTAGCTTTCATTGGGAATCTTACATCTCTCGGAATAACTTAAATGGGAGAATTCCTGAAACCATTGGCAAACTAAGAGGCTTAACCTTTCTCAATCTTGCTGTAAATAATTTCTCTAGTATGGTTCCCCCTTCAATTTATAATCTCTCTTCCCTTACTGATCTCGTTCTTGCATTCAATGTTCTCAATGGAAATTTACCATCTAACATTGGTTTTTGTTGTGGGGCTGTGTAAATGGGCAGGTAAAAGCCCAATGAACTGACCCAGAAGGTTGATCCAATAGACAAAATTTAAGATCCAAAGAATGAACCCAGCTCCCAGCTCGCTGATGAGCTGTTAGCTCGCTGATGAGCTCCAGCTCGTAGGTCTAAGCTCTCAGCTAGCTAAGATCCCAGCTCTCAGCTAGCTAAGATCCCAGCTCGCAGCTAGCTACCTTTAAGCTCGCAGCTCTCAGATCTTAGCATTCAGCTCGCAGCTCACAACTAGCAGGATGGAGCTCTCAACTCTCAGCTCATCAGCATCCAGCTCGAGGTCATCCAAGACAGGCTCTAGCTCGTACAATGAACATTTAGAAAAGGAAGTCTTCCAGAAGAGGCAGTGACCCGATTTGATCGTAATTCTCTCATCATAATTGGAAGTTAATTCAAATTTAAACTAAGTCAACATGATCTCGAGCTTTATGAAGTAGTTACCTAATTTAGCTCCAACTGATTAGGAAGGAAGTGCAATTAATTCAAAATTCTCTTCCTATTTTATCTCTACCTAAACTGTAACGCGTCTTTCTATATAAATAGAGGTTGAATTTATTGTAAGAGAGACATAGAAAATAATATACTGTCACTCTGCAGAAATATTGAGAGACAGTTGTGGATGTAGGCTTATTGGCTGAACCACTTTAAAAATCTTGGTACGTTGTTCTTATTCTTTGCCACTTTCTCTTGTTTTCTATTTTATTTCACATTGATTGCAGATATTGGGTTCTGAGCTCTTGTCGACCAGAAAATGACGTCGATATTTTGGCACTAGAAGAAGGGCCCAGACTATAATCTTTAAGTTTTCAGGAACCATGGCAAGAGGAAGAGCAACCAAAAGTTCAGATGCGGTGGTTGATCAGCTAGAGAGGCAGGCAGACCAACAGCAACATGATGTCCAACAAATGGAGAATGCTATTGTGCCCATGTTAGGCACCTCTCACGCCCCCATAACAGGTGTTGCTGTAGGTATACCTCCACCAGCCTCTCGTCAGCTAGCACCATTGGACCTTATAATCGGGGGGTCATATGTATGGCACCAACAACAAGAAGCATTAGAGAACACAGTGCAGCAACTCTCCGAGGCAATCAGGGCACTAGTACAAGCCCAAGCTCAAAATGCACCCAGACTTGACGTTGCTGCCCTTATAGAAATTCACCAATAGCAGTTAGAAGAAGTACCAGCTCCTGAAAGACCACTCAGAGATCAGCCACGACCTGCTAATTCAGTTCATTCCTTCAGCTCGCATTTGAGAACTGAAGGTCGCAGAGCTCATGGAGTTGGGAGCTCACAAAGGTCTCGTCTAGAATATGTGCCAGGTCGCAGCTCACCAGGTCGCGAGCTCGAGGGAGGATATAATCCTCAGAACCCAGCAATAGAAGAACTGCTACAGAGAATTCAATAGCTGGAGGAGCAATATGGACCACAGGATCTAAAAGAGCAGTATGAGGAGAGAACCCCCCTCACCAGGGAGATCGAGTTGCAACCTCTCCCTCTTAGATTCAAGCTCCCCAACATTTCACCTTATAGTGGGGATAGTGACCCCTACGACCATCTAGATGCTTTCGATATACAGATGGACCTACAAACGTCCAACCCCTTAGTGAAATGTCGTGTTTTCCCAGCCACCATGGGCGACATTCCACGGACCTAGTTCAAAAGTCTTCCAGCTCGCAGTATAAGTAACTAGGAGGAATGTCAGCAAAAATTCATCAGCCAGTACCGGGCTCTGAAGAGGTAGCTTGCACCACCCTGCCACCTCGCTACAATCTTTCAACAATAGAACGAGTCCTTGAAAGACTACATTACCAGGTTCAGACGTGAGGTCACTAATGTGGAGAATCCTTCAAATGAAAGCATCCTAACTGCGATCTCAGCTGGGCTTCGCAAGGATGGGAAGCTCTATGAGAACATCTACAAGTCTTCAGTGAGGGACCTAAGTGAGTTCTACGAGCGAGCTGCCAAGGAGATTAGATAGCAGGAAACCTTCGGCTTTAAAAAGTCTAACCAAATGGATGAACTGGGTAGTTTCAACCAGTTGAAGAAAAGAAGGAATTATGGGAATGAAAGTGAAGGTCAGAGTAACGGTGTAAATAGTCAGGTCGCTAAGAAAGCTAAGAATGAACCCAAAAATGAGCGACCTCAGCATCAAGGTCGTCATGATAGTTATAGCATCCTATCAGATACACAGGACAAGATCTTTGCAATGGAGAGAGAGAGGGAGGACTTCGGGAAACCCAATCCCATGAAAACTCCTGCTAGATTCAAAAACAAGAGCAGGTTTTGTGACTATCATGATAAATTGGGCACAATACTTCACAATGCTGGGAACTAAAAGACGCCATTGAGGACTTAGTCAAGAAAGGCTGCTTGAGAGATTATGTGATTCAATCGGCAAGTCTGCGACCTCAACAGCCTCTGTAGCCAGTATAATTGTAGCCCCAGTGAGGACCTAAAAGAGACATAAAACCTGTAATGCATTCACAACGCAGTGCAACCAATAGGTCATGTCTCTAATTTGTAATCTATTTTTTGAAATCAATAAAAGTTTTGAATCTTCTTATTGTTTTATGATTACTTCATGGTGCTACATTAACTGAGGTTACAACCTACTGGATATAGCCTAGCTCAATATTTTTGTTGTTAGCTGAGGTTTCAGTCTTCTGGACAGCTCGATATTTCAGCTCAATAATTGTGCTGTTAGCTGAGGTCTCAACCCTCTGGACAACTCCATCAATTATGCTGTTAGCTGAGGTCTCAACCTTCTGGATAGCCAGCTCTTTCAATTATGCTGTTAGTTGAGGTCTCAACCCTCTGGATAGCTCCATCAATTATGCTGTTAGCTGAGGTCTCAACCCTCTGGACAGCCAACTCCTTCAATTATACTGTTAGCTGAGGTCTCAACCCTCTGGACAGCTCCATCAATTGTGCTGTTAGTTGAGGTCTCAACCCTCTGGACAGCCAGCTCCTTCAATTATGCCGTTAGCTGAGGTCTCAAACCTCTGGAAAGCCAGCTCATTCAATTATGCTATTAGCTGAGGTCTCAAACCTCTGAACAGCTCCATCAATTATGCTGTTAACTGAGGTCTCAACCCTCTGGACAGTCAGCTCCTTCAATTATGTCGTTAGCTGAGGTCTCAAGCCTCTGGAAAGCCAGCTCCTTCAATTATGCTATTAGCTGAGGTCTCAACCCTCTGAACAGCACCATCAATTATGTTGTTAGCTGAGGTCTCAACCCTCTGGACAGCCAGCTCCTTCAATTATGCTGTTAGCTGAGGTCTCAACCCTCTGGACAGCTCCATCAATTATGTTGTTAGCTGAGGTCTCAACCCTCTGGACACAGCTCCATCAATTATGCTGTTAGCTAAGGTCTTAACCCTCTGGACAGCTCCATCATTATGTTGTTACTGAGGTCTCAACCCTCTGGACAGCCAGCTCCTTCAATTATGTTGTTAGCTGAGGTCTCAACCCTCTGGACAGCTCCATCAATTATGTTGTTAGTTGAGGTCTCAACCCTCTGGACAACCAGCTCTTTCAATTATGCTGTTAGCTGAGGTCTCAACCCTCTGGATAGCTCCACCAATTGTGCTGTTAGCTGAGATCTCAACCCTCTGGACAGCCAGCTCCTTCAATTATGCTGTTAGCTGAGGTCTCAACCCTTGGATAGCCAGCTCCTTCAATTATGCTGTTAGCTGAGGTCTCAACCCTCTGGACAGCCAGCTCATTCAATTATGTTGTTAGCTGAGGTCTTAACCCTTTGGACAGCTCCATCAATTATGCTGTTAGCTGAGGTCTCAACCCTTTGGACAGCTCCACCAATTGTGCTGTTAGCTGAGGTCTCAACCCTCTGGATAGCTAGCTCCTTTAATTATGCTATTAGCTGAGGTCTCAACCCTCTGGACAGCTCCACCAATTACGCTGTTAGCTGAGGTCTTAACCCTCTGGACAGCCAGCTCCTTCAATTATGCTGTTAACTGGGGTCTTAACCCTTTAGACAGCTCTACCAATTATGTTGTTAGCTGAGGCCTTAACCCTCTGGACAACTAGCTCCTTCAATTATGCTGTTAGCTAATGTCTCAACTCTCTGGATAGCTCCACCAAATTGTGCTATTAGCTGAGGTCTCAACCCTCTGGACAACTAGCTCTATCAATTATGCTGTTAGCTGAGGTCTTAACCCTCTGGACAGCTTCACCAATTGTGCTGTTAGCTGAGGTCTCAACCCTTTGGACAACCAGCTCCTTCAATTATACTGTTAGCTAAGATCTTAACCCTCTACACAGCTCCATCAATTATGTTGTTAATTGAGGTCTCAACCCTCTGGACAGCCAGCTCATTCAATTATGTTATTAGCTGAGGTCTTAACCCTCTTGACAGTTCCATCAATTATGTTGTTAGCTGAGGTCTCAACCCTTTGGACGACTCAACATTGCTATGGCAGGCGAGGTTACGACTCGCTACTGAGAAAATCAGCGAGCTGTAATCTGAGAACTATGACTTGCAAGCTACGTTGCATCAAAATCACAAAATTTATTGAAATTAGTCGTTAACAGTAATAAACTTGCTGGTGCCATGCCTCACAGAATTTTTAGCATAACCACTCTATCGCTTGGCCTTGACTTGTCTAATAATCTTCTTAGTAGCCTTTTTCCTTCAGACGTATGCAACTTGAAGAACCTTGTTGCAATGGATAGCTTAAGAAACCAGTTCTCGGGTGAGATACCTTTCACTATAGGTAGTTGCATTGGCTTAGAGAATCTTTCAATGATGGACAATTCTTTCCATGCATGGAAGCATTCCTTCATCTTTGAGTTCTTTGAAAAACCTCAAAATGTTAGATTTCTCTTTTAATAATTTGTTTATGTAGGGATTTACACAACCCCTAATATTCTCTATTAGAGTCACAAAAATTCCAACACAAGCAATATATATAGCAGCAAGAATAACAACAAAAGCAAACAAGAAAATCACACACAGATTTTACGTGTTTCGCCAAGTATTGCCTACATTCATGGGTCAAACTCTGATCATTCTTCCACCATATCAAAAATGGGTACTCAAGTTCTTCTCTAGATACACTAGAGGAATTAAACATCAAAAAATACAACTCGCGGAATACTCGAAACCTTGCCAAAATGTGGAAATAACAATACAACAACAGAAAAACTTACCAAAACCAGCAGTGGAAATCAATACAACAACTAACCTTCCTGAACTCCGAGTGGGATGAAATTTTAATTAGGGATAGAAGATATCTTGGACTATAACATATCCAAAAATTAGCAAATTCTAGACTATGTAGACCCTCCAAACGAATTTTCAAAATATGCTGTAGATTGTAGTATTTCAGCAAAATTCTGCTTCCACTGTTTTGTCGTTTTCAAGTGCTCTCTGACTTGGACCCTCCTCTCATACATGAAAAAACCTTTCTTCTCCCTTATTAGAGAGAGAATTCTATGATACCAATGCTTAATTAATTTTGTAGAAAGTTTCTAATAAACTCTTCCCTAACATTCACTTTCTAATGCAATAACTACCAAGTAATTTTTAATGCTTTTGAAAATGGACTTTGACTTCCATATGGATTAGTGGAATCCACATCTTTCACATAGGAGGGATCCCAACAGTCTTGTCAAATTCCGAAATATCTTGAGAATTTATCTCTTTTGGAATATTCAAACTTACAATGAATTTGAAGGAGAGGTGCCAACAAAAGGAGTTTTCAGCAATATAACAGAAATTTCACTTATTGGGAATAAAAGGCTTTGTGGGGGTGTAGCTGAGTTGCATTTACCATTATGCCATTTCGAAGGATCGAAGAAGTCAAAAATTCTTCTCAAAGTGGTTATTCCTGTGATTGCTGCAGTTTTGATCTCATCATCGGTATGCTTCATGATTGTTATTAATTGTACAAGGAAATCTGCACAAAAATCTTCAAGTTTGCCAAACATAGAAGAACAATTTCCCATGATTTCTTATGCAGAGCTAAGTAAAGCAACCAATAAATTTTCGACCTCAAACATAATTGGACAAGGACGCTTTGGCTTAGTGTATAAGGGAATGTTGGGTGATGATTCAATGTTAGTTGCAGTAAAGACTTGAGCGAAAGGGAGCTTCCAAAAGTTTTATGGCTAAATGTGGAGCTTTAAGAAATGTTCGTCATCGAAATCTTATCAAATCATCACTATTTGCTTAAGTATAGACTTCGAAGGGAAAGATTTTGAAGCTTTGGTATATGAGTATATGCAAAATGGAAGTTTAGAGGAGTGGCTGCACTGTTATAGAGATCGACTTGATGTGAGTAATTTAAGTTTCATTCAAAGACTAGACATAGCCATTGATGTAGCTTCTGCAATCAAATATCTTCATCACCATTGTCAACCACCTATCATTCATCGTGATCTGAAGCCAAGCAATGTTTTGCTTGATCATGAAGTGGTTGCCCATGTTGGTGACTTTGGGCTAGCCAAATTTCTATTGGATCATCCAGCTAGTACAACTATTGGAACTCAATCAAGTTCAATTGGGATAAAAGGAACTGTTGGCTATATTGCTCCAGGTAACTCTTTCATTATGTGTCACACTTCAATCTATATATTTCATGCTGAATCCATTTGTCAGAACTAACGTGATTAATTTTATGTTTCTATGGAGTATGGTATGGGCAGCGAAATATCAATTTTAGGAGATGTGTACAGTTTTGGACTTCTCTTGATAGAATTGCTCACAAGAAAGCGACCTATTGATAGTATGTTTAATGATGGCCAAACTCTCCATGATTTTGTGAAGATGGCTTTGTCAGAAAAAGTGTTGGAGATTGTTGAACCTTCACTACTGCTGGAAGTAGACACTAGCCATAACAAGGTTGACAAATTTGCAGGACATGGTGATAGAATAGGCAAATTTGAGGAGTGGTTGGTTGCTGTCCTGAGAACTGAGTTCTCTGCACAATGGAATCTGCAGTTGAGCGAATGGAAATGACAGATGTTGTGGCAAAACTACACGCTGCTGGGGAAAACTTTCGTGGCAGAAGGATTTAGTGTAAGAGATGTGGCTTCATACAACTTGGATCATCATTGTCAACCAAATTATGCATTTTATTGTTATTCTCATCAGTGGCTTTCAAGAAATTCCAAATTGAACACTATGTAGTTAAAACGGATTAAAATTATGCATTTTATTGTTATTCTCATCAGTGGCTTTCAAGAAATTCCAAATTGAACACTATGTAGTTAAAACAGATTAAATGGCAATCAGTAGCCTATACCTGCTGCAGTCTTATGCTTGGTAGATGATAACCAAAATGGTGATTGAAATTTGATTAAGCTCTTCTTTTAATTGCTAGGATGAATTAAATATGAGTTTGGCTTTCTCAATTACAGCTTTTCAATTTTTCGTTCGTGTACGTAATTCATTTATCTATCTTTATGCTATGTATAGCCACTCAAATCAAATGCAACTTGACTATATTAAAGTTTCCAATATAGGAAAACCAGACTATCAAATTGATTTATATTGCATTTGCTATGTCAGTATAATTTCTGAATAAGCAATGATAGTTAAAATTAGGAACCAAAGGTGGAATTTTTTTTCTTCCAAAAAAAAAAAAACATAAAAAATAATAAGAAATAGAAAAACAAAAATACTGACAAAATGTACATATTTTTGGATAGCTTCTGCTCTGTTCTGTTTATATTTGTTGGTTTGTTTTTCATTGTTTTGATACTTTTAAATTTAATAGTTGGTTGCGGATTAATTTTATCCGGATCCAGTGGAACAGCAGCTAATCCTCTTTATCAAGAAACTATGTAATAAATTTGCGAATTTTTCACTTGGCTCTGTTTGCTATGATTTCCCTTCTGTTCTTGCCAATCAGTTTAATTCTTGCCTTTGCTGAATGGTGGTGCTACTTTTGATATGAAGCTGATCAAACTTTGATTCAATAAATAAAAAGAATAAAAAACCATTTCAGGTCTAAATTGCATAAATCAGTTGGGGACCTACCCTCAATAAGGACACTCAAATTGCAAATATCTTTGGGGACCTATCCCTAATAAGACAACTAAAAATATTAGAATATTGAACAAATTGTAAAAAATTGCAAACATCATCTAATGAAGAACTTTAGTTTCTCAACCACATATATAAGTATATATGTATGTATAAATACTCAATTCAGATTGATATAAAAGTAATTTGAACTTTATCTTCTTTCTGCATAGTTGTAAGAGATCTTTATGATTTTGGAAACCTAATGCAACATAGTTTTGTAAAATTCCTACACTCCGAGCCAGCTAAAAATAAAGATGTTCAGAATTGAACTCGATTCAGGCACGTCATTTATGGCCTAGATAGGTTAAGTAATTTAAATGTACACATTAGATAGAAGTATTAGAGTTTTTCTCGTAATTATAAATGTCGTATGGAGATAAAATTGGTGACGCTGAATATCATGGGCTTTCCTTGAATACGTAAAGAGATGGGCTGATTATCAAGAGAAGTCCGAAATCTAGCTATTTCATTTTGGGCTTTTGTGGATCGCAGCTGAACCTGGACTTGGATACGCTAAACTCACCATGAACGACGCATTTGTCGCTGCTTCATGGATACTGTTATTGTTGATGGTGAGATTAAAAATTTTAAAAATTTTTTAAAAAAAAGAAACTTGTTTAATTCTTCAATTATTTCATGAAGACATAAAATATGAAAAAGAGCTGATGACCTAGGAAATTTAAATAATTCTAAAGTTCAATTTATTTTAAGTTTTATTGTTTATGGTTTTTTTTTTTTAAATTATTTTTATACTTCATTTGGAATCAACATCCAATAATGTTGCAGAAAACGCTAGGCCAACCACCTGACACCTAGCACCTAGGCGACCTAGGCGTTAGGCACTGCTTAGTCAAATTGACTACTAGTTAACGATTAACCAGTCGACCGATAGTCAAACTTGTTAAAAAGAAGTAGCAAATGTATCTGGATTTGAGTACTAACTTAAAGTAGCTATATTTAATGAGACATCTAATTGACATAACATAATAGAGTAAATAAACATAGAAATTAATCTTAAGCAAACCTTAAGTCCCTTAGCAGCTGACGATGAGGAAGGTAGAAACAAAGAGCTGTAATTGACCGTGAGTCAATTGGGAGAGAAAGGAGTTAGGGTTTGCTTGCGCCTTGAAATTGAGAGAGAGGAGAGTTGAGAGGAGAGCGTGAAGTAAAGTTCTAGTCTCAAATGATCAAAGCTTCCTGTTTTTTGGCCGAGGGGGGAGGGGGAGACAAAGGCAGACTCACCATTGGGTCAGGAGGGACACGTGCCCCCTCGAAATTGTTAAAAATTAATTAAATAATTCCAATGAAATAATGCTTTACGTCAATGGATTGGTGCTGATGGTTGCATCCGCGCCTTTCTCTCCCACGTCACCCGGGTTCAATTCCTAGCAACAATTACAACCTTTTGTTTTTTCTCCTTTTTAATCATTTAGAATATTATATATATAAAATCAAGCACAATCCCACACTAGCTTTGACGGTTGTGCTAGTCTTTCATTTTAGGGGGAACTCGGGTTCAACCGCATTTGTCGTTAATAATGGATTTTTTTTTTTAATTCACTAATAATAATTGCTTTATCCTTTTTTTTTTATTTTTTATTTCCCATTATTATAAACTTATCTTCAAATTTAAAATATTTTAACTTCACAAATAATTATATTCATTTCAAATTATTATTTTTATTGCAAATTATATTATATTTACATGAACTAGAGAATAAAATATATTATGTTATTTAATTTTAATAAGTCTTAGTTTACTCACGATTATTAGTGTAACTTATTTTTCTTTTATATAAACTATTTTATATGATAAAATTCATAAATAAAAATACTTTATGAATTATAATTATTTTTATCTTTTATTTTTATTTTACTTTACTTTATTGTAAATCACATACATTTATTAAATAAAAGACTACAATGTACCTTGATTAATACTTTAATAATAAATATATGTAGTTTGATTACGTATATTTATTTGCAATATGAATAACAACTATCATCATAAAAAAGACATATCCCTAAATTAAGTTTTTATTTATTTTTTCAAGTAATATAACATTTATTTTTATTTATTTTTTCAAGTAATATAAAATTTAAACTTCTTTTACTAAGAAAAATGAGACTAGTACACAATCAACTCACAATTAGTAAGCTTTTATTTTTATACTCGTATTAAGAATATTATTTTAAAAAATGTTGCTTACAATTTTATAAAGAGTAAAACTACATATTCTTTATTGGTTATATATTTTAAATATGTTTATTTCATATAATGTTCTTCTAGTAATTGAAAGAAATATTATAAAGAAAATTTTATATATAAAAATGCCCCACCTCACATAGATTTCTGGGTCCGCCATTGGAGGGGGAGAGGGGCGGGGGGGAGGGGGTGGGAAGGGATATACCAACTCCAAAACGACATCGTTTTGGACACCCTAAAATGACACCATTTTGGGGAGTCCAAAACGACACTGTTTTGGACCTGAATATTTTTTTCCCCAAAAAAAAGGGGTCTTGTATGACGAGACTCATCCTAAAATCAAATTAATCTCAATTTAGGATTTGTGGAAAAATTAACAAAAACAAACTTTTTGGATTAAAAATTTTATTGGGATAAAATCACTTATCTGGATAACATAGATATCCAACTATTTCATTCAGCTATCCTGAATTTACTCAAAATAATAAAAATAAATAATTTATTTTCTTTTCAAGTAATTAGGCTTCAATTAATGTTTTGAGTCCACTTGTATTCGAGTCTTAAATTGTGGTTAGGCGCCGCAGAGCCCAAGTTACAGCCTAGGCGGCCAGCTGACTAGTAGAATCGATTTCATGGATGCGGCTGGTGGCCATCGTCTATCTAGGCGGCTCTTGGATGGTTGAAATCGGTTTTTTTTTTTTTTTTTTTTTTAATTTAAACTTTGCCAACAAGTAATTAGATAATTCTTAAATATTTTCCTAAATAGAAATTGGAAGTTATGGACCGATGGAAACTACTAAGAAACTGCAATGCCAGTGATATGATAATGTTAAAGATGTTAACGAAGGGGTTCAATTGAGTGATTAATTTACATGTATGATTATCATTTTTCAGCAAAGCATCATGGAGAATTTAAAGTTCACCCTTATGTATGGAATCACTTTTTATTTTATTTTATTTTAAATTACATGAAATCACAAATGATTCTTTTTTTTTTTTGCGTAAATCGTATGAAATAATACCTAAGAACTGAAAATTTGTTTTACTAGCACCAAAAATAGTTAGGATTATATATGATTTCATCTCTTGCACTGTTTCATATTTAATATACTTTATTTCAATTAGTGACCATGCCTATATGCACTGCAAGGTCTCAAATGTTGATTAGGATTATACGATATGATTTAATTGTCTTTGTGTTAAAACTACACAAGAAATCATTAAAAAGAAGAGCACTGAATGTAAAATTTCTACACTCTGAAAATTTAATTTCTGCATGCTCTCATATGTGGATTAGAAGATCACATACCTTATATCCTTGTTTCTTTAATAAAAATTACTATAGTCTGGCATCAAAAGTTGGCCTAATTAGAAAGAAAATTAAGCTCTGAATATCAATGCAAGGTCTCAGTCGAAAGAGGAAACTAACAGGATCCCTGATTCAAATTAAGCATCAATTTTCAAAGTCTTGACCGAGAAAATACCGTGTCACGAAGAAGTCTGAAGAAGAGGGAAAGTTGGTTTTTATATATTTTTTAATAGATTAATATGTTAATTAATATTTTAAAAAATAGCTTTTTTTTTTTGAAAAATGATTCTTGCCTTAGACAATGCAAGGTCTCATTGAAAGAGGAAACTAACAGGATCCCTGATTCAAATTAAGCATCAATTTTCAAAGTCTTGACCAGGAAAATACCATGTCACCGAGTTTGAAGAAGACGCAAAGTTGTTTTTTAGTTTTTAGTTTAATGTGATAATTATTTAAAAAGTTTTTTTTTTTTTTTGAAAAATGATTCTTATCTTAGACAATAAAAATATTTAGTTCTTCAAAAATTAATAAATTTTAATTTGCTAATTCGTCAGACGAAGAAGAGGAAGTTAGCTGCATTTTGAGTTTCCTTATGCAAATAAGTCTGTTTAGTGTTTATGTTATGGTTTGGCTGTATTTGCAAATGGGTTTGGAAAATAGAGGAAGCTAGCTGCCAAGAAAACTGAAGTTAATTCAGGCACAAGATATAGCAAGTATTGGTGGGGCTTTAGGAAGTCTACGTTGTTGACATTTTATTTTAGCAAACCACAAATCCTTTTGTGTCATTTTAGCAATATTGGTAAATGCAATTTCTTCCGGTAGGCCATACGTAAACTCTGATAGCAGGCAACTTTTATGGATCACAAATTGGTTTCCCACTACAAATTTCCCAGCAATACCTGGACTTGGATTTGCTCAACCCATCGTGCACGATGCTTCATGAAGACTCACTTAAATGAATACTAACAAAACAAGACTAATTAATTCTTCAACTGTACAATGAAAGACTAAAAATATCAAAAAGACTTCATCTTAGGGGAGTCCAGTATGATGACAAAAATTTTTCCTTCACAATGATACAAAATTATGTGTTAGAAAATCTTATATCATTAGTTGAACTCGTATGTGAAAGCTTAAACCATTTGGTCTCTTGGTTATTAGCATGATATCATACCTTTGACATGTCCCAAGAGTTCTAATTCAAACTTTCTACTTGATAAAATTTGAATTTATTAAATGAATTTGTTAGGTATATGTATTTGTGCTTGAGTCAGATGAGAAGTCTATTGATCTTACACATGAAAAGGCATGTTTAAAAGCTTACATGTCATTTATGAGTCTATTTCTATCAGTTTAAAATTTAAACTTTTAAGTCTCTCAGTTATTAACATTCCGGATACATAAGAACTGCAAAACAAACTACTATAATATAATAAAGAGCAAAATACACAAAATCCCATAAGGTAAGGCTTTAAAAACTCATAGTTAAAGTTTAGCTTTTATAACACAATGCCCCCAAGTTAACAGTCAACTATGGTTAAATCAAACGGTTGACTGGTTTTTGACTTGTAAAGACCAAAATGCCCTTACTGTTTAAAATAATTTAAAATATTATTAAAATAAAATAATAAATCAATAAAAATAATTAAAACATCTCTCTCTCTCTCTCTCTCTCTCTCTCCACCAGAGACCTTGACCAGCCTCTTCTTCTTCTTCTTCTTCTTCGTCTGAACCAGGGACATCTGGGTTCGACGAACCCAGATTTAGGCTCGTCTGGGTTCGACGAACCTAGATCTGGACTCGTCTGGGTTCGTCGAACCCAGAGATGTCAGGATTTATTGATGATTTTTTTGGTGATGATTCTTGTGTTTATATTTGAGTTTGATTTGTTGTTGTTGATGATAATGATTCTGAGATAGTTTGAGTTTGGTTTTCAAGTAGAGTTTTGAAGTTGATGATGGTGATTCTGAGATGGAGTTGATGATGATGATGATTCTGAGTTTCTTTTGTTTAGTTTGGGAACCAGTTGTATTTGTATTTTTTTGTATTTTTCTTACGAATCCAGACATCATCTGGGACCAGATGATGTTCATGGGAACCAGAAAGTTCTGGGTTTTCAGTTTTTTTTTTTTTTTTTTTTTTTTTAATTTTACTTTTTTTTAATTTATTATAGGGATATTGAATCATTAAAAAAAATATATATATTTTTAATTTTTTATAAATAAAATAAATTTATAAATGACGAAATTACTAACAGACACTGATGACTTGGGGGTATTGTGTTATAAAAGCCAAACTTTGACTATGAATATTTAAAGTCTTACCTCGGGGGGTTTTGTGCATTTTGCTCTATAATAAATGATAATGAGTTAATGATTATACTCCAGAGGTTAATAAAATGTGATTTAGCAGTGATTTGTCACTAGAATCAGAACTAGATGTAGTACGTTAATTGTAGTAGACAGAGTATCTTACAAAGCACTAGTTACTTCGCTGAACTTTCAAGAATTAAGGCTGCCTTCAAGACTCCGGTATGGTCTTAAGTTGTGGGGACGCAGAGAGAGAATGCCTGATTGCTTTAATTGAATTGTGGAAAATCGATGTGGAGAGCCTTGGAATTCTACCAGATACTTCGCTGAACTTTCACTTTCAAGAATGCGAGGCTGCCTTGAAGACTCCGGTATAGTCTTAGGTTGTGGGGACGCATAGAGAGAATGCCTGATTGCTTTAATTGAATTGTGGAAAATCGATGTGGAGACGCCTAGTCAGTATATTACAAGGCATTAGTTACTTCTCTGAACTTTCAAGAATGCAAGGCTGCCTTGAAGACTCCCCTATAGTCTTAAGTTGTGGGGACGCAGAGAGAGAGAATAATGTATAGACACTGGAATGCAACTTGAATATATTAAAGTTTCCAACATGGGAAAACCAGACTATAAAATTGATTTATATGACATGTCGTATGTCATTATAATTTCTGAGTAAGCAATGATAGTTAAAATTAGGAAACAAAGGCGGAATACTTTTTTTTTTTTTTTTAAAAATAAAAAATAAAAAATAAAAAATAATAGGAAATTGAAAAACAAAAATACTGACAAAATGTGTACATTTTTGGGTAGCTTCTGCTCTGTTCTGTTTACCTTTGTTGGTTTGTTTTGCATTGTTTTGATACCTTTAAATTTAATAGTTGGTTGCAGATTAATTTTATCCGGATCCAGTGGAACAGTAGCTAATCCTCTTTATCAAGAAACTATGCAATAAATCTGCGGATTTTTCACTGGGCTCTGTTTGTTGTGAATTCCCTTTTGTTATTGTTAGTCAGCTTAATTCTTGCCTTTGTTGGTCTTGGAATGGTGCTGTTACTTTTTTTTTTTTTGAAGAAATGGTGTTGTTACTTTTGTATGATGAATCTGATGAAACTTTGATTCAATAAATAAAAAGAATAAAAGATCATTTCAGGACAAAATTGACTAAATCAGTAGCGAATCTTCCCTCAATAAGGTCACTCAAATTGCAAACACCATTGAGGGCCTATCCCTAATAAGACCACTAAATTATTGAACAAATTGTAAAAAACTGCAAGTGCCTAGTCTATAACACCCCAATTAGCCATAAAAATCAATATAACATAATGTTCAATCACTCATTTAAATCTCCAAGACAAAAACTCAATTAATGAAAAATTCCATAAAGTATTTAATTCAATGACCCAAGTTTTCTCAACAGCTCAATAATAATCTTAAACAACTTAATTCACGATCATTAAAAAAATCAATCCTTACAATTAAGTCCTAATCAATAAGACCAACCCAAATGGTTCTTTAATAATAAGAAGAGATATAACCATAATAAATTGAAATCCTTATCCAAATGACACTAATAACTTGAAGTTGCCTGTTATATGTATTTTTCGAACTTATTAAATGGGCTGGTAAAAGCCCAATTTAGGCCCAATAAGAAGGCCCGATAAAAGTCAACTTAGTCAAGGCCCATCAGACGAGGCCCAATATCGATTCTAAGGCCAGCAAACTCTTCAGCTCGCTCAGGTAAATCCCTCAGCTGACATCAACAGACCTGTGAACACAGTCAGACTGCAGCTCGCCTCATGCACAGTTCGTCTCTTAGCGAGCTCAAGCTCGCAAACCATCAGACCGCCATAGACGTCAGCTCGCTCAGAAACATAATGAATGTAGTATCTTCCAGAACAGGCAGTTGCCTATTTCAACCATGATTCTCTCTCCGAACATGGTAGTTACCCAATCAAACCGTGATTTCCTCATTAGATATGAAAGTCTACTCAAATTCAAACTGAATCAACATCATCCCTGATTTTATGGAAGCAGTTTCCTGATATTATTCAAAGATATTAGGAAGTATAATTAATTTATAATTCTTTTCCTTATTTTTCTTGATTACTTGGAAAATGTAATTAATTCAGGATTCTTTTCCTGATTTGCTACAACCAGAATTGTAATGCCTCTTTCCCTATAAATAGGGATTAAAATCATTGTAACAGGATCAGAGAAAATAATCAATAATATACTGTCACTCTGCAGAATTTAAGAGACAGACAGTCGTGGACGTAGGCCTATTATTGCCGAACCACGTAAAAGCTTCGTGTTCTTCGTTTGATTCTAGGTATTTGTCTGTCCTTTCTTGGTATTTGTGTTTTCTCACATTGATTGCAAGTATTGGGCATTGATTACTCGTCGACTGAAATCCAACGTCGACATTTTGGCGCTAGAAGGAGGGCCCAAACTGCAATCTTTTTCATCCCAATTCATCAATTTCTGACAACATGGCAAAGACTAGATCAAACAGGTTCCTCGGAGATGATGACCAGGCGGAGAGTCACATGAACCAATCTCAGCAGAACTTACAGCCTATGCAGGATGCACCCATGCATGTAGCAGGCACGTCCCATGGACAGACATTCGGTGTCGCGATAGGCATCCCTCCTTTGCCTCCCCGTCAGACAGTTCCAATTGCCCCATTAGCCGAAGGGCAGAATGTGCTGATTCAGAGGCAAGAAGCGCTGGAGGATACGGTCAAACAACTCACAGAGGCCGTTAATATGTTGGTACAAACTCAGGTACAGAACATGCCCAGGGTTGAGGTCCAGGTACCAAGGCATGTTCCCCAGCAGCATGAAGCGATGCAAGTACCTGACAGGCTGGCAAGGGAAGTCCCACGACCTGCAGGCTCAGCTTGCTTCTCCAACACGCGTTCTAGGGCTGGAGGACACCCTGTTCGGGAAGAAAGGGAGGTCGCGCGCCCAGATAGCCTGGTGGTAAGGCTGAGCCAGGATGGAAACCGGCGGGAAGAGGTTGGCCACGATAGAGCCAGAGTTGCAGCTCGACGGTTTAATGATGAGCATAGACAAGGAAGATCCCTTCAACCTGAGGGTTTGTTCGAAGAGGACGAAAGGTATGACCCAGAGCATCTTACCCCTAGTCATGATCATAGGAGGAGATACGAGCTCCGAGATCCCCAAGTAGAGGAGCTCCTACAAAGGGTCCACAGTTGGAGGCACGACCTGGAGCCCCAGAGCAGCGTGGGTATTATGGGGGAAGGACTCCCTTCACAAGGGAGATTGAGACACAGCCTCTCCCCCCGAGGTTCAAGATGCCAAGCATTCAGCAATACAATGGGGACAGTGACCCCTATGACCATCTCGACGCCTTTAACGTTCAGATGGACCTGTAGACAGGAAGTCCGATGGTGAAGTGTCGAGTATTCCCAGCTACATTGGGGGATATTCCGAGGACGTGGTTCAAGAATCTCTCAGCTCACAGCATAGGAAGTTGGGAGCAATGCCAACAGAAGTTCGTTGGTCAGTATAGGGCACTGAGAAGGCAGCTCGCTCCATCCTGCCACATAGCCACCATCTTCCAGCGTCAGGGTGAGTCGTTGAAAGAATACATCACCAGGTTTAGACGCGAGGTCGCGAATGTTGAGCATCCATCAGATGAAAGCATACTGACAGCAATCTCAGCTGGGCTGCGCAAGGATGGAAAGTTGTACGAGAGCATTTATAAGTCCCCAGTGAAGGATCTGGGAGAGTTCTACGAGCGAGCTGCGAAAGAGATCAGGTGGGAAGAGACCTTCGGCCCGAAGAAGCAGAATCAGAAGAACGAAGCGGGCAGTTCTAGCCAGCCAAAGAGGAGAAATATTGGTAGGAACGAAGAAGGTAGAAACAATGGCTCAAGTAACCAGATCGCTAAAAAGGCGAGGAGAGAGCCAAGATACGAGGGACCTCGATGTCAAGGTCGTTATGAAGGATACAGCGTCCTGACGGCTTCACCGGACAGGATTTACGCTGCAGAAAGAAATAGGGAAGATTTTGGGAGGCCCAATCCCTTAAGGGCTCCTGTTCAGCAAAGAGATCAGAGCAAGTTCTGTGCCTATCATAATGAGGTCGGGCACAGTACTTCAGATTGCTGGGCATTGATTAACGCCATCGAGAGATTGATCAGGCGAGGTCGCCTGGGAGACTATGTAGCAAGACCTGCAGACTCGCGACCTCCACAACAACGACCTCACCAACAACAGCCAACACATCAGTAACAGCCCCTACGAGCTTCCGAGCAAGGTCAGGAACCTACGGTGAGAACCATTTTTATCATTTATGGTGGCCCCCATATCACAGGCGACTCTAACAGATCGCATGAGAGGTACGTCCGAGAGGCGAATCATTCTTTTCAGCTCAATGGGTCAGAAGGACCTACAAAAAGGGCAAAGCCGACCTCGGACGAGATTGTATTTACAGATGAAGATGCTAGAGGAGTGATCTGGCCCTATAATGACGCGCTGGTTATACGAGCTAAAATCAGCAATGTGGAAGTTAGGCGCATCATGATTGATATTGGAAGCTCGGTGAACGTGATGTATCGGAGTTGTTTTGATCAGATGGGGCTGCGAGCAGAACAGATGAGACCGTCCCCGGAGCCTTTATTCAGATTCACTGGAGATGCTATAGTACCAGTGGGGCAGATTAAGTTGCCATTGACTTTGGGGGAGGCAGGTCGTCAGGCAACAACCCTGACAGATTTTTTAATAATTGATTGCCCATCAGCATATAATGTGGTCCTGGGGAGACCTGCCATGAACGAGTTGGACGTGGTTACTTCGACCAAAACTCTCACAGTTAAGTTCCCAACTCCTAATGTCATCAGATGTGTTCGAGGAGAGCAGTATTTAGCAAGACGCTGCTACAAAGACGCTGTGAAGATGGGTGTGAGAGGAAAGAAAGTAAACGTGGTCTCAGGGGGTGAGCCACGAGCTATGACTGAGAAAGGAGTTAGTCACAACCTGGACCCTCGCGAGGTAGATGCAGACCGGGCTACGGGGCCAGTTGAAGAATTGGAGGATGTATAAGTCAGTGAGGCAAATCCAGAGCGATGCTTGAAGCTGGGAAGAGGATTAGCTCCGGAACTGAGAATCTAGCTCGCTGACTTCCTAAAGGCGAATTTGGATGTGTTTGCATGGAATCATGAGGACATGGTGGGAATAGATCCAAAGGTGATGTCTCACAGGCTGAACATTGATCCTCATTTTAAGCCAGTTCACCAAAAGAGAAGGGCAATGACAGGGGAACGTTACTTAGCACTAAAGGAGGAGGTAGACAAGCTACTAGTTAACAAGTTCATCAGAGAAGCTTACTACCCGACCTGGGTCGCCAACCCTGTGCTAGTGAAGAAAAAGAATGGAAAGTGGAGAACTTGCATCGACTTCACTGACCTGAACAAAGTGTGCCCGAAGGACAGTTTTCCTCTGCCAAGGATAGACCAGCTCGTGGACGCTACTGCTGGCCACGAGCTCCTGAGCTTCATGGACGCATATTCGGGATATAACCAGATCCCAATGAAACCAGAGGACAAAGAGCACACCTCATTCATGACTGATCGGGGGTTATACTGCTATAAGGTGATGCCCTTCGGGTTAAAAAATGCTGGAGCGATCTATCAACGCTTGGTGAACATGATGTTCGAGGAACAAATTGGAAAGACCATGGAGGTCTATGTTGACAATATGCTAGTAAAATCCAAGCAGATAGGTGATCATGTTCGCGACCTAAGAGAGATGTTTCAGATTCTGAGGAGCTACCAGATGAAGTTAAATCCACTTAAATGTGCATTTGGGGTAGCTTCTGGGAAGTTTCTAGGCTTCATGGTCAACAGTAGAGGAATTGAAGCAAACCCTAAGAAGATCAAAGGATTGATCGACATGAGATCGCCAACCAGGGTGAAAGACGTGCAGAGCCTCAATGGCCAGGTCGCAGCATTGAGCAGGTTCATTTCGAAAGCTACGGACAAGTGTGTCCCCTTCTTTGACATTTTGAAGAAAGCAAAGGGCTTCGAGTGGACTGAGCAGTGTGAAGTAGCCTTCCAGCAGTTAAAAGAATATATGGGGCGAGCTCCGCTCTTTTCCAAGCCTAAAGAAGGAGAAAAACTGATCTTGTACTTGGGAGTGTCACAGCAAGCTCTGAGTGTTGCACTAGTGAGAGAAGAAGAAAAAACGCAGCTTCCGGTATATTATGTAAGCAAACGGTTACAGGATGCTGAAACCAGATATTCGCAGATGGAGAAACTAGCTTACTGCCTGGTGATTGCATCAAGGAAGCTGCGACCTTATTTCCAAGCTCATACAATTGAAGTCCTCACCCAATATCCGTTGAAACAAGTCTTGCAGAAAGCTGACACCTCAGGTCGTTTGTTGAAATGGGCACTGGAGCTCACACAGTTTGATATTCAGTTCAAGCCAAGGACGGCTATCAAAGTTCAAGCTCTGGCGGACTTCATTGCAGAGTTTACGGGACTTGTGGATGATGAAGTTGAGTCTTCTGAAGGTCCAGCTTGGGAGCTTTATGTTGATGGATCATCCAGCGAGCAGAGAGCTGGAGCTGGAATTCTACTGATTAGTCCTGAAGGCCACAAGATCCTTTGTGCTCTAAGGTTTGGCTTCTAGGCGACAAACAATGAGGCTGAGTATGAAGCTCTGCTCGCGGGACTGCGTTTGGCTAAAGAGATGCGAGCTGATCGCTTGAAAGTCTTCAGTGAATCACAGCTCGTTGTCGGCCACGTATTGGGGGAATATCAAGCCAGGGGACCAAAAATGGCCCTTTACCTCCAGAAAGTTCACGAGCTGCTAGGTGCATTTCAGAAGTACGAGGTGAAACAGATCCCGCGGGCTCAAAACTCGCATGCAGATGCACTAGCTTACCTCGCGACTACCCGAGATGCAGACTTTCTTGGGGCAATCCCAGTTGAATTCCTATCAGCTCCGAGTACAGAGGAAAAGAATGTGACGATGGCCATAACTGTGCAGCCTGATTCCTAGATGAGCTCTATTCTCAATTATTTGCAGGATGGAAAGCTGCCAAGTGACAAGCTGGAAGCCCGGCGTCTGCAGGCTAGAGCAGCCAAATATTGCATATATGATGATGCACTGTACAAGAAGGGGTTCTCAGCTCCACTGCTAAGATGCATTGATGGCCCTGAATGTGAAACAGTACTGAGGCAAATACATGAAGGCCACTGCGGGAATCACGCTGGGGGACTATCTCTAGCTCAGAAGGCACTTCGTCAAGGCTTCTACTGGCCCACCATGAGGCAGGATGCCATTAACTTAGTGAAGAAATGCGACAAGTGTTAGAGGTTTGCCCATGTTCCGCGAGCTCCACCAACTTACCTCCAACAGATGGTGAGCCCGTGGCCCTTTGCGATTTGGGGGATGGACCTGATCGGACCCTTACCGATGGCTCGTGGAAGATGCAAACATGCAGTGGTCGCAGTGGACTACTTCACCAAGTGGGCGGAAGTAAAGGAGTTAGCTGAAATCTCCACAACGAAGATTGAGAAGTTTGTGTGGAGCAATATCATTTGCAGATTTGGAGTCCCACAACAAATCGTGACAGATAATGAGACCCAGTTTGTTAGTGATTAGTTTCTCAGATTTTGCAACGACCTCAAAATCGTTAAAAGCTTCTCAGCAGTGGACCATCCACAAGCCAATGGCCAAGTTGAAGCAGTGAACAAGATCATCAAGCAGACCCTGAAGATGAAACTGGAAGCAAAGAAAGGAGTATGGGTAGATGAGCTTCAAAAAGTATTGTGGTCTTACAGAACCACAGCTCGCAGCTTCACTGGCGAGACCCCGTTCTCAATGGTGTACGGATCTGAGGCTATGATCCCAGCTGAGTTTGAAGTCACCTCGCAAAGAAGAGCAACCTTCAATCCAAATGACAACGATCAGCTACTTGCAACAAACCTGGACCTGCTTGAAGAGCATAGGGAAACGGCCAGGTTAAGGGTAGTTGTCTATCAACAAAGAATAGCAAGGTACTATAACAAATATGCTCGGATTCGGAGATTCAATGTGGGAGACTTAGTATTGCGTCTCATTCTACCTAGAACCCGCAAGCCAAGTGATGAATCCTTAGGCCCGAATTGGGAAGGACCATATGTTGTCACAGCAAGCTTGAGGAATGTGGCTTATCATTTAGTTAATGAAAATGGAGCTGAAGTCCCTCGAGCTTGGAATGTCGAGCATCTCCGCCCTTATTATCAGTAAACTCTTTGTAATATGTAAATCAAAATCATTCTAGTTAATGAAAGCTCCATTTTCCTAACTTGTGACTCAACTTATTACACTAAGGCTAACGGGCTCCGAGCTGCATAGCTCGCTACAAAAATAAAAAGAGCCAAAAAAGCAAGTGACTAAGTGTCCTTGCATAACTCGCTAAAATAAAAGAGCCAAAAAAGCAAGTGACTAAGTGTCCTTGCATAGCTCGCTAAAATGAAAGAGCCTAAAAAGCAGATGACTAAGCGTCTCTGCATAGCTCGCCAAATGAGCCTAAAAAGCAGGCGAGGTGATGACCCCTGCATAGCTCGCCAAAGAGCCTAAAAAGCAGATGACTAAGTGTCTCTGCATAGCTCGCCAAAAGAGCCTAAAAAGCAGGTGAGGTGACGCCCCCTGCATAGCTCGCCAAAGAGCCTCAAAAGCAGATGACTAAGCGTCTCTACATAGCTCGCCAAATGAGCCTAAAAAGCAGGCGAGGTGACGACCCCTGCATAGCTCGTTAACATTCTAAATGATCAACCGTTTATTTTTACAACATTTCATTAACTTAATGCATTATCAGATTATAGAACTCATTGATGATCAGCTCGCGAGGAATATGGTAACTTTAAAGATGAAGAGCATAAAATATGTTATACACAATAGCTTAAATGCATTCAAACACAGAAGAAATAATGAAAGAAATTTCATTAAGTGTGAGAGCTGTTTACAAGTTAAAAGTTGAGAAAATACAATGAAAAGAACAAAGAAAAGACGAGCTCTTAATCCTGAGCTGGAGGATCTGGGCCAGTCAAAGGTTCTTCATTAGGAGAAGATACGCCAGGGGGATCAAGGTCGACAACGGGCTCAGCCTGAGAGGTCGCACCAGGCACCTCCTCTACCGAAGGAATTGGACCAGCTGAGGACGAGGTAGCTCTTGCTTTAAAATCCTCAACGGCTTCAAGTCCTATGTCCCCAAAGATAGAAAAATCCATTTCTGGATGGGACATCCACAGTGTGTAGAGGAAGTTGCGACCTGTTCTTTCCTCAGCCTCGTCCCTTGCATCTGCAACCTGCACTTCCAATTCTCGAGCAGCGTGCTCTCTGAAGACCGTTAGCTCTTCGAAGGCATTATTAGCATGACGGTTGACGACCTCAGCTTCTTTTTTCATGTCTTCAACTCGCTGCTCTGCAGCCTCAGCCCGCTGAATAGCCTCCCCTACCTGTTGCCTAAGCACCTCAGCTCGATGCTCAGCCTCCTCGGCACGTTTAGCTGCAGTTCCAACCTTCTCAGCTCGTTTGGTTGCAGCCTCCTCAGCACGTTTAGCTGCAACTTCCATTTCATCAGCTCACTTTTTAGCTTCCTCGGCCTGTTTCTCAACAGCTTCAGCTCGCGTCAAAGCAGCATCAACTTGGCGGTGAAGCACTTCAATCTTCTCTTCTGCAGTTGAAGCCCGCTGTTCGGCCAGCTCAGCCCGTTGCTCAGATTGCTTTAGCTCTTCCTTTGTTTTGAGTAGCTCATCCTTTAGCATGGCATGCTCATTTTCCATTTTCTTCAGAGCTTCCTCAAATGCCTGCCTTGCAGTATTGGCCTCAGCGATCTGTGCTTCCTGACCCTGCACTCTACCTTCAGCCAAATGCGCAGCTTCATCTTTGGCTTCGTCCAACTCGTCTTCCAGCTTCCTTATTGCATCGTTTGTAGCCCTTGTCTGCCTTCTCCGCTTCATCGCGCCAAGAGCACTCTGAAAACATTACGAGTTAGCATTTAATAAAGTAAAGAGGTCGGCAGATAAGGGAAAATGACTTACTAGCATGGAATGGCGAGCTATGAATTCGTCTAGATCCTCACCTCTAAGATACTTATTTTCCAAGACATTTGCATGGGTAAGCATGATCGTTTCCCAGTTGTCAAGGAAGGAGGTCAAATATCTTCCGCCAGACCCAATCTCAACGGCTGGTCTCGTTGGCGAGGGGGTCCTCTCAGCTTCTGGAATATCGCGTTCACCATCCCAGGTAGCGGTAGGCCGCACATGAACGGTGCGCTTAGTTGCTCTTTTGCTGGGGCCAGCTCGGGTTGCCTGCGAAGCAACCTTAGGAGGAGCATCACCTTTTCCAGGCAGCAAGCTGGAAGTTAGAGTTGGTTGAAGACCTGAAGAACCAACAGCAAGAGGCACTTTGCTAAAAGCAGAGACCGCAGGAGCCTGGTCCTCTGCAGATGATTTTGAGCGTTTTGAAGGGGCCGCTGGAGTGCCTAAGGCCTCAGCAGGCCGTTTCGCTGAAAGAGTCGAGGAGGCGGGAGATGTAGCAGGTCGTTCAGAAGGGGGGGATTTCAAAAGAACAAGTTTCCTCCTGTTGGCTGGAATTCGCCCAGAGGAAGGAACAGGGCTGGAGCACGAGCTGGAAATGACAGTGAAGCCCTTAGGATAGATGTGCGATGTGGGGAAGAGGATGAGTCAACTTGTACAGTAGGGGAAGGATTTGGTTCTGTCCGAGCTGGGGCAGGAGCTGGAGAAGTTGTTTGTGATGCGCCCTTTGAGGAAGCGCGAGATGAAGTTGATTCTGCCCGAGCTGGGGCAGAAGTGAGAGAAGTAGTTTTTCGAGATGCGCCCTTTGATGAGGCGCGAGCTGAAGACGATTTCGCCTTAGGTGAGGCGCGAGCAAGAGCACCTTGGGTAAAAGCCTTCCGAGCTGGAGAAGGTGAACGAGTTGCACCCGCTACTTGTGTAGAGACTGGTTGCAGAGGTCGGGAAGCAGACGTGTCCCCCACCTGAACTGGAACTTCAAAAACAGAAGGAAGCCTAGGGTTATCGCTAGTCTTACCTATGTCCTCCTCAGATCGCAGAAGAGGGGATTCCTTAGGAGGAGCAAGGCCATAAGCTCTAAGGACAACATCGTTAAATTTACTGCTGATGCCTGCATCCTCTGAGGTTGCGAGCTTGTCAAGAGCTCGTTCCTGTTCGCTGCTGAGAGGAGACTTGTCCATTTTCAGCGCTGCACAGCAAATGTTTAAAAAATAATAATAATAAATAAAATAAATAAATGTTCAGCTCGCTATATTTTCCTTCTACCTGGTTTCAGGACGAAGCTGAAATTTCGGAGATCTGCGAGAGAGGGGCACGAGACATAAAACCAGCTCGTCTTATACGGCCCGACGTTGGACTTGCTCTTCGCTTCTCCTTTGGGCAAGAGATCTTTGTATTTCGACGGACGGGCTGTGAGGTAATAAATGCCCTCCAGTTTCTCTCCTTCTGCTGTGCTCAGAGCCTTGAAGGAGTAGAACTGTTGTATGATTTTTGGAGTAGGGGGACGAAGGCTGTTCCTAAGAAAGGCCACGGCTAACGAAGTCAGGTGCGTATAGGAGTTTGAAGTTAACTGGAATGGTGCAAGCTTGACCTTGTTGAGAAATGCGATCAAGTACGGTTGAATGGGGAATCGTAGTCCCTGCTCGAAATGCTGAACACTGACGGCGACGTATCCCTTTGGTGGATAACATGCATGATTCTTTGAATCAGGTAGCAATGCACGACAACCCAAAGGGATGTGGAATTGAGTGACAAGTCCTTCCACCTCAAGACGCTTTAACGATGAAGGATGACGAGCGAATGTATCACGAGCTTCTCTTCCCTGTATAGCATGAGCTCGGGCTTCATCTCGCTCACGAGCTTCACTGCTTGGAATAATTCCCTTGCAAGCTCCGCTTGAGGACATCTGAACAAAAGAAAACAGTCAGACTATGTAATGGAGGATTTAGTCAACAAAAGCAACGACCTGCGAGCTAACAAGACTACAACAATCCTAAATCAACAGTCAAGCATGCATTACAAGTCATAAACAGTAGTCCAGTCGTGAGCAAGTAAAAACCAGATCAAACAAACATAAGAAGAAAAGTCATGTTCAACAAACAAAAAACTCAGAATAATGAAGGTATGGCAGAATGTCATTGCAGGTACAACAATGGTGGTGAAACAAAATACAAACATGACATCGATTCAAAAATAAATAAATAAATCAGGAGTTACCTTGAATCGCTGATGAAAGATGTAAAGACGGTGACTAGGAGTTCTCTGAACTTGGTCTCTTGGTTTCTTGATTGCTTGTTTGCTTCGAGTAAAAATGACAGATGAAAGAAGAAAATGAAAAGGGTCCATCAGTTTATATAGACAAGCAAGCTCGAATCCCTAGCCGTCAGATCTCTATGCAAGTGTAACCGTCATTAATCCAATGGTGCAGCACGTGGTACAGCTTTGTAATCATGCAGCCGTCAGTTGAAAGACGTGCCATTAAATGCGCGTGTAAGGGACGTATAGGCGTCGTTTCAGTTATCTTCTGCATGACTGCCACGTGTCGCAACTGAAAAGGTGGAATTTGAAAATGCGCAGAAGCAGTTATGAAGGTTAGCATGTCAAGGAAGCCAGCTTTTACCAGCAAGCTCGAGCTCCCAGCTCGCAAAGCGAACTGAGAGCTGGGGGGCTGATGTTATATGTATTTTTCAAACTCATTAAATGGGCTGGTAAAAGCCCAATTTAGGCCCAATAAGAAGGCCCGATAAAGTCAACCCAGTCAAGGCCCATCAGACGAGGCCCAGTATCGATTCTAAGGCCAGCAAACTCTTCAGCTCGCTCAGGTAAATCCCTCAGCTGACATCAACAGACTTGTGAACACAGTCAGACCGCAGCTCGCCTCATGCACAGTTCGTCTCTTAGCGAGCTCAAGCTCGCAAACCGTCAGACCGCCATAGACGTCATCTCGCTCAGAAACATAATGAATGCAGTATCTTCCAGAACAGGCAGTTGCCTATTTCAACCATGATTCTCTCTCTGAACATGGCAGTTACCCAATCAAACCGTGATTTCCTCATCAGATATGAAAGTCTACTCAAATTCAAACCGAATCAACATCATCCCTGATTTTATGGAAGCAGTTTCCTGATATTATTCAAACATATTAGGAAGTATAATTAATTTATAATTCTTTTCCTTATTTTTCCTGATTACTTGGGAAGTGTAATTAATTCAGGATTCTTTTCCTGATTTGCTACAACCAGAATTGTAACGCCTCTTTCCCTATAAATAGGGATTAAAATCATTGTAACAGGATCAGAGAAAATAATCAATAATATACTGTCACTTTGCAAAATTGAAGAGATAGACAGTCGTAGACGTAGGCCTATTATTGCCGAACCACGTAAAAGCTTCGTGTTCTTCGTTTGATTCTAGGTATTTGTCTGTCTTTTCTTGGTATTTGTGTTTTCTCACATTGATTGCAGGTATTGGGCATTGATTACTCGTCGACTGAAATCCAACGTCGACATTGCCACTAAAGAGAAATAAAGTCTACTCATCTATAAAAATAGTAGAGACGAGGGGTCAACTGTCAACTCAATAAGTAAATAGTATACATCACAATATAGTATACAATCAAAAGGATATATTAAAATTTTATAAAGTAGTTTTACAATAAGAATAAAATCGTAATTTCATAGTAATTGAGAAACAACGAATATAGCAATACGACTAAAACATTTAACAATACAATATATAAAAAAAAAACATTCAATTTTCAAATTTGAAGTCAAAATAACAGAAAACATTTCATATATAAATTTAAACAAACATGAAAGTGGCTCCTGTCATGTGATATCATTTACACCTGTAATCCTGGTGCGAGGCCAATACAGTTTACACCTGTAATCCTAGTGCAGGGTTAATACAATTAGCATGTATAATATCGGTGCGGGGCTAATACAATTAACACGTATAATCCCAGTATAGGGTCAATACAATTTATACCTATAATCTTGGTGTAGGGCTAATACAATTAATATTGCGCAACAATATATATTCTAGCTAGACCAATATGATACAATTATGACACTTGTAATCCCAGTGCCTAGGTTATTACAATTAAATGAACTACAAATAAATGAGCCAAAACATTTTCATTGCAATTTCAATTACAATATGTATCATACTTTTCAAATATGGAGGAATGCTTTCATACTTTTCACATAATAAAAATAATACTATTCATATAATTCGATCAATGTATAAAATACATATATTTGATGATGGAAAATTATTTAAATAAAATATAATGAAAAGTAATATTGAAAAATTCAAGATTTCATTTGATTTTTTAAAAGAATCAATTAAAATATTTTTTGAAGTTGAACACACACACACACACATATTAACATAATGTATAATGTTTACATATCTCTTCCGTTTATCCGAATATAGAAAATAACTTTACGAATTTACTCCCTCTTGTTAACCTAAAATCACATCATGAAACTCATAAATTTATAGGAAATTGTAACTTACTAAATTAATCTAAGTTCAAATATCATTGAAATCTCTACTATCAATACTGCCTCATTGATGTAGTCCATTTTCTCCATTTTTAATAAATTGTATATGAGACCAATCATCCCGAAAATGCATATATATGTTCTAAAGACTCAGACCAAATAGAATAAAAATTTTCAGCCTTAAATACCATTGGTAACCTATCGACTTCAACATTCGAATCCAAACCAAGGTTGTATCGATATCAATTTCGAAACTGAACAGCTCTTGATCTCAAAATTTTTTAAAATTAATTGTTTCATGAAAATCCTTTAAATTTTAATAGCTCATAGAGGACTCATATTGGTTCATACAGAAATTTATTGACACCCAAATAACATCAATTGCATGTCCAAAAATTTCAAGATTCAACTTAATCTAGTGTTGTCCAGATTTTTATTTCACTTGATAAGAGGTAAACAAAAATTCATAATTAATTACATACTTATCCTATGACCAAGAATATTCCAGAATATAACCTAACATCCTAAAAAGCATTCATACCAAATTTCATAATTTTATACCATCATTTGCCTATTCAAACAATTACACTAAATTGACAGGTATACTAGAAAATAAAATGATCCAATAGCCTCTATTTCTCCTAAGAATTCTATAAGATTTTATTCTTATTTTGAAATAATTCTAAACATAACAATATGATGCCATAAGTCCAAAATACCAAAAGGTTTCTAATATTAATAAAAGAGAATAAAGAAGATAGAAAATCTACTCGATTCACAAACGACCTTAATCTTCAATCTTACTATAGTTGGAGAGTTTTACCTTGTCAATGGAGAAGAGAATTTTTTTTTTTTTAATGTGTGTTTTCAAGGGAGAGTAATGGCTGCAGAAAATAGAGAAAAAAAAATAGAAGATAATATAAATATATATATATGAGACTTCAAACCCTAATAGTGATTAAGAGAAAAGATAATATATATATATGCCAATTTTTTTTCCCTTCAAACCTTCCTTTAAATTGATAAGAAAAATATATTTTTTTTCCATCAATTACTCCTGTCGACGTTGGATTTCAGTCGACGAGTAATCAATGCCCAATACCTACAATCAATGTGAGAAAGCACAAATACCAAGAAAGGACACAGACAAATACCGAGAATCAAACGAGGAACACGAATCTTTTACGTGGTTCAGCAATAATAGGCCTACGTCCACGACTGTCTATCTCTTAAATTCTGCAGAGAGACAGTGTATTATTGATTATTCTTTGATCATGTTATAATGATTTTAATCCCTATTTATAGGGAAAGAGGCGTTACAATTCTGGTTGTAGCAAATCAGGAAAAGAATCCTGAATTAATTATACTTCCCAAATAATCAGGAAAAATAAGGAAAAGAATTGTAAATTAATTACACTTCCTAATATGTTTGAATAATATCAGGAAACTGCTTCCATAAAATCAGGGATGATGTTGATTCGGTTTGAATTTGAGTAAACTTCCATATCTGATAAGGAAATCACGGTTTGATTGGGTAACTGCCATATTCGGAGAGAGAATCATGGTTGAATTAGGTAACTGTCTGTTCTGGAAGATACTACATTTATTACACTTCTGAGCGAGCTGACGTCTATGGCGGTTTGCGAACTGGAGCTCGCATAGCAAGCTACGTATGAGGCGAACTTATGGAGCGAGCTGAATCTTGGCTGTGTCACGAGCTCACTGGGCTTAGAGTCATCTGGGCCTCGGCTGATGGGTCTTGACTGGGTTGACTTTATTGGGCCTTCTTATTGGGCCTAAATTGGGCTTTTACCAGCTCATTTAATGAGTCCGAAAAATACATACAACATTAGCCCCCCAGCTCTCAGTTCGCTTCTGCGAGCTGAGAGCTCGAGCTTGCTGGTAAAAGCTGGCTTCCTTAGCACGCTAACCTTCATAATTGCTTCTGCGCATTTTCAAATTCCACCTTTTCAGTTGCGACACGTGGCAGTCATGCAGGAGTTAACTGAAACGACACCTGTACGTTCTTTACACGCGCATTTAATGCGCACGTCTTTCAACTGACGGCTGCATGATTACAAGGCCGTACCTCCCGCTGCACCGTTAGATTAATGACGGTTACATAGTGCAGAGATCTGATGGCTGGGGCTTGAGATCGCATACTTTATAACTGGTGGAGCCCTTTCATTTTTCTCTTTCACCTTGCCATTTTTACTCGAAGCAAACAAGCAATCAAGAAACCAAGAGACCAAGTTCAGAGAACTCCTAGTCACCGTCTTCACATCTTTCGTCAACGATTCAAGGTAACACCTGATTTATTTATTTATTTTTGAATCGATGTCATGTTTGTATTTTATTTCACCACCATCGTTGTACCTGCAATGACATTTTGTTATAACTTCATTATTCCGAGTCTTCTATTTATTGAACATGGCTTTTCTTCTTCTGTTGGTTTGATCTGGTTTTTTACTTGTTCACGACTGGACTACTGTTTGTGACTTGTAATGCATGCTTGACTGTTGATTTAGGATTGTTGTAGTCTTGTTAGCTCGCAGGTCGTTGCTTTTGTTGACTGAACCCTCCATTACATAGTCTGACTGTTTTCTTTTGTTCAGATGTCCTCAAGCGGAGCTTGCAAGGGAATTATTCCAAGCAGTGAAGCTCGTGAGCGAGATGAAGCCCGAGCACATGCTAGACAGGGAAGAGAAGCTCGTGATATATTCACTCATCATCCTTCATCGTTAAAGCGTCCTGAGGTGGAAGGACTTGTCACTCAATTCCACATCCCTTTGGGTTGTCGTGCATTGCTACCTGATTCAAAGAATCATGCATGTTATCCACCAAGGGGATACGTCGCCGTCAGTGTTCAACATTTCGAGCAGGGACTACGGTTCCCCATTCAATCGTACTTGATCGCATTTCTCAACAAGGTCAAGCTCGCGCCATTCCAGTTAACTCCAAACTCCTATGCGCAGCTGACCTCGCTGGCCGTGGCCTTTCTCAGGAACGGCCTTCGTCCCCCTACTTCAAAAATTATACAGCAGTTCTACTCCTTCAAGGCTTGAGCGTAGTGGAAGGAGAGAAACCGGAGGGCATTTATTACCTCACAGCCCGTCCGTCGAAATACAAAGATCTCTTGCCCAAAGGAGAAGTGAAGAGCAAGTCCAACGTCGGGCCGTATAAGACGAGCTGGTTCTATGTCTCGTGTCCCTCCCTTGCAGGTCTCCAAAATTTTAGCTATTCTCTGGAACCAGGTATGCAGGATAATATATTGCGAGCTGAACCGAGCTTGTTGTTTTGTTTTCTAAAAATGTCTTGTTTTGCAGTGCAAAAAATGGACGAGTCTCATCTCAGCAGCGAGGAGGAACGAGCTCTTGACAAGCTCACAACCTCAGAGGATGCAGGCATCAGCAGTAAATTTGACGATGTTGTCCTTAGAGCTTACGACCTTGCTCCTCCTAAGGAATCCCCTCTTCTGCGATCTGAGGAGGACATAGGCAAGACCAGCGATAACCCTAGACTTCCTTCTGTTTTTGAAGTTCCAGTTCAGGTGGGGGACACGCCTGTTTCCCGACCTCTGCAACCAGTCTCTACACAAGCAGCGGGTACAACTCGTTCACCTTCTCCAGCTCGGAAGGCTTCTACCTAAGGTGCTCCTGCTCGCGCCTTACCTAAGGCGAAATCGTCTTCAGCTCGTACCTCATCAAAGGGCGCATCTCGAAAAACTACTTCTCCGGCTCCTGCCCCAGCTCGGGCAAAATTAACTTCATCTCGTGCTCCCTCAAATGGCGCATCACAAACAACGACTCCTCCAGCTTCTGCTTCAGTTCGGTCAGGATCAGATCCAGCCCATGCAGCCCCTGTTGTACAAGTTGACTCATCCTCTTCCCCATATCACACATATATCTCAGGGGCTTCACTGCCAGTTCCAGCTCGTGCTCCAGCCCCTGTTCCTTCCTCTGAGCGAATTCCAGCCAACAGGAGGAAACTTGTTCTTTTGAAATCTCCTCCTGCAAGTCCTGTCATATCTCTAGCCTCTTCGACTCCTTCAACGAAACGGCCTGCTGAGGCCTTAGCCACTCCAGCGGCCCCTTCAAAACGCTCAAAATCATCTGCCAAGGACCAGGCTCCTGTGGCCGCTGTTTTCAGCGAAGTGCCTGCTGCTGCTGAGGCCACTGCTCCTTCAACCGCTGCTCCCAGCGAAGTGCCTCTTGCTGCTGGTTCTTCAGGTCTTCAGCTGACTCCAGCTTCCAGTTCGCTGCCTGGAAAAGGGGGCGCTCCTCCTAAGGTTGCTTCACAGGCAACCCGAGCTGGCCCCAGCGGGCATGTGACTAGGCGTACTGTTGCTTCGCGACGTGGTGCCTCACGGGATGATGAGCGTGATATCCCGGAGCGTGAGAGAACCCCTTCGCCAATCAGACCAGTCATTGAGCTTGGTCTTGGGGGAAGATACTTAAATTCCTTCCTTGACAACTGGGCAACAATTATGCTTACTCATGCAAATGTCTTAGAGAACAAGTGCCTTAAGGGCGAGGACCTCGACGAGTTCGCAGCTCGTCATTGCATGCTAGTAAGTCATCTTTCCTTATTTGCTGACTTTTTTATTTCAACAAATATTAACTCATAGCATTTTCAGGGTGCCCTTGCTGCAATGAAGCGGAAGAGGGAGACAAGGGCTACAAATGATGAAATAAGGAAGTTGGAATACGAGTTGGAGGCTGCTACTGATGATATAGCTCGCTTGACCGAGGGCAGAATGCAGGGTCAAGAAGCTCAGATCGCTGAGAAAAATGCTGCGAGACAGACATTCGAGGAAGCTTTAAAGAAAATGGAAAATGAGCATGTCATGCTAAAAGACGAGCTTCACAAAGCAAAAGAAGAACTGAGGCAGTCTGAGCAGCGAGCTGAACTGGACGAGCAGAGGGCTTCAACTGCAGAGGAAAAAATCGAAGTGCTTCATCGCCAAGTTGATGCTGCTTTGGCGCGAGCTGAAGCTGCTGAGAAACAGGCCGAGGAAGCAAAAAAGCGAGCTGATGAAATGGAAGCTGCAGCTAAACGTGCTGAGGAGGCTGCAACTAAATGAGCTGAAGAGGTTGAAACCGCGGCTAAACGTGCCGAGGAGGCTGAGCATCGAGCTGAGGTGCTTAGGCAACAGGTGGGGGAGGCTATTCAGCGGGCTGAGGCTGCGGAGCAGCGAGTTGAAGACATGAAGAAAGAAGCTGAGGTCGTCAACCGTCATGCTGATAATGCTTTCGAAGAGCTAACGGTTTTCAAAGCGCATGCTGCTCAAGAGTTGGAAGTGCGGGTTGCAGACGCAAGGGACGAGGCTGAAGAAAGAACAGGCCGTGACTTCCTCTACACACTGTGGATGTCCCATCCAGAGATGGATTTTTCCATCTTTGGGGACGTAGGACTTGAAACTGTAGAGGATTTTAAAACAAGGGCTGCCTCGACTTCAGTTGATCCAATTCTTTCATCAGAGCAAGCACCTAGCGCGACCTCCCAAACTGAGCCAGTTATCGACCTCAATCCCCCTGGAGTGTCTCCTTCTCATGAAGACCCTTTAACAGGCCCAGGCCCTCCAGCTCAAGTTTAAGAGCTCGTCTTTTCTTTGTTCTTTTCATTGTATTTTCTCAACTTTTAACTTGTAAACAACTCTCACACTTAATGAAATTTCTTTCATTATTTCTTCTGTGTTTGAATGCATTTAAGCTATTGTGTATAACATATTTTATGCTCTTCATCTTTAGAGTTATCATATTCCTCGCGAGCTGATCATCAACGAGTTCTAAAATCTGATAATGCATTAAGTTAATGAAATGATGTAAAAATAAACGGTTGATCATTTAGAATGTTAACGAGCTATGCAGGGGTCGTCACCTCGCCTACTTTTTAGGCTTTTCATTAGCGAGCTATGCAGGGGCACTTAGCCATCTGCTTTTTAGGCTCTTTTTATTTGTAGCGAGCTATGCAGAGGTCGTCACCTCGCCTGCTTTTTAGGCTCATTTGGTGAGCTATGCAGAGACACTTAGTCATCTGCTTTTTAGGCTCATTTGGCGAGCTATGCAGAGACACTTAGTCATATGATTTTTAGGCTCATTTGGCGAGCTATGCAGAGATACTTAGTCATCTGCTTTTTAGGCTCTTTTTATTTGTAGCGAGCTATGCAGGGGTCGTCACCTCGCCTGCTTTTTAGGCTCATTTGGCGAGCTATGCAGAGACACTTAGTCATATGATTTTTAGGCTCATTTGGCGAGCTATGCAGAGACACTTAGTCATCTGCTTTTTAGGCTCTTTTTATTTGTAGCGAGCTATGCAGGGGTCGTCACCTCGCCTGCTTTTTAGGCTCATTTGGCGAGCTATGCAGAGACACTTAGTCATCTGCTTTTTAAGCTCTTTTTATTTGTAGCGAGCTATGCATGAGTCGTCACCTCGCCTGCTTTTTAGGCTCATTTGGCGAGCTATGCAAAGACACTTAGTCATCTGCTTTTTAGGCTCATTTGGCGAGCTATGCAGAGACACTTAGTCATCTGATTTTTAGGCTCATTTGGCGAGCTATGTAGAGATACTTAGTCATATGCTTTTTAGGCTCTTTTTATTTGTAGCGAGCTATACAGGGGTCGTCACCTCGCTTGCTTTTTAGGCTCATTTGGCGAGCTATGCAGAGACACTTAGTCATCTGCTTTTTAGGCTCATTTGGCGAGCTATACAGAGACACTTAGTCATCTACTTTTTAGGCTCTTTTTATTTGTAGCGAGCTATGCAGCTCGGAGCCCATTAGCCCTAGTGAAATGAGTTGAGTCACAAGCTGGGAAAATGGAGCTTTCATTAACTAGAATGATTTTGAATTACATATTACAAAGAGTTTACTGATAATAAGGACGCAAATGCTCTACATTCCATGCCCAAGGGACTTCAGCTCCATTTTCATTAGCTAAATGATAAGCCTCATTCCTCAAGCTTGCTTTGACAACATACGGTCCTTCCCAGTTCGGGCCTAAGGATCCATCACTTGGCTTGCGGGCTCCAGGCAGGATGAGACGCAAAACTAAGTCTCCAACATTGAATTTGCGAATCCGAGCATACTTGTTGTAGTACCTCTCTATTTTCTACTGATAGACAGCTACTCTCAACCTGGCCGTTTCCCTGTTTTCTTCAAGCAGGTCCAAGTTTGTTGCAAGCAATTGATCGTTGTCGTTTGGATTGAAGGTTGCTCTACTTTGCGAGGTGACTTCAAACTCAACTGGGATCATAGCCTCAGACCCATACACCATTGAGAATGGGGTCTTGCCAGTGGAGCTGCGAGCTGTGGTTCTGTAAGACCACAATACTTTTTGAAGCTCATCTACCCATGCTCATTTCTTTGCTTCTAGTTTCATCTTCAGGGTCTGCTTGATGATCTTGTTCACTGCTTCAACTTGGCCATTGGCTTGTGGATGGTCCACTGCTGAAAAGCTTTTGACGATCTTGAGGTCGTTGCAGAACCTGAGAAACTGCTCGCTGCTGAACTGAGTCTCATTGTCTGTCACGATCTGCTGTGGAACCCCAAATCTACAAATGATATTACTCCACACAAATTTCTCAATCTTTGTTGTGGAGATTTCAGCTAACTCTTTTGCCTCTGCCCACTTGGTAAAGTAATCCACTGCGACCACTGCATGTTTGCATCTTCCACGAGCCATCGGTAGGGGTCCGATCAGGTCCATCCCCAAATTGCAAAAGGCCACGGGCTTACCATCTATTGGAGGTAAGCTGGTGGAGCTCGCGGAACATGGGCAAACCTCTGACACTTGTCGCATTTCTTCACTAAGTTAATAGCATTCTGCCTCATGGTGGGCCAGTAAAAGCCTTGACGAAGTGCCTTCTGAGCTAGAGACAGCCCCCCAGCGTGGTTTCCACAGTGGCCTTCATGTATCTGCCTTAGTACTGTTTCACACTCAGGGCCATCAATGCATCTTAATAGTGGAGCTGAGAACCCTTTCTTGTACAGTGCATCATCATAGATGCAGTACCTGGCTGCTCTAGCTCGTAGACGTCGGGCTTCCAGCTTGTTACTTGGCAGCTTTCCATCCTGCAAATAACTAAGAATAGAGCTCATCCAGGAATCAGGCTGCACAGTTATGGCCATCGTCACATTCTTTTCATCCGTACTTGGAGCTGGTAGAAATTCAACTGGGATTGCCCCAAGGAAATCTGCATCTCGTGTAGTCGCGAGGCGAGCTAGTGCATCAGCATGCGAGTTCTGAGCCTGCGGGATCTGTTTCACCTCGTACTTCTGAAATGCACCTAGCAGCTCGTGAACTTTCTGGAGGTAGAGGACCATTTTTGGTCCCTTGGCTTGATATTCCCCCAATACGTGGCAGACAACGAGCTGCGAATCACTGAAGACTTTCAAACGCTCAGCTCACATTTCCTTAGCTAAACGCAAACCTGTGAGCAAGGCTTCATACTTAGCCTCATTGTTTGTCGCTTGGAAGCCAAACCTCAGAGCACAAAGGATCTTGTGGCCTTCAGGACTGATCAGTAGAATTCCAGCTCCAGCTCTCTGCTCGCTGGATGATCCATCAACATAAAGCTCCCATGCTGGATCTTCAGAAGACTCAGCTTCATCATCCACAGGTCCCGTAAAATCTGCAATGAAGTCTGCCAGAGCTTGAGCTTTGATAGCCGTCCTTGGCTTGAACTGAATATCAAACTGCGCGAGCTCCACTGCCCATTTCAACAAACGACCTGATGTGTCCGCTTTCTGCAAAACTTGCTTCAACGGGTATTGGGTGAGGACTTCAATTGTGTGAGCCTGAAAATAAGGTCGCAGCTTCCTTGATGCGATCACCAGGCAATAAGCTAGCTTCTCCATCTACGAGTATCTGGTTTCAGCATCCTGTAACCGTTTGCTTACATAATATACCGGAAGCTGCATCTTTTCTTCTTCCCTCACTAGTGCAGCACTCAGAGCTTGCTTTGACACTCCCAAGTATAAGATCAGCTTTTCATCTTCTTTGGGCTTGGAAAGAAGTGGAGCTCGCCTCATATATACCTTTAACTGCTGGAAGGCTATTTCACATTGCTCAGTCCATTCGAAGCTCTTTGCTTTCTTCAGAATGTCAAAGAAGGGGACACACTTGTCCGTAGCTTTCGAAATGAACCTGCTCAATGCTGCGACCTGACCATTGAGGCTCTGCACGTCTTTCACCTTGGTTGGCGATCTCATGTCGATCAATGCCTTGATCTTCTCAGGGTTTGCTTCAATTCCCCTACTGTTGACCATGAAGCCCAGAAACTTCCCAAAAGTTACCCCAAATGCACATTTGAGCGGATTTAACTTCATCTGGTAGCTCCTCAGAATCTGAAACATTTCTCCCAAGTCGTGTACATGGTCACCTATTTGCTTGGATTTTACTAGCATGTCATCAACATAGACCTCCATGGTCTTTCCAATCTGCTCATCAAACATCATGTTCACTAAGCGTTGGTAGGTCGCTCCAGCATTTTTCAACCCGAAGGGCATCACCTTGTAGCAATATAAGCCACGATCAGTCATGAACGAGGTGTGCTCTTCGTCCTTGGGATTCATGGGAATCTGGTTATATCCTAAATACGCGTCCATGAAGCTCAGGAGCTCGTGGCCAGCAGTAGCATCCATGAGCTGGTCTATTCTTGGCAAGGGGAAACTATCTTTGAGGCATGCCTTATTCGGGTCAGTGAAGTCGATGCAAGTCCTCCACTTCCCATTCTTCTTCTTTACCAGAACCGGATTGGCGACCCAGGTCGGATAGTAAGCTGCTCAAATGAATTTGTTAGCCAGCAACTTGTCTATCTCTTCTTTTAGTGCTAAATATCGTTCCCCTGTCATTGCCCTTCTCTTCTGACGAATTGGCTTGTGGTGAGGGTCAACATTCAACCTGTGAGACATCACTCTCGGATCTGTTCCTACCATATCCTTATGGTTCCATGCAAACACATCCAAGTTCGCCTTCAGGAAGTCAGCGAGCTGGGTTTTTAGTTCTGGATCTAACCCTCTTCTCAGCTTTAGGCATCTTTTTGAATCTGCCTCGCTGACTTGTACATCTTCCAACTCTTCAACGGGCCCTGTAGCTCGGTCTGCATCTACCTCGCGAGGGTCCAGGTCGTGACTGACTCCTTTCTCAGTCATAGTTCGTGGCTTGCCCCCTGAGACCACATTCACCTTCTTTCCTCTCACGCCTATCTTCACATCATCTTCATAGCAGCGTCTTGCTAAATGCTGCTCTCCTCGAACACATCCGATGCCATTAGGAGTTGGGAACTTAACTGTGAGAGTTCTGGTCTAAGTAACCACGTCCAACTCGTTCATGACAGGTCTCCCGAGGACCACATTATATGCTGATGGGCAGTCAATTATTAAGAAGTCTGTCAGGGTTGTTGCCTGACGACCTGCCTCCCCAAGAGTCAATGGCAACTTAATCTGCCCCACTGGTACTACAGCATCTCCAGTGAATCCAAATAAAGGCTCCGGGGATGGTCTCATTTGTTCTGCTCGCAGCCCCATCTGATCAAAACAGCTCCTATACATCACGTTCATCGAGCTTCCAGTATCAATCATGATGCGCCTAACTTCCACATTGCTGATTTTAGCTCGTATAACTATCGCATTGTTATAAGGCCAAATCACTCATCTAGCATCTTCATCTGTAAATACAATCTCGTCCGAGGTCGGCTTTGCTCTTTTTGCAGGTCCCTCCGACCCATTGAGCTGAAACGAATGATTCGCCTCTCGGACGTACCTCTCATGCGATCTGTTGGAATCACCTGCGATATGGGGGCCACCATAAATGGTAAAAATGGTTCTTACCGCAGGTTCCTGACCTTGCTCGGAAGCTCGTAGGGGCTGTTGCTGATGTGTTGGTTGTTGTTGGTAAGGTCGTTGTTGTAGAGGTCGCGAGTCTGCAGGTCTTGCTACATAGTCTCCCAGGCGACCTCGCCTGATCAATTTCTCGATGGCGTTCTTCAACGCCCAGCAATCTGAAGTACTGTGCCGACCTCATTATGATAGGCACAGAATTTGCTCTAATCTCTTTGTTGTATTGGAGCCCTTAAGGGATTGGGCCTCCCAAAATCTTCCCTATTTCTTTCTGCAGCGTAAATCCTGTCCGGTGAAGCCGTCAGGACGCTGTATCCTTCATAACGACCTTGACGTCGAGGTCGCTCGTATCTTGGCTCTCTCCTTGCCTTTTTAGCAATTTGATTGCTTGAGCCATTGTTTCTACCTTCTTCGTTCCTGCTAATATTTCTCCTCTTTAGCTGGCTAGAACTGGCAGCTTCATTCTTCTGATTCTGCTTCTTTGGGCCGAAGGTCTCTTCCCACCTAATCTCCTTTGCAGTTCGCTCGTAGAACTCTCTCAGATCCTTTACTGGGGACTTGTAAATGCTCTCGTATAACTTTCCATCCTTGCGCAGCCCAGCTAAGATCGCTGTCAGTATGCTTTCATCTGATGGATGCTTGACATTCGCGACCTCGCATCTGAACCTGGTGATATATTCTTTCAATGACTCACCCTGATGCTGGAAGATGGTGGCTAGGTGGCAGGATGGAGTGAGCTGCCTTCTCAGTGCCCTGTACTGACCAACGAACTTCTGTTGGCATTGCTCCCAACTACCTATGCTGCGAGTTGGGAGATTCTTGAACCACGTCCTTGGAATGTCCCCCAAGATAGCTGGGAATACTCGGCACTTCACCATCGGACTTCCTGTCTGCAGGTCCATCTGAACGTTAAAGGCGTCGAGATGGTCATAGGGGTCACTGTCCCCATTGTATTGCTGAATGCTTGGCATTTTAAACCTCGGAGGGAGAGGCTGTGTCTCAATCTCCCTCGTGAAGGGAGTCCTTCCCCCATAGTACCCACGCTGCTCCGGGGCTCCAGGTCGTGCTTCTAACTACTGGACCCTTTGAAGGAGCTCTTCTACTTGTGGATCTCGGAGCTCGTATCTCCTCCTATGATCATGACTAGGGGCAGGATGCTCTGGGTCATACCTTTCGTCCTCTTCGAATAGACCCTCAGGTTGAAGGGATCTTCCCTGCCTATGCTCATCATTAAACCGCCAAGCTGCAGCTCTGGCTCTATCATGGCCAACCTCTTCCCGCCGGTTTCCATCCTGGCTCAGCCTTACCACCAGGCTATCTGGGCGCGCGACCTCCCTTTCTTCCCGAACAGAGTGTCCTCCAGCCCTAGAGCGCGCATTGGAGGAGCGAGCTGAGCCTGCAGGTCGTGGGACTTCTCTTGCCAGCCTGTCAGGTATTTACATCGCTTCATGCTGCTGGGGCACATGCCTTGGTACCTGGACCTCAACCCTCGGCATGTTCTGTACCTGAGTTTATACCAACATATTGACGGCCTCTGTGAGTTGTCTGACCGTATCCTCCAGCGCTTCTTGTCTCTAGATCAGCACATTCTGCCCTTCGGCTAATGGGGCAATTGGAACTGTCTGATGGGGAGGCAAAGGAGGGATACCTGTCGCGGCGCCGAGTGTCTGTCCATGGGACGTGCCTGCTACATGCATGGGTGCATCCTGCATAGGCTGTAAGTTCTGCTGAGATTGGTTCATGTGACTCTCCACCTGGTCATCATCTCCAAAATTCCTGTTTGTTCTGGTCCTTGCCATGTTGTCAGAAATTGATGAACTGAGATGAAAAAGATTGCAGTTTGGGCCCTTCCTCTAGCGCCAAAATGTCGATGTTGGATTTCAGTCGACGAGTAATCAATGCCCAATACCTGCAATCAATGTGAGAAAACACAAATACCAAGAAAGGACACAGACAAATACCGAGAATCAAACGAGGAACACGAATCTTTTACGTGGTTCAGCAATAATAGGCCTACGTCCACAACTGTCTATCTCTTAAATTCTGTAGAGAGACAGTGTATTATTGATTATTCTCTGATCATGTTATAATGATTTTAATCCCTATTTATAGGGAAAGAGGCGTTACAATTCTGGTTGTAGCAAATCAGGAAAATAATCCTGAATTAATTACACTTCCCAAATAATCAGGAAAAATAAGGAAAAGAATTGTAAATTAATTACACTTTCTAATATGTTTGAATAATATCAGGAAACTGCTTCCATAAAATCATGGATGATGTTGATTCAGTTTGAATTTGAGTAGACTTCCATATCTGATGAGGAAATCACGGTTTGATTGGGTAACTGCCATATTCGGAGAGAGAATCATGATTCAATTAGGTAACTGCCTGTTTTGGAAGATACTGCATTTATTACGCTTCTGAGCGAGCTGACGACTATGGCGATTTGCGAACTGGAGCTCGCATAGCGAGCTACGTATGAGGCGAACTTATGGAGCGAGCTGAATCTTGGCTGTGTCACGAGCTCACTGGGCTTAGAGTCATCTGGGCCTCGGCTGATGGGTCTTGACTGGGTTGACTTTATCGGGCCTTCTTATTGGGCCTAAATTGGGCTTTTACCAGCCCATTTAATGAGTCCGAAAAATACATATAACAACTCCCTAATTGGTAGTCCATAAATTTAATTAATTACTTGCTGAAAAATTTTAAAAACTTTCCATTACATAGTCTTTAACAAATCAGAACTCACGGCTTTTGAAAAACAGTCTCATCCACCTTCTCACCAGCCTATTAGTCAAACAAGCATGGTGTATGTTCACAAAGCGCTTAATTTTGTTTAGAATTGGCGAAAAAAAAAAATCTTATCATATTCAAATCTGCTATCCAAGTCCAACCACTAGAAAAGTTTCATATATTTTTTTTCTTAAATTACACTAAAAATCTGTTTTAAACATTTCAAAAGCCATAAAACCAACAAAATTACATAAAGCTTGACCCCTATATACCACATAATCGTAGTGTTACATACTGATTTAGGCCTCACAATCCAACATTATTTCAACAGTTTACCATTTTATCGGAAGAAGTCCCTTAAATTGAATATGAGTCATCTTCATGGCATCACCAATTGATTTAGAACCTTTCAAGGTAATTAATGTGAAATGTTTGTCAAATAATCCATCCTTGGTCAAATACCATGCATTGCACTCTGGATTGGCTGAATTCTGGTCACCATGCATGTTTATTCATAACTCATAAGTAGTATATTGAATAAAAATGATAAAATCGAACAAGCTTCCTTGAAGGCAAGAAATTATATAAAAGGGGTCGTCTAAAATATACTTGGGGTATTGATACCCTTTGTCTGATTATATTATAAAATTACTGATTATATTTTATTATATTTAATTATAACTAAATATGTTTTATTACAATCAGTAAATATGATCTAACTATTGATTGTTGAAAATGTGATTTAACTCATTTAGTTGTAATAAGATATAATAAATATATTATAAATTATAATCAATAATTTTATAATAAAACCACTCATCATTAATTGTCAGGCATATCGATAGTCCAGATGCATTGTAAAATATGTCTATATATATTAAAAATACATTCACTTGTTTTCTTGACAGATAGTGTCTTTATTATAAGGGCCCTTCAAGCAAACTTGAGAAGAATCCAAGAGAGCAACATTTCTAAGGAGCATGCACATCACCATGCTTAATTCTTATAGCTACCCTGCTATTCTTCCATGGTGCTTTGTCTTATTGCTATCTTATGGCTTTGCTATTCTTTCCAATACCACAGTCGATGCAAATGAGACAGACCGTCTTGCTTTACTTGCCATAAAGTCACAACTTCATGATCCACTAGAAGTCACAAACTCATGGAACAATTCTGTGCCCTTGTGCTTGTGGACAGGTGTTTCATGTGGACGTCGGCACCAGAGGGTCACAGGATTGGATCTAAGAAATCAAAGCATAGGAGGTCCCTTATCACCATTGATAGGGAACCTCAGCTTTCTTAGGTTCATCCACCTCGATGACAATAACTTCTATGGTGAAATTCCCCATGAAGTTGGTTTGCTTTTCAGGCTTGAAACTCTAAGAGTATCGAATAATTCTTTCTCAGGTATAATTCCAACCAACTTGTCTCACTGCTCTAACCTCATCACATTTGTGGCTAATAACAACAATCTAGAAGGAGAAATCCCCAGAGAGATTGGCAACTTGTTGAAGCTTCAAATACTGTCCATTGGTGGTAATCATTTGAGGGGACAACTTCCTGAATCCATTGGGAATCTTTCAGCACTGCAGGTAATGTATTTTGGAATGAATAGCTTGAGTGGGAAAATTCCTGATACTTTAGGCCAACTAAGAAGCTTACATTTTTTTAACCTAGCAATAAACAACTTCTCTGGTCCTGTTGCTCCTTCAATTTATAACATCTCTTCCCTTGAGTTGATTGTCCTAGTATTGAATAGGTTCAATGGAACTTTACCAGCTAATATAGGTTATAATTTTCCCAATTTGAAAATATTTGTCATTGGTCATAACAATTTTTTTGGTTCCCTTCCGCATTCTTTATCCAATGCTTCAAATCTTGTAGACCTTGATGTTTCCTCAAATCATTTTAGTGGGAAGGTGTCGATTGATTTTAATGGCCTTACGAATCTATCACGGCTGAATTTAGGTAAAAATAACTTGGGACATAGGGCAGCCAAAGATCTTGAATTTATGACCTCTCTAGCAAATTGTAGCAAATTGGAACGACTAGGTTTACATTTCAATCAGTTTGGAGGAGTGTTGTCCCATTATGTAGCCAATCTTTAACAACAATGCTTGTGGTAGATATTGGAAACAATCCGATATCCGGCTCCGTAGATCCTGGGATACGAAATCTTGTCGATCTAAATGCACTGAGTATGCAGTTTAACCAATTAACTGGCACTATTCCTGATGTTATTGGGGAACTTAAGAACTTACAAATTTTAGCGCTAGGTGCAAATAGTTTACGAGGAAGCATCCCCTCCTCTATAGGTAATATGACATTACTAACAAAACTCTTATTGGAATCCAATGATCTGCAGGGCATTATACCATCTACCTTAGGAAATTGTCAGAATTTGATGTTGTTAACTCTTAGCAAAAATAAACTCACTGGAACCGTGTCTCAACAAATTGTTAGCATAACCTCCTTGTTATTAAGCCTAGACCTCTCTCAAAATCTTCTAAGTGGTCCCTTTCCTTCAGAAGTAGGCAAATTGAAAAATCTTGTTGCTTTGGATATCTCTAGAAACAAGTTTTCTAGCAATATTCTAGTTACTTTAGGTGGTTGCACAAGCTTAGAATATCTTTATTTGCAAGGCAATTCTTTTAGTGGACGCATTCCTTCTACTCTTAGTTCCTTAAGAAGCATCTGTTGCTGGATCTTTCTAGCAACAGTTTGTCCGGACAGATTCCAAAATATCTTTGAGTAATTATCCTTCTTGGTATACTTAAATCTGTCCAATAATCAATTTGAAGGAGAAGTACCCACAAAAGGAGTTTTTAGCAATAAGACAGGAATTTCGCTTATCAACAATGAGAAGCTTTGTGGAGGTTTAGCTGAATTGCATTTGCCATCATGTCACTCCCAGGGATCAAAGAAATCAAGGATCAACCTTCACAAAGTCTTGATTCCAGTGATTATTTCATTTTGATCTTATCATCATGCTTCATTGTTATTCTCATTCGAAGAAAAAAATCAGCTAATAAATCTTCAAGAATGTTGAGCATGAAAGTTCAATTTCCGATGATCACTTACGCTGAGTTGAGCAAGGCAACAAATGACTTTTCATCATCTAACAACATTGGTCAAGGAAGCTACAGTGTTGTGTATAAAGGACTTTTGGGTGACAATGGAACATCAGTTGCAGTCAAGGTGATTAATCTTCAACAAAAAGGTGCTTCCAAGAGTTTCATGGCTGAATGTGAAGCATTAAAACATGTTCGTCATCGAAATCTCCTCAAAATCATCACTGTTTGCTCAAGCATAGATTTTAAAGGAAGTGACTTCAAGGCTTTGGTTTATGAATACATGCAAAATGGAAGTCTAGAGGAGTGGTTGCATAAAAACAATGATCAACTTGACAAAGGTGATTTAAGTCTCATTCAAAGACTCAATATAACCATTGATGTGGCTTCTGCAATAGAGTATCTTCACCACCATTGCCAACCACCCATCATTCACGGTGATCTAAAACCTTGCAATGTTCTTCTTGATCTTAATTTTGTTGCTCACGTGGGTGACTTTGGGCTAGCAAAATTTCTATCAAATCATTCACTTATTATTGCTTCTAGGACTCAATCATGCTCACAAGGAATAAGAGGAACAATTGGCTATGTTGCCCCAGGTAACTATAATGTGTTTCTGCTTTTGCCTTTTTTTTTTTTCATTAATCTTCTGTTGGATCCATGTAGCTCTCATATACTAACCAATGTTGGAAACAATATATCTTTTTAGAATATGGCATGGGCAGGCAAGTATCCCTACAAGGAGATGTGTACAGCTTTGGAAATCTCTTACTAGAGATATTCACAGGAAGAAGACCAACTGATAGCATGTTCAATAATGGAGTGACACTCCATGATTATATCAAAACGGCTGTGCCAGAGAAAGTTATGGAGATCGTTGAACCTTCACTGCAGTTGGAGCTAAGAGATGACGACAACAATAATGAAAATTCTGTGAGACCTGACGTGCAAGTGAAAATTGAGGAGTGCTTGGTTGCTCTGTTGAGAATTGGAGTTCTCTGCTCAATGGAATCTCCAGCGGAGCGAATGGAAATAACCGATGTCGTGGCAAAATTATGTGCTGCCAGGGAGAACTTTCTTGGTAGGAGGATTTGATACATCGGAGATGTCGAATTAACTGCTATCTCGCTGAGCCTAAACACCACATAGCCTATACTTTCTCCAGTCCAGTCCTGTTATGCTTTAATAAAGAAAATAATTGAAACTTGATCATCACTTTTCAATTAAGTTCTGAGTTTTGGTTCTTCTTTTTTTTTTTTTTTTTTGGTTTATTCCATCTGTTAGCTATAGCAGCTGTTTACAGTGGTGGTGGCTTTGCAGTAGCCCGTTTGGGATTATGAACTTGGTTCTGATTTGTACTCAACTTTTTCTCCCTTAATAAATATCATTTTGTGTATTACTCTGGCAGGTTTTGTACTGCAGTTGGGAACTATGTACAGAATTCCTAATTCTACAAGAAATGCATGTATTTCTGTTCTCCAGCTTTTCTGCCACTCTGCCTCATTCTTAAGCTGGTTTTGTTGAAATGTTTAGTTGAGCGGTTGAAATTGAATTGTTCTTTATTTCTGTTGCATATTTGTAAGAGCACTTTATGAGTTTTATTGTGCTAGTTACATTCAATATTTATTGTAACAGGAAACCAAAATGAGGTTGAAAATTTTACATGAATTCCAGTTATTTGACAACCTTATATTATTTTCCCTGTTCAAGGCACTAAATTACAAAATCAGCATATTATATCGGTGCCTTATATGAATTATCAACCTCTTTCAATGTCATTGCCCCTAGGATTGATCCAGATTTTTAAGTGGACCTATCTTATTGTATTATTGATTTACTTTGAGATGCATTTATTATATTTTCTAGGAAACAATTGAGGGTTTTTTTTTTTTTTTTCGATTTAGTTAAGGTTTTTGGTTTTTCAGTCTTTCAATGATTTCTTATTCTAAAAACTACACGTAATCAAAATCAGATTGATCAGGCAAGTGATAAACCTTGACAAATCATAATTTGTTTCTCCAAGTCTAATCAATAATCGTAAATCATTATAACATGTCACATCAAATACTCCTGCAGCCAAACATAGGTGGGGATTGGAAACCATGCATGGATTATGGTTGTGGCAATGTCATTGTCGGTCTGTCACATTCTAGCTAGGATTTGATATATCAAATGTTTGGGTTAATACAAGGTACTCCCATCGAAGACATTTTCAACATGACCAAATTCCATGATGTGTAATTAAGGTGATGAAATTCAAGTTCGATATAGACTGTAATTCTGTATGACACAGTAATACAAAATACAGACTAACATGGAATTGCAGAGTAGACAGTACTTAGCTTATGAAAAGTTGAATAATCCATTGCTTGTTTGTGTATGATGCAGAAGCTGGCCATTTGGAGTTCAGCTACCGAATCTCCTCCTAGTTCTTGACTTGGCAAGCATATCATGAATTAGGTGATCTTCAAGATCCATATACATTTGATTCTATTCCATGTTGATTAAATTAAAATTTTGTTCATTTGTGGTTTTAAATTACTTTCAATGTTGTATTGAAAATGGGAATTGAACTGAGGTTGGAGAATATGAATGAATTTTGACAAATTTCGGTCATTTGCCCTGTAAATTGCGTTAAGCAATTACAGCATATGTTATCAACACCGTCCATGGATTGTCAACCTTTTCCAATGGCATTGACGTAAAATAGTTTGAGTTTTTCTTTGTCCTACCCATTTTATTGTATTATAGGTTTTGCTTATTGGAAACGAAATTAGTTTATGTTTTTGTTTAGATGATTAATTATTTTAGTTTCCCTTCAAAAATGTAAGTTTTGAGCTTTTTTGACTTCATTTGATCTCTAAATTAACTAAAAAATATGTTATACCTGACATTGATTAATGCTAGTCAAATCGGGGTGAGAAATGTGATTATTCTATTTGTAACTCTTAACAAAAAATCCTCCCCTTTCTTTTTTATTTTTTTTTTAAGTTTAAATACCAATCTTCGTGTAAGTTTATGGCTTTTCTAACATTATTAGACTTCTCAGCTATATTCCTTGAGCAGAAATGGGAAACTACATAAGAACAACAATATGGTTTTTGTGATCAAAATGATTTCTCAAAAGTGTTAATGGTAATATTTTGTGATCTAATCATGATCCATATGATCATAATTTTATTGTAATATATACTTTGTTAGCAATTACAACACCTAAAAGCTTAAATGCTAAGATATGGGCGAAACGATAAGCATAAAGGCTTTCTAATTAATGAAATAGAGGAAATAATATGTATTATAGAGATAACCAAAAGAGAATAATAAACCATTAAAAAGTCTAGCAATATTAAGATATCCAACAAGAGTATAGAAAAATCACTACTACAAAGTACAAACCAGCAAATCCCTCAACAAAATTGAACATGCCTAAGCCCTCAAGAGCCAAGATCATAATTGCAAGTGAACGACAGGAATATTACTTGAAACCCCTATCAACCATGACCTAGAAAACCTCAAGAAATCCAGCAAATGTGAAAGCTAATCCAGCCCTATCAAACCACTAAGAACCTTTAGATTAATTAAGAAAAAGAACTCTTTGGGCCATATCTAACACCTAGCACATTTTCGTATGGTCTAGTGGTGGGGCTTGGCGTTGTCCATTGGTTATAATTGGGGATAGAACAAAGACTTTAGAATTTTATTTTCATCAAAATATCATTATCCATTTGCCTCCTTTTAAGAAGAAATCCCTTAAATCAACACCATAATTGTCTAATAAATTTACAATGTTCATAAAAATAATTTAGCTTTTTTATCCACATTTCAGCACTAATGGAAGCTTTACATCTCATTGGACTATGGTGGATGATGATGAAGAAGCAAAAACTCTATTTCGCATCACCTCTGGACTTTGTATTACAAATTGCTAGGGGGCATCTGTAGCTTTAACTATTTTTCTGCATGGAATCTGCTTTATTTAATTCAATGGCTCATGCCATCAAAGAATGGAATTGAGTACGTGGTGGAGCTGGAAAATGAACATTGATAACGACTTTCCTTGAGCAGGCATGGGAAACTACATCAGAGAGAACAAAAATATGGTTTTTGTGATCAAAATGAGTTTTCAAAAGTGTTAATGGTAATATTTTGTGATGTGATGATCCATATGATCATAATTTGATGATTACAATGTTATAGTGATGCATACACTGTCAGTAACTACAACACCCAAAAGCTTAAACCTTAAGATAAGGGTCCAAAAAATTAACGATGGTATAAAGGTTTTCTAGTTAATGAAATAGAGGATATAATATATATTACAAGAGAATTAAAAGAGAATAATAAACCATTAAAAAGTCTAACAATATATCCAACAAAAGGATAGAAAAATCACTACTACAAACCAGCAAATCCCTCACCAAAGTTAAACATGCCTTCAAGAGCCAAGAGCATTATTGCAAGTAAACAACAGGAAAATCACTTGAAACCCCCATCAAACTACAACCTAGAAAACCTCAAGAAAACCAGCAAATGTGAAAGCTAACCCAGCCCTATCAAACCACTAAGAACCTTTTAGATTAATTAAGAAAAATAACTCTTTCATCCATACCTAACACCTGACACATTTTTGTATGGTCTAGTGGTGGGGCTTGGAGTTGTCCATTGTTTATGATTAGGGGTTAGAACAAAGACTTAAGAATTCTATTTTCATGAAAATTCAATTATCCATTTGCCTCCTTTTAAGAAGAAATCCTTTAAATCAACAACATAATTGTCTAATAAAGTAATAGTTAATGTCCATGAAAATAATCTAGCTTTTTTATCCATGTTTCAGCACTAATAAAAGCTTTACATCCCATTGGACTATAGTGGATGATGATGAAGGTGCAAAACCTCTTTTCCGCATCACCTCTTGACTTTGCTTTACAAATTTTTAGAGGCATCAGTAGCTTTAACTATTTTTCTTGATAGAATCCAATCAAATACCGAATCAAGCTATATATGAACTTGGATTGACTTTAGTAAAATTAGTCATAGTATATCCTGAGTGTCTAAACATGGATTCACTTTTTGAGATGCTTGCGTTCATGGTTGCAAACAAGTCAGTGTCTTAGAAAAAAAAAAGAAAAAAAGAATGCAGACCAGCATAGAATAAATTACAAATTAATGAATCTGTTGGTACTTTGTTATCTACATTAAGAGCGCCTTCTATTATGAATGAATTGATCAATAGAGCTTTCATACTGACTGGAATAAAAAAGCAATTGATATAGGATGCTTTCAAAAGTCCCACAAGAAGCGTTTAGATGTGGAATCAAAATAGATAGTGATTCTTTTGATTAAAAAAATTTGGAATTGCACTAAAGTTATTCAACTATACAGAATTTTGATCTTCCAAATTATTAAATTGTTTAGTCAAATAAAGAAACAAAAATAAATATATAAACAAACAAATAAATAAACATACTTGATTTTTTTGACTCTCTTTCTTTATAAATTTGCCTTGCACTAGATCGCCACAAGCATCCTTGCTCCAATAACTTCATTTGTCTTGTCTATTCAGAACTTCTAAACATGCTCTTCTCATGATTTTTTCCCCCGTTAAAGGCATTAAATTACAAAATCAGCATATTATATCGGTGCCTTACAGGAATTATCAACCTTTTTCAATGTCATTGCCCCTAGAATTGATCCAGATTTTAACAATGCACCTATCTTATTGTATTATTGGTTTACTTTGAGATGCATTTATTATTTTTTCTAGGGAAAAATTGAGGTTTTTTTTTTTTTTTTTTTTTCCCAGTAAGGCTTTTGGTTTTTCAGTCTTTCAATGATTTCCTATTATGAAAACTACACAGAATCAAAATCACACTAAGCAGGCAAGTGATAAATCTTGACAGATCATAATTGTTTCTACAATTATAATCAACAATCATAAATCATTATAACTTGTCACATTAAACACTCCTCCAGCCAAACATCTTTATATAAAATGCCTTGGGTATTAAAATGAAAGTAAAATACCGGGTCTTTAAGTTGCACTACCACATGTTTCATGGGCTCTAATTAATAAATGAGTCTTTTGATAGAATGATTTTGAATTTCACCAAGATGATTCAACATAAGAGAATTTGACTACTTTTAAGTTGTCAATGGCATCAACTCATGGAAAAAAGATAGATACATTCACATTACACATTCACATCCACCTGTTTTTCTTCTTGATAATTAGTTTATAAATTCTGTCACCTCTAGGATGAAACAAACTTCTACATCCTGATCATCAAAACTAGTTCAATCCAAGCGCTGCAAACATTCCACCTGTCCTGTCTGTTGAGCAATATGCTCACCTGACTTCTGAGGAATCCTCTGCAGCAAGCAATCACTCTGTGTCAATTCCTGAAGAAGTTCCTGCAGCAATGATGCAACATATGAAACCTGGAGATAATCTTGTAGCTGATCTGTCTTTACAAGAAACACAGCTGCAGCTTAAAACTGAAGGAACAGCTCTACTTGTGCATGACGCAAGCCAACATCAGCTGGGTTGCATACCAAGCTGATTATATCTCTAATTCAGCTTAGCTGAAGTCATTTTGATTAAGAATCTAAGCCACCAACAAGTGGTGCAATTCTATTGGTCAAAGCCTAACTAATTAGTTAGGATTAGTTAGTTAGTTGATGAGAATCTTGCCATGTGGCAAGCTGCCAATACTTGTATATAAAGGTAGTAAAATGTAATCACCCAACATGATGAATGGATGATCAATGATTTCCAGATTTTATCTTTCCTTCTCTGTTTTCTTGAATGCAAAGATTCTCTAACTTTCACATGGTATCAGAGCTATTGACCAGCGTCAATGGTGGATCCAGGCTTCAGTTCTACTTCTGCTCCAGCAACTAGCAACAACAATCGATCATCTTCATTGAATTCTATGGATGTATCAACAATTGCTAAGTCACTAAACTTCAACCTTCCAATCAAACTCAACAATTCCAACTATGGGTTCATGAAAGCACAAGTCATGGCAGCAATTCGTGCTTTTGGACTTGATCATCATATCTCGCCGAGTCGGTCACTTCCCAAGAAATTCGTTGATCAACAAAGTGCAGATTCTGCTTCAACAGAGCCACAAGTTAGTGAAGAATACATAGCATGGGAACGATCTGATCAACTCCTCTTATGTTGGTTATATTCCACTCTCAGTGAATCGGTTCTTGGGCAGGTCACTCGTTGCTCATGTGCATTGGAGGCATGGACCACGCTTGAGAAATTGTTTGCACAACGATCATCTGCCAGACTCTTGCAGCTTAGACAACAACTTCAAAGCTTCAAGAAAGGTTCACTCACTATCTCTGACTTTATAATGAGGATTAGACAAATAGTAGATGAGATGGCCTTTGCTGGCCAAGCTATCACAGAAAATGAGTTGATCTTGCACATACTTAATGGTGTTGGTCATGAGTATGACCCAGTTGTCATTTTGATCACATCACAACAACACACAATGTCTGTCCAAGATGCACAATATCAATTAATGTTGCATGAGCAAAGGATTGAGCATCTTAATGGAGGTTCAAAGCTTGATTTGAGTCAGTCATCAATCAACTATGTGGCACGTGCTGGTGAAAGGAGAGTACAACAAAACAACTATCAATTTTCTGGTGGTAGAGGCAATAATGAAAGCCGTGGTAGGAATAGAGGAGGAAGATATGGCAAGGGTCAACAGAGAATTATTTGTCAAGTTTGTGGGAAAGCAGGTCACATGGCACTTCAATGTTATCATAGGTTTGATATATCTTATCAACCTCGGAAGCAGAATCAACCACAAAACAATGTGTCAAACTCGGTGCCTGTTCAAGCTAATTTGCATCAGAACTCAGAAGCAATTGCCACACCAAGCACCGTTGTTGATTCGACCTGGTATGTTGATTCAGGAGCAACGAATCACATCACACCAGACTTGAGCAACTTGTCAATTCAATCGAACTATACTAGTTCAGATCAAGTGGCTGTTGGCAATGGTGAGTGTCTAAAAATATCCCATATAGGAGACACAAAAGTCCATTCTAATTCGCCTAATAGACACTTGATCTTGAAAAACATATTACATGTTCCTCATATTACAAAGAATCTACTCAGCATTTCCAAGTTCACAAAAGATAATGATTCTTTTGCTGAAATTTATGATGATTCTTGTGTTTTCAAGGACAAGCTGTCGAGGAAACCTTTGCTTCAAGGAAAGCTTGATGGTGGTCTTTACAAAATGCAACTCAAGAATATTCAACCAAGAAGGTTATACAATCCTTACTCAGTTTCAATTGTTTCTAAGCATAGAAATGCAAATGTAGATAACACTGCGGACAATAAGTCTAATGCTTCTTGTAGTATAAATAAGGAAGAACTAGCTAGTCTATCTGCTAGTCAAGTTCATTTCAAGATTTGGCATGCCAAACTAGGACACCCCTCTTGTAAAGTTTTCAAGCATGTTATCAAGAAGTTAAAATTTGATTGCAAAGTTTTTGAGTCAGATTTTTGTGATTCCTGCAAGCTTGGAAAGGTACATCAATTACCCTTTCCAAGACTGCAGATTACTGCAAAACAACCCCCTGAGCTTGTGTATTCTGACTTGTGGGGACCTTCTCCTGTACAATCCACAGAAGGGTATAGGTATTATATCATTTTTGTGGAGGCTTTTACAAGGTTTACATGGTTTTATCCCCTTAAGTTGAAATATGATGCACTCTCAACTTTTCTTCACTTCAAGAAGCATGCAGAACTTCAGTTAGATCATAAGCTTAAATGCTTGCAGTCTGACATGGGTGGAGAGTATAAGTCATTTTTGCCTTTCTTAAGAGAAGCTAGTATTCAAGCAAGGTTTTCATGTCCACACACCCATCAACAGAATGGGGTTCCAGAACGAAAACATAGGCACTTAGTTGAGATGGGGTTGACCATGTTAGCTCATGCTTCAATGCCATTAGTGTTTTGGGTTGAAGCTTTCTCCACTGCAGTCTTTATTATCAACAATCTACCTTCTAGTGTCCTCAATTTTGTCACACCTTTTGAAAAGCTGTATCACAGAAAGCCTAACTATCACTTTCTCAAGACATTCGGATGCAGCTGCTTTCCTTATCTTAAAAGCTACTCTGCCAACAAGCTAAATTTCCACTCATCGAAATGTCTTTTCCTTGGTTATAGTTCAGTGCATAAAGGCTATAAATGCCTTCACAACTCAGGAAGAATTTACATCTCAAGGAATGTAGAATTCAATGAGACAGAATTCCCCTATCAGCAACTCTTTCCTTCTAAATCTTCAGTTTCAGACAATTCTGAGACAACAGGCCTATCACCTATGTTTTTTGCAAGTCATTCATTTGGCCATCAAGATGATTCTACATCTTCACATAAGAATTTATCCTCCCCATCACCTCTTAATCTTACTACAGATGCACCAGCTATACCACTCTCAATTCCAATCTTACCTCACCCTACAACTCAACACCAGACCACAATATCAGCCTCTTCTGTTCCATCTAGTCTACCTAAGGATTCTATCAACAAAAGCACTCATCCCATGTTGACTAGATCAAAAGAAAAACGTCTTCTTGCCTCTACGAATGTGGTTTTCAAATCACCACATATTCTGACTGCTGCTTTGGAACCTATAACAGTGAAAGCAGCTCTTCAAGATAAAAGGTGGTTAGCAACAATGAAGGATGAGTTTGAGGCTCTTAAACAAAATAACACATGGACCCTTGTACCTCACACTGCTGATATGAGTTTGGTAGGATGCAAGTGGGTTTTTTGTACTAAATACAACCTAGATGGTTCAGTCTCCAAGCTCAAAGCCAGACTTGTAGCAAAGGGGTTTCATCAAACTCCTTTGATAGACTATTTTGATACATACAGCCCTGTGGTAAAAGCCTCTACTATTCAAGTGATCTTCTCTTTAGTAGTCTCCAAGGGTTGGCAAATACAACAGATAGATGTGAACAACGCATTCCTAAATGGTGATCTTACTGAGGTTGTGTTTATGTCCCAACCCAAAGGGTTTATTGATCCTAGTAAACCACACCATGTGTGTAAGCTGAACAAGGCTCTTTATGGCCTTAAACAGGCACCTAGAGCCTGGTTCACCAAGTTGAAGACTGCTCTCCTAGCTTGGGGATTCAAGAATTCAACCTCAGATGTGTCTCTCTTCTTCAAAGTTGATCATCATTGTGTTATCTATTTACTGGTCTATGTGGATGATATTCTCATGATTGGACCAAATTCTTCCCACATTCAGTAGGTCATTGCTTATCTGAACTCCAACTTTGCCTTAAAAATCCTTGGACCTGTTAGCTATTTTCTTGGTTTTGAAACATATAGAGATTCCACTGGTCTTTATCTTTCTCAAGCTAAGTATACTACTGATCTACTAGCAAAGACTGGAATGTTGCAGTCCAAACCAGCATCTTGTCCAACATCTGCTAATGTTAAACTTTTCAAGGATTCTGATACTCCATTTGATAATCCTTCATTATATCGCAGCACTATTGGCGCTCTCCAATACTTGACACACACCAGGCCTGACATAACTTATATTGTCAACAAACTTAGTCAGTTCTTAGTAGCTCCTATTACTGTTCATTGGTTAGCCTGTAAAAAGGTATTGAGGTACTTAAAGGGCACTATAGGATATGGCTTGAGCTTCACTCCACATACTTCCTTTGATTTAGAAGCCTTTAGTGATGCTGATTGGGCCAGTTCGTTGGATGATCGTCGCTCTACTACTGGCTTGTGTGTCTTCTTAGGAGGAAATCTTATCACCTGGTCCTCAAGAAAACAGACAGTGGTTGCCCGTTCCAGCACTGAAGCTGAGTATTGAGCTTTAGCCCATACTACTGCTGAGATCATATGGTTGAAATCTCTACTTTCAGAACTTGGTGTGTCATCCTCCTCCTGTCCAATTATCTGGTGTGATAACACTGGTGCTCAAGCTTTAGCTCAAAATCCTATGTTTCATGCCCGCACCAAACATATTGATATTGACACTCATTTTATTCGGGAAAAAGTTGATTCCAATGAAGTTTCCATTCGCTATGTTCCTACTCAACATCAAGTTGCTGACATTCTCACCAAAGGCCTGTCTCAGGATCATTTTGCCTTTCTTCTATCCAAACTGCAACTGGTTTGTTCTCCCCAGTTCAGTTTGAGGGGGCATGTTGAGCAATATGCTCACTTGACTTCTGAGGAATCCTCTGCAGCAAGCAATCACTCTGTGTCAATTCTTGAAGAAGTTCCTACAGCAATGATGCAACATATGAAACCTGGAGATAATCCTGTAGCTGATCTGTCTTTACAAGAAACACAGTTGTAGCTCAAAACTGAAGGAACAGCTCTGCTTGTGCATGACGCAAGCCAACATCAGCTGGGTTGCATACCAAGCTGATTATATCTCTAATTCAGCTTAGCTGAAGTCATTTTGATTAAGAATCTAAGCCACCAACAAGTGGTGCAATTCTATTGGTCAAAGCCTAACTAATTAGTTAGGATTAGTTAGTTAGTTGATGAGAATCTTGCCATGTGGCAAGCTGCCAATACTTGTATATAAAGGTAGTAAAATGTAATCACCCAACATGATGAATGCATGATCAATGATTTCCAGATTTTATCTTTCCTTCTCTGTTTTCTTGAATGCAAAGATTCTCTAACTTTCACATTGTCATTCTACTATATTATATTAGTTTGCTGCTATGTCATAGCTATTCTGCTCCCACTACCACCACCATAAAAGATCCAAATGAGATAGACCGTCTAGCATTACTTGCCATAAAATCATTACTACATGACCCAGCAGGAGTCACAATCTCATGGAACAATTCTATACCATTTTGTCTATGGACGGGTGTTACATGTGGTCATCGACATCCAAGAGTCACCAAGTTGGATCTAAGCAATCAGAAGATACGAGGTAGCTTATCACCTTTTATAGGGAACCTCAGCTTCCTTAGATGCATCGACTTAAAAGACAACAACTTTTATGGCAAAATTCCTAGGGAAATCGGTCGTCTGTTCAGGCTTCAACATCTAATACTATCTAATAATTCTTTTTCAGGTACGATTCCGACTAATTTGTCCCATTGCTTTAACCTCATCCAGTTTATTGCCAATAAAAACAGCCTCATTGGAGAAATCCCAGCAGAGTTCAGCTACTTATTGAATCTTGAGATATTTGATGTCAGCTACAACCGTATAGCGGGGCAACTCCCCGCTTTTATTGGCAGTCTTTCAGCTCTACAGCTAATTGATGTGATGGAGAATAGGTTGAGTGGGAAAATTCCAGATACAATAGGCCACCTAACAAGCTTTTTTTAACTTAATTTAGCTCTAAATAATCTCTCCGGAATAGTTCCTCTTTCAATTTATAACATCACTTCATTGAAGACAGTTTCTCTACTTTCAAACAGATTTAAGTGGAAGCCTGCCGCCTGAAATAGGTAATAACCTTCCAAACCTGAAAATTTTTATAATGGCTCTAAACAAGTTCAGTGGTCTTCACCCGATTTCATTATCCAATGCTTCAAAACTTGTAAGGCTTGATCTTGCTGAAAATAATTTTAGAGGGGAAGTATCAATTGATTTTGGTAGCATTAAAAACCTAACAAGACTAAATTTGCATAAAAATAGTTTGGGAACTAGGACAGCCAATGATCTTGAATATGTAACCTCTCTAATAAACTGTAGCAAATTGGAAGTGCTTGCTTTAAATGATAATCAATTTGGAGGAATATTGTCACATTCTATTGCCAATTTCTCAACAACAATGACCCAAATAGTGATAGGAGGCAATCAAATATCTGGCACCATACCCGCTGGGATAAGAAATCTAGTCGGTCTAACTAGAATAACTATGGAGTTTAACCAATTAATTGGAACTATTCCTCATGTTATTTTCAGGCTCCAACTCCAGTAGTCGGCTACAAGCCAATTCAGCAAGCTCAACATTTTCATGAATTTTACAGGCCCCAAGTAAAGCCCCCCACACAGAAGCACTAGGTGTTATAGGAATTTTCTCTATAAACTCCAAAGCTTCTACTAGAAGGCCTGCACGACCAAGAATGTCAACCATGCAAGCATAGTGCTTGGCTCCTGGCACAATCCCATAAACTGTCTCCATTTGATTGAAAAACATCCTGCCCTCCTCCATTAAACCTGAGTGACAACAGGCACATAACACATTGGTAAAAGTAACAGCATTGGGCTTGACCTTAGCTTCTTGCGTTTTATAAAACAACTCAATTGCAGCTTTACCACACCCATGGATTGCCAAACCAGCAATCATGGCACTCCAAACAAACACATCTCTCCTTTCCACAGAATGAGAGTGTCAATGAGTGAGGTTGCAAGATGACAGTACTTCATCCTCTGCTTCTTTATACTTTCATGGATCCACTCACCAACATCCATAGCTCCCAACTCAGCACAAGAAGACAAAATACTCACAAAAGTGAGTTTATCCGGGTTCACATTATTGCTGAGTTGCAATTGACGAAAAATGGCCAATGCTTCCTCTGGCTTCCCGTTCTGATCATAAGCCAATATGAGGGCATTCCACACAGCAGTATCTTGTTTTGGCACCGCATCCAAAAATGACTTAGCTACATCGTACTCTCCCAATTTAGCTGTCCATGAAACAATATCTTTCTCTTCCATCTCATCAAACAATCTTTTTGCATCCTCAACACTCCCAGATTTCACATACATATCAAGCATTGCATTACTCAAAAGTCAAGTCCATTTTTATCCCATTCCGTTCAACATAATGACAAACCCATCTCCCAAACTCCAAATCCTTCATTTTTGCACAAGCATACAAAACACCCTCCATAGTCACAGCATTAGTCTTGACATTCTCCATCTCCATCTCTCTAAACAATTCCAATGCCTTCCCAAAACGCCCACCTTGAACAAACCCCGAAATCATCGAATTCCACGAAACAATATCCTTCCCACCAATCCAAACAAATACCCTATATGCGGAATCCAAATCCCCACGATGCATAAAAATGTATCAATGAATTAAGAACAAACACATCATCACCAAGCGCCAACTTAACAACCATCCCATGGAAAACTTGCCCAACACGCAACCTCGAAAGCTCGGCCGCCGCCTTAATCAAGAACGGAAAAGTGAACTTATTAGGCACATAACAAGACTCACAAAGCATCCTAACAAAAATCTTCACACTTTCACAAGGTTCCGGACTCCACGAATAAACCCAAATAAGGGTATTCCAAGTATACAAATTTGGTTGAGGAATTTCATCGAACAGCTTGCGAGCATATTCAAGACTCGAAAACGAAGACAAACTGCAACCAGTTAATAGCATACTTCCAGAGTAGGCGTCAGAAAAGAGACCTGTACGTAGCATGTGAGCATGAATTTGCTTCAACTGTCTCAAACTAGTGCAGTGGTCGATCAAAGAGAAGACTAGGCGGTTTCGGTAGTCGTTTTTGGGCGTTGTAGATTCTGGGGTCGTTGGAATTGAAGAGAAACAAGTGGGGTGCTTAGAGTTTCCATGAATTTGTTTCACTGCCTTAGTTTATAGGTAGTGGTGTGAAAATGTAGTGTGTTTGCATAACAATCATGTATAGATATGGATTCAACTTTCAAGTTATTTGAACATTGTCATCCTCTGTAATCTCTGTAGTGAAAATTATAGGTTTTTTGTCGTGGTGCTGGCTTTCTCGTGGAGGGGAAATACAAGCTCTATAAGGGGGAATTGTGAAAATATTTTAAAAATATTGTCCCTCATGGAATATAAAAAAATATTGAAGATGTATCTGATATTATTTCGATTTATATGCACTAATTATCTGTTTTTATGAATTTTTAATTAAAATTGAATTTATGTTTAATTTTTTAGAATTTAAATAATTTTTTAAAAAAATAATAATTTGACAAAAAATGGTAAGAATATTTTGTCTAGAAATCAATGCGACAGTCACTTGGTAAAATACATTTCAAAACAAGAGATTAATTTCCTTCGATTGATGAATGAATGATTAATCAATGTTTATTTGTATGGGATAATTCCACTTGTACCCTTACAGTTTGATATAATCATTAATTTCTCTTATCATATAGATGAATTAAGGAATTCAATTTGACCGTCTGTCATTACTACTATTACTAAAATGGTCCAAATGATCAAAGTATTGCTATAGTTTTGTCATTCTATATTAATGGTTAAATTTTGATTTTTAAAGTCAACTTTGACGGCAAGAGGTTTCGTGGACATTTTTATAAATTACAAGAGATATTTGATTTATTTTATAAATTGACATAAGGGACATTAGCAATTTTTTAAAATATTAGGAATTTTGATATCATGTTAAACTACAACGGGAAAAATATGTTCATCTCTATTTAAATTGAGGGAGAATTATCCCCAACCTGCCTACAAATTTAACATTTACAGGCATGTACAACATTTTAGTTTATTTGTAACGTTCTCCCCTGGACTAACGAATTGATTGGTTTGACTATCACTGGGTATGGTTGACTATATAAGAAATATTAAAAGACGAAATTACCCCTCAATAAATTTACTTTTTAATTTTCTTAAAAAATGAATTTTAAAAATTTTAAATAAATTAAAAATAAATTTAATCAGATCTCCACCGTCTATCTGAAAAATGAAGGTGAAGATTAATTCAAGAAAAAATTTTAAAACGAAAACTTTAAAAAAATTAAAAGATTAAAAAAATCTAAAAATATATTCAAACTAAAAAAATAAAAAAAAAAAAATTGTGGAGATCCAGATCATTGATGGACTCTCCATCAACGGATCTCCACTAGATGGATATGAAGAATAGCTTAAACATCAATCACCAACTTCATCCAAAATCATCATCAATCCAACAAAATTATCAACATCAATCACCAACTCAAAATTATCATCATCAATCAATAAAAACCAATGTTCAATCATAAGAAATACCCTAAAATGACCCATAATCAACAAAGAAAACAACCTAAAAAAACCCAATCGACTGGGTTCAAATCAATGAACCTAGTTCTATGTTTGAATCCAAGGTTTGAGAAGAGCAAGAAGAAGAAGAGAAGAAGGAGAAGAAAAAGAAGAGAGAGAGAGGAGAAAGACGGTGACAGGTTTGAAGAAGAAGAAGAAGAAGAAAGAGAGAGAGAGAGAGAGAGAGGAGAGAGACAATGATTGGTTTGAAGAAGAAGAAGAAGAGAGGACGAAGAAGAAGAAGAGAGAGTGGAGAGAGACGATGGATGATGTGATTGAGTTTTTGTTTTTAAATTATTTTTTAAATTTACTTTTATTTCTTAAAGTTTATTAATTTTTATAGTTTTCTCAAATTAGTTTCTACTGTCATTCTTCAAATGGATGATGAATATCTAATTAAAAATGTTTTTATTAAATTTTTAATTTTTATTTAAATTTTTAAATTTTTCTCAAATTAACCCCACCATCCATCCGAACATTAAAATTTTCAGATAGACGGTGAAGGTCAAATTAAAAGAAAACTAAAAAGTAAATTTATTGAGAGACAATTTTGTCTTTTAATATTTTTTACACGGTCGACCATATGCAGTGATAGTCAAACCAGTCAATCCTTTAGTCCAGGGGAGGATGTTGCAAATAAACCAAAAGTTGTCCGTGCTTGTGAATATTAAACTTTCAGATAGGTTGGGAGTTATTCTCCCCTTATATTGATGAGGCTGATCAGGAGCTATTTAAATTAGATAAAGTTGAAATTGCAATCACGAGAAATGTATGAAAGACAAAAATATCATAGCAACTAGCGCTGTAAGAATCCTCAGGAAATTAACCAGCTTGTAACCGGCACTCAGAATTTTGAGTACCACGCTTGTCTTGTCAAATCCTTCCAAGCCTTGAAACCATGCCTAGTTAGTTCCATTAGCTGCCCTGTTATTCTGCTGTAATTGTGTCAGCTTCTTTCAATTTCATAGCCATTCTGTTGCGACTAACACCATCACGGTTGATGCAAATGAGACAGAGTGTTTAGCATTACTAATTATAAAGTCTACTACATAATCCTGATCCTGAAAGAGTCATAAGAGCATCTCTAACCATACTCCCTAGATTTTAGCTAAATTTTAGTAATAATAATTATTCCATGTGTTCAATTTTCTTGTCATAGCTTAGAATCCAGCTACTAGCATGATGGAGGTAGTAGAACCTTCACTAGTACTGTTGGAAGTTAGGACTGGGAACAACAATGTTGAAAATCATGGGAGACAGAGAAGGAAGAGGCAGAATTGAGGAGTGCTTGGCTGCTGCTTTGGATACGCTACTATGTATAAAATGGTTCTGTATTGTTTTGCAAGTTTCTGTGCTGTAAATTAATCTTTTGGAGAACTGGATCTTAGCTTCCATTGCAAGCAATCTGTTTCCACAAAATAGTCAAACTAGTAGCTGTCTTGAGTTTCTGTGAGGGCTCTTTTTGGAGTTTTTATGGGCCATATTTCATTGTATATTCTGTTTCTAGTTTGCTATCTGGTTTCCTGCATTGTTCTGATTTGTTGAGACCAATAAGGACACTAAATTATGGGGACAAATTTGATTGAAGAACTTAAAATTCTATTCGAACATTGTAATGTTTACAGTTATCCAATGACAGGTTAAAGTTTGTGATTTAATAATAGGCACCTTGTTCCATGGTTTCTAGAAATTTCTTGGGCTCACAGTATTCATAAGTGAAGATTTAGATTTACATTCATTGAAGGCAAGTAGATTTACCATTATTTACTGTTGTTTTGTTAGTTACAACAGCACAACTGTGGTCTATTTTAATCCAACATCACTTTACCATGCACATCATGATAGAGTCTTAAGTGGAGCTTGGAGTCCATGCATAATGGTCATGGATGAAACAAAGAATTCAGAATCAGAAATCTACTAGCATTACAATGTCACTGTCACCAGGTAGGAAGAAATTTCTGATGTTAACCGAGTTAATGGCTGATTAGGATGTATATTCGATAACACAAACCGTGCATTATATTACAATGGCTTAAAGCTAAGCTGTAAGTTTGTCATTGTGTTTGTTAGTAGATATGAGCCATTTTCCAGGGTCACCAACTGGTTTCCTAGCTAAAATTTCTCAAAGGCATCACTATTTGTTAAAGCCTGTCAAAGAATTCATCATGATATGGGCAGTTATCATGGACAAACTATACCTTAATCAGGTTTAATGTAATGGAAAATTTTTGAAAAGTTTCCATAAATTAATAGGCAGCAATTAAAGGAAAATATTGGTGGAAATAGATTTGAAAAAATATATATAATAAATTAATTATTATTAAATATAATATATTCTATTCACCATTATGGTTTGAAAACATATTGTTTTCATAGCAGCCAACTCTCATATTATTCAAAATCATCTTCTCCATTAACAAAGTAAAACTCTTCAACCATAGCAAGATTGAAGATCAAGACTGATTGTGAATCGGATAGGTTTTCTATCTTTCTTCATTTTTCTTTTTAATATTAGAAACTTTTTGGTATTTTAGACTTATGGTGTCATATTGTTATGTTTGGAGTTATTACAAAATAAGAATAAAATTTTATAGAATTCTTAGGAGAAACAGAGGCTGCTAGATCATTTTGTTTCCTAGTAGATCTGTCAATTTTGTATAATTGTTTGAATAGGCAAATGAAGGTATAAAATTATGAAATTTGGTATGAATGCTCCTTAGGATGTTAGGTTATATTTTGGAAAATTTTGTGCTCATAGAATAAGTATGTAATTAATTACGAATTTTTGTTTACCTCTGACTCAATGAAATAAAAATCTGGATAACACTGAACTATGTTGAATCTTAAATTTTTTGGACATGCGATTGATGTTATTTTGGTGTCATTAAATTTTTGTATGAACCAATATGAGTCCTCTATAAGCCATTAAAGTTTGAAGGATTTTTATTAAGTGGTTCATTTTTTAAACTTTAGATATCAAAGGCTATTCCGTTTCGAAACTGACGTCAATACAGCCTTGGTTTGGATTTGAATGTTTAAGTCGATAGGTAAACAGTGGTATTTAAGGCTAGAAATTTTATGATAGTTTTTCTGAGTCTTTAGAACATATATATGCATTTTTGGGACGATTGGTCTTATACACAATTTATTAAAAATAGAGAAATTGGACTGCAGTAATGAGGTGGTGTTGATAGTAGGGGATTTTAAAGGTATTGAGACTTAGATTAATTTAGTAAGTTACAATTTCATATAAATTTATGAGTTTTATAATGTGATTTTAGGTTGATAAGAGGGAGTAAATTCATAAAGTTATTTTCTATATTGGGATAAGCGGAAAAGGTAAGTAAACATTATACATTACCTTAATATGTATGTGCTCAACTTCAAAAATATTTTGATTGATTCTTTTAAACAATCAAATGAAATCTTAAGTATTTCAATGTTACTTTTCATTATATTTTATTTAAATAATTTTGCATCATCAAGTATATGTATTTTGTACATTGATCGAATTATATGAATAATATTAACTTTCCTATGTGAAAAGTATGAAAGTATTCCTCTATATTTGAAAAGCATGATATCTATTGTAATCAAAATTATAATGAAAACATTTTGGCTCATCTGTTCGTAGTTCATTTAATTGTAATAGCCTAGGTATCAGGATTACAAGTGTCATAATTGTATCGTATTGATCCAGCTGGAATATTTATTGTTGCACAACATTAATTGTATTGGCCCTACATCGGGATTATAATTGTAAATTGTATTAGCCCCGCATCGAGATTATAGGTATAAATTGTATTGATCCCACATCAGGATTACAGATGTAAATTGCATTGGCCCCACATTGGGATTACAAGTGTGAATGATATTACGTGACATGAGCTACTTTCATGTTTCTTTAAATTCATATATGAAATGTTTCCGTTATTTTGACTTTAATTTAAATAATGAATGTTTTATGTATCGTATTGTTAAATATTTTATTGTTTTATTGACTTCGATTTTGAAAATTTAATGTTTTCTATATTGCATCATTAAATGTTTTATTAGTATTGCTATATTTGTTGTTTTTCAATTACTATGAACTTACGATTCTATCCTTACAGTAAAGCTATTTTATAAAATTTCAATATATCCTTTTGATTATGTACTAAATCATAATGTATAATGTTTATTTATTGAGTTGATGACTCACCCTTCATCTCTACTATTTTTATAGATCAGTAGACTTTATTTATCTTAAAAGGCAACTTCGAGTTAGTGGTGTCACTTGGAGAAGGATTTTAATTCAGTTATTGTGGTTATATTCCTTTTTATTATTAAAGAACTATTAGAGTTGGTTTTATTGGTTATGACTTAAATGTAAGGATTAATTTTCAATGGTTGTGAGTTTGAGTTGTTTAAGATTATTATTGAGGTATTGAAAAAAATTATGTTATTGAATTAAAATATTTTGTGGAATTTTTCAATAATTGAGTTTTGGTATTGAAGATTTAAGTGAGTGATTGAACATTACATTATATTGATTTTTATGGCTAATTAGGGTGTTACATTTAACTTAACTGGCTATTTATGATGATTATTTTATCTACACAGAATATGACAAGAGATCACTATGGAAATTAAAAGAATTCTTGTTAAAGTGGAAGCCATTGGCTTAAATTAATGAAGGCACATGTGGAGGTGTGGTCATTCCATAAATGGAGGCATATGTGGAGGTGTATGTCATTAGTTGTCTTAGTGGAACAAATAATGTGGAATCTTGTTGGACCAAATAACAATTCTGAAATTAATTGACTCTTTTAAGTCATAATATGTGTATGTCCACTTAGATTGTACTAACTGCATAAACCCTTCTATTAGATTTGGGGCAGAATCGGCAGCCACCATGTTTTACACAAATTTTTACACACATTATTGGCCCTTGGATGAAAGAGATTATGAATGACTCAGATCAATTTACACCTAAAAGAACTTAAGTTGTTATTCGCTTAACTATATTCTCTCTCCTTTAATGAAAATAAATGTTATTATTATTTTTATAAAACAATGAGTATTGAGGGGGCTTTACGAAGTCTACATTGTTGACATAGAGTGATTCGTGAGAATTACAAGCCACAAATCCTGTTATGTCATTTTAGCAATATTGATAAATGCAATTTCTTCCGGTAGGCCATATGTAAACTCTGATAGCAGGCAACTTTTATGGATCACAAATTGGTTTCCCACTACAAATTTCCAAGCAATACCTGGACTTGGATTTGCTCAACCCATTGTGCACGATGCTTCATGAAGACTCCCTTAAATGAATACTAACAAAACAAGGCTAATTATTTCTTCAGCTATATAAAGAAAGACTAAAAATATGAAAAAAGACTTCAATCTTATGGGAGTCCAGTGGATAATTGGATGATGACAAAAATTTTTCCTAAATAGAGATAAAAAATTATGTGTTAGAAAGTCTTATATTTTTAGTTGAACTCTTATGTTAAAGCTTAAACCTTCTGATTTATTGGTTATTCGCATGGTATCAAAACTTTTGCTACTTGATAAAATTTAAATTTATTATATGAATTTGTTATGTGTATGTATTTACACTTGAGTCAAGTGACAAGTCTATAGATCTTACATATGAACAAGGTGTGTTTAAAAGCTTACATAATAATATTATTATTATTATTATTATTTTTTGAGAGAAAAGCTTACATATTATTAATGAGTCTATTGCTATCAGTTTAAAATTTTTGCTCCATTAGTTATTAATATTATGGATCCATAAGAACTGCAGAACAAAGTACTATAATATGATAAATGATAATGAGTTAATGATTATACTCCAGAGGTTAATAAAATGTGATTTAGCAGTGATTTGATACTAGAAGAACCAGATGCAGTACATTAATTGTAGTAGACAGAGTACATTACAAAGCACTAGTTACTTCGCTGAACTTTCAAGAATGCAAGGCTGACTTGAAGATTCCTGTATGGTCTTAATTTGTGGGAATGCAGAAACAGAATGCCTGATTGCTTTAATTGAATTGTGGAAAATTGAAGTGGAGAGCCTTGGAATTCTACCAGTTACTTCACTGAACTTTCAAGACAGCAAGGCTGCCTTGAAGACTCCGGCATAGTCTTAAGTTGTGGGGATGCAGAGAGAGAATGCATGGTGCTTTAATTGAATTGTGGAAAACTGATATGGAGAGCCTTGGAATTCTACCAGAAGGCCAACAGAGCTGATTACCAACGTAAACGCCAAAGACCAATGACTATTTAACGCAGACCTTGAAAATTTAACAAATTAAGACTTCCGTGGAAACCTAGTGGCTACCATGACTGTTTTCTTCTTTGTTTGTTTTCTCTACAATGCCATCCTGATTTTCTTCTTGGTTGGTTTCCAGTGTAATGGTTTACCTAGAGGGCTGCCTTGAAGTTTCCAGCTGTTATAATCTTATGGACGGGGAAAGAGAGATGCTGACAGATTACTATTTTTAATTTGTTGAAAATGGTCTAGAGAGCCATGCAAGTCTAGCAAAGGACAAGCAAAGTTGCTGTCAAAACAAAACCCATAAATGCTCTACATACACTATTGATTCGTTCCTTTATAAAGTTTCCTCACTTTAGCTTGAAATGAGCATTTTAGAATCTAAACACAAAATCAAAGCCCTGCAAGCATGCTTAGTTCCATCAGCTACCTTGCCATTTTTTCATGGATCTTCAGCCCGTTCCTAATCTATAGCTTTTCTACGCCCTCCACCGCCATAATCAACACAAATGAGACAGATCAACTTGCATTACTTGCAATAAAAGCACAACTTCATGATCCACTAGGGGTTACGGGCTCATGGAATAGTTCTGTACCATTATGTCTGTGGGCAGGTGTTTCATGTAGTCACCGGCACCAAAGAGTCACTAGTTTGGATCTAAGAAGCCAGAACATAGGAGGTCGCTTATCACCATATGTAGGGAATCTCAGCTTCCTTAACTCCATCAACTTGGGAAACAATAGCTTTTATGGTGAAATTCCCCATGAAGTTGGTCGCTTGTTCAGGCTTAAAACTTTGATACTTGCGAACAATTCCTTTTCAGGTACAATTCCAACTAATTTGTCTCATTGCTCTAACCTCGTTACATTTTTTGCCTATAGAAACATCCTTGTGGGAGAAATTCCAGCTGAGATTGGCTACTTGTTGAATCTTGAGCGGCTATACCTCAGTGAAAATCGTCTAATAGGACAAGTCCCAGTTTCCGTTGGAAATCTTACAGTTTTGCAGGAAATTAATTTAAATGGTAATGACTTGGGCGGGAGAATTCCTGATACTCTTGGCAAACTAAGAGCCTTATTGCGTGTCGGTTTAAGTTATAATAACTTATTTGGTATGGTTCCTGCTTCAATTTATAACATTTCTTCCCTTGAGTATCTTTATCTTTCAATCAACAGACTTAATGGAAGTTTACCATTCAACATAGGTTTTACTCTCCCTAACCTAAAACGATTTCTTATTGCTCAAAATGATTTTACTGGTTCTCTACCTGATTCTCTGTCCAATGTTTCAAAGCTTGAAATGCTTGATATCAGTATAAATAATTTCAAAGGGAAATTGTCGATTGATTTTAGTGGCATGAATAATCTATGGACTATTAATTTGGGTGAGAATAATTTAGGAGGAGGGACAACCAATGACCTTCTATTTTTCAACTCTCTGATAAATTGTAGTAAATTGGAAAAACTTGTTCTTGAAGAAAATCAATTTGGAGGAATGTTGCCACCTTCTATTGCCAACCTCTCAAAAACAATCACCATGATGGCATTAGGGTCAAATCAAATATCCGGTACCATACCTCTAGGAATTGGAAATCTAGTCAGTCTAACTGCCATTGGCATGCAAAACAACCAAATATCGGGCACTATTCCTCATGTTATTGGTGAGCTTAGGAACTTACAGTTACTACATTTAAATGACAATGAATTACATGGAAGCATTCCTAGCTCTCTAGGTAATTTGACATTACTAAACAAGCTTACGCTAGATACCAATGAGTTGCATGGCATTATACCTTCCTCCCTTGGAAATTGTCAAAATTTGATCTTGTTGATTCTCAGTAGAAATAAGCTCTCTGGTACCATACCTCCTCAAATATTTGGAATAACAACCCTCTCTATTGGCCTAGATTTATCAGAAAACCTTCTTGGCGGCCCTTTTCCTTTAGAAGTAGGCAACTTGAAGAATCTTGTTGAGTTGGATATCTCCAAGAACATGTTTTTGGGTGAGATTCCTTTTACTCTCGGTGGTTGCTCAAGCTTAGAATATCTAAGTTTGCAAGGCTGTTCTTTTAGCGGAAGCATTCCTTCTTCTTTGGCTTCTTTGAAAAGCATTAAATATCTAGATCTCTCTTTCAATAATTTGTCTACTCAAATTCCAAAACATATTGAGAATCTATCCTTTTTGGAAGCTTTAAACCTATCTTACAACAAATTTGAAGGAGAAGTGCCAACAAAAGGAGTTTTCAACAACACATCAAAATTTTCACTTGTTGGGAATACAAGGCTTTGTGGAGGGGTAGCTCAATTGCATTTGCCACCATGCCACTTCAAAGTATCGAAAAAATCAAAACTTCTTTTCAAAGTTGTTATTCCTGTGATTGCTTCAGTTTTGATCTTATTTTCAGCATGCCTTGTCATTGTTGTTACTCGAAGAAGGAAATCTGGGCAAAAATCTTCTAGTCTTTTGAACAGAGAAGATCCATTTCCCATGATTTCTTATGCAGAGCTGAGTAAGGCAACTAATGAATTTTCATCATCAAATGTGATCGGACAAGGAAGCTTTGGTTTAGTGTACAAAGGAATGTTGGGTGAAGATTCAAAGTTAGTTGCAGTGAAGATAATTAATCTTCAACGAAAAGGGGCTTCCAAGAGTTTTATGACTGAATGTAGAGCATTAAGAAATATCCGTCATCGAAATCTCACAAAAATAATCACTGTTTGCTCAAGTATAGATAGTAAAAGGGATGATTTTAAGGCTCTTGTTTATGAATATATGCAGAATGGAAGTTTAGAGGAGTGGTTGCACCATCATAGAGATCAACTCACCCTGGGTAAGTTGAGTTTCCTTCAGAGACTAGAGATATCAACTGATGTGGCTTTTGCAATTGAATATCTTCATCACTATTGTCAACCGCCAATTATTCATGGTGATTTGAAGCCAAGTAATGTTCTGCTTGATCATGACATGGTAGCCCATGTGGGTGACTTTGGGCTAGCAAAGTTTCTCTTAAAACAGCCACTTGATACTGCTTCTGGAACTCAATCAAGCTCAATTGGAGTAAAAGGAACTGTTGGTTATGTCCCACCAGGTAATTCTTCGTGTCTTATATATATTTAAATCTCCATAAATTGGATTTATTTATTGTTGAGATGAATTTTGGTTTTTTAGAGTATGGCATGGGCAGTGAAATGGCTATGTCGGGAGATGTGTATAGCCTTGGAATTCTCCTGCTAGAGATGTTTACTGGAAGGAAACCAACTGATAGCATGTTTAATGATGGCCTGACTCTACATGAACATGTTAAGATGGCTTTGCCAGAAAGAATGACGGAGATTGTTGAACCTTGTCTGGTGCAGGAAGTAAGAGATGGAAACGATAATACTGAAAGTTTTGCGTTACCCGGTGAAGGAGTTGGCAAGATCGAGGGGTGCTTAGTTGCTGTGCTAAGAATTGGAGTTGTTTGCTCAATGGATTTTCCAATTGAAAGAATGAAGATATCTGATGTTGTGGCAAAATTGTGTGCTGTTAAGGAGAAGTTTCTAGGTAGGAGGATTTGATATGTTAGAGATGTTGGGTAAATTCTTGGTTATCACTATTGTCAAATGTATCATGATGAGTTTTTTAATTTTTGTGCTTGTTTTCTTAAGCATAGCTCTTGTCTAATGTAATAGTATGTACTGTAGTTGTTGGTTTGGGAGAATGATTTGGTTGTGTTATACTTAACATTTTCCCTTAATAAATATCAATTTTGGGCTACTCTGGCCCATCAAAATGAAGGGAAAAATAACAATTATTTTTATAAAAATAAAAAATCTGCAGAATACTAAGTTTTAAAATTTTTTAAAAAACTCAAGAACCCTGGATCTATAAAACAATGAAATAAAATAATATGTAAAAATAAATATTGAATCTTATATCTTTTGTATTGATTTTTGTAAATTGCTCACCACCTTGTCTTTTTCAATATGTCTCTACACCAAGAAACAAGTAAATGAGCATAATTATATAGAACTATACTCACTTACTTTTGATTTTTTTTAAAAAAAAATTAAATCAATGTTTATAAGAGGTGAGTGTTTGTTTTTGACTATACAAAGAACAAAAACACTAATTTTTTGTTCACTGTTTTTTTTTTTTTTTTCTGTTTCTCAAACAAACGTATAACCAAAAGCTCACTCTAAAAAGAAAACTATTTCGTTTCTATTTATAGGCAATCAATTAGGATTTTAATTACTCAAAATTAATATTAAACCCCAAGTTTATTAAAATTAAACTTTTACCCCATATAATATAATTAATTCATGTTACATTTTGAAATCGAATTTGTAACCTCTAATTAATTCACAATTAATTTATACTCAGTCAATACTGAAAATAAATTCAAAATCTCTTATAAAATTAATGAAATAATTATTAATTCATAATTAATAATTAACTAATTAATTATTAAATAATTTGAATAATCAATATTATTTAAATACCAAGTGAACACATATTTTGCTACTAATGTAACAACTGTAATTGGATGATCCAATTACAATATTATATATATATTTCTTATAGTAAAATGAACTATCAAGGGGACTCGATGGACCTACAGTTTTAAGCTCCAATTATATTGGAATTATTAATTAAACTATTTAATTAAATAATTCTCTATTATTAATCTTAGAGTTACTCTACTAAAAACCTAAGATTGCATTATCAAAACTGTAAATGTTTTTATATAATTTAAAATTTTTAGCGTCCATTGATATAATCACTACATATAATTTGACCCTTCACAAATAGTTCATAATTAAAGTTAGGTCAGAATGTTCGTTTTTACTCCTCTAATTATTTCCTGGTCCTTAAGTATCATTGATTCTCTAATGAACAATATATTTATAACAACTTATGAATTTATCTTTTCGTTCACATATGAATAGAAAGTTCAATGTTTTTATTGTTCAAGACCTGAATCAACCCTTAAGGGAACTATTTCTCTACTTCTCGCAAGAATGAGTGAATTTCACTATTATATATAATGTTTCCAACTACTTACTAAATTATATCTCCAAAGTACGAAGTTATCAATCAAGCATCTACATCGATCTCACCCATATAAATCAAATGATATAACTCAACAAGTAGGAGTCAATAATACACTCAAGATTAAAATCAATTCATATATGATCATCTAGTCGATAAATAAAGTATTCATTTTATTGTGGTCCAGTCCTATATAATTTTTATTATGTAAGATGCCTTCATTCCTATGTCACCACATGAATAGTCTCGGAGAAGATCATTGTACTGAATACAAAATAGACCACAACCATAGATTTACTACAAATAAAGTATCTAGCTTCATTTGTTTTCTACAGACTTTTTAGATTACTTATCTTAAACTAAATCCGCTTGTATATAATATTTATATACTTAGTTTAAAAATATATTAATAATCAAATATATTTCTCATGATATATACAATTTTTACAAAATATATAAATTGAATAAAATGAATACTTTATTATTTATAAAATTGTTTATATTATTATAAGCTCTTAGAGCACAAAACCCAACACAAAATACTTCATGGAAAATAAACTTGAGTACTGAACTTGGTTGCTTGGTCTTGGTGAAATGAGGTTCCAATAGTTCTTAGCCATTCTAAATGAATACCTGTTGACGTTTAGAAACGGTCAACCTAGAGATTCTGGGGCCCAGACAACGAACGAGGTAATTATTTGGTTTGGTTGAAGTTAAGGGTGTTCGAGGTTGGTATGGCTTAATGGCGATTGCAGGAATGTTGGTCGTGGTTGGTGGATGAGATTTATGAAGCAGTAATAAAGAAGGGAGAGGGAAGAATGAAGTTTAACACAATGGGTTTCACATGGTTCGGCGACTGCACCTACGTCCACGACCACTCTAAGGCAATTCCGACAGAGTGACAGTTCACTAGTATATTCAGCTTATCTGTACAGTAAAGATCTCCCATTTTTATATATAGGGGGAGATCACAAAAAGAAAATACAAAAGAATGTTATACACGCTATAGGCAACGACTAGCTACAACTAATCCTGACATAGTCATGCTGCATTAATTGTAAAGGTTATGATTGTTCTCCTCCTGCACACATCTGTATTTAATGCACCTGGAGAAGTCCTCTCTTCATTGAATGCAGAGCCGTCGCATTAAATACATCTTGGTAATGGTGTAGATAGTCTCTAGCGGGAAATCGTGAGAGTGGGTGACTTTGTTGACTTACAACACACGATATCTCCTGAATAAGCTCTCTGGTCAGTCAGATAATGGATGTTGAAGAGATGTCGACGTGACCAGGAGAGGAGGTCAGGCGGTCTGGGGATTCCTACGATCTCGCGACCTGGACAGCCTCGCGAGCTTGACGAGCTGACGACGCGGGCAGGAGGCATGCTTGGGAGGTCTGGAAGCTATTGCGAGCTCGTGACCTGGACGGTCTCACAAGCTGGGCCTGCAACCGCTGGTCCCGATCTTGGGCTTTCTGGGCCCCCGCTCCTGTCCAAGTATATAGGGCTTATACTGGCCTATTTAGGCAAAACGAGAAAATGGGCATAACAATACCAATCAATCATATCAAGTTTTTATTGTTAATATTTCTGTTATCAAGAACCGAAAAAGTACTAATTTTGTCTAAGCAGCTGAAAAATTACATTGCCAAAGAGAAAACAAAAGGTGTTAAAAGAGAAAACAAAAGGTGTTAAAGCATTCTAGACTTGATAATGGGCACATAACCGCCTAAAACCTGAACAGAGCAAAAAGAAAATATTGGACAATAGTCAAAAGCTCAACACAGCCAAACAAAGCAGAAAGAGCATGTTTTTAACAAGAGAATGAAATATGAGCAACTAAATGGAGATCGGAGATCAATTTGCCATAACATTAGGTAATAATTTTGTAATGCGTTAATATATTTTTATTAAAATGCAATATTTGTGTTTTTCTACACGGATATTAAGCTTTTTGATTGTTGGTGGGAAACTGAATCACATGGCCTTGCAAATTTGGGATTAATTTATTGTGCCTCTCTACTGTGCACTTTGGGTTGTTTTGCCTAACGTTATGCTTGTTTCTTAATCTTATTGGGCTTGTTTATTAGGCTACTCTTTAGGCTTGTGTTTAGATCAAGACTTATTTAGTGGGCTTATTTATTATGTGATTTTGATTTCCTCTGGAAAATTCATGAAAGTTATACGCGTTTCAGCCAACACCATCATCAGTTAAAAATCACTTTATGCGCTACAGATGGATTGGAACATTTTAGACTACATGGAGAAGGAAGACCCAGAATTGAGGAGTGCTTGGTCGGCATACTGAGAATTGGAATTTTTTGCTAAATGGAATCTCCAGCTGATCGAATGGAGCTGACAGATGTTGTGGCGAAGCTATGCACAATCAAAGAAAACATTCAGAACAGGTTGATAGGACAGTTCAGGCTAAGTGCTCAGTGATCACTACAGTCAAATGAATTATGATGAACAAAGTACCAAATCCATGGCCCATAATATTCCTGCAGGCCGATGCATGTTATGCTCATAACATTCAGTTGCCACCAGCTTACCAGCTCAGAGTTCTGAAATGATTAAGAGGTTTTTTTTTTTTTTTTTTTTATTAAATAAGTGTTTCAACTTTTCAGAATTTCATTTTTGTGCTTGTATTATTAACTCGCTATCGTGTATATGATACTATAGTATAATTGCTGGTTTGAGATGAAGGATTGGCTATGGTACAAGCAACAAACACATTTGTTTTTTGTATCATACAAACACATTTGGCTGCCAGTTGGCAGCCAAATAGTGTTCATGAAACCTGCAGCAACCGGTTGAAAAGGGTTGCTGCAGATTAAAAATAATAATTTTATAATAATTAATATTAAAATAATATTTTAATAATCAAATAATATATAAATATAATATTTTATTATGAAATATAGTATTATAGTGATATTACAAGTATTTTAAGTTATCATTAATATTTTATTATTAAATTAAAATATATTATATTATAATTAAAATAATATATAAATATAAAAATTTATTATAAAATATTATATTTATTAATTATTTTTTAATATTAAAATTTACTTTAACGTCGAAGTTGTTCAGTGAACAACTTCCACATTCTTCTTAACAAGTTTAATAACATTAACTTGTTAAGATTAACGTCAAAGTTATTCGGTCAACAAGTTTGAGCTAGGTCTTTAAAATGATGGTGTTGGATTTGTAGTACAAGAGGATTTAACTGATTACACTGCATAGAATCTTATTGGGCTTGTTTTTTGCTCTGTTCGAGTTCATAAGTTTTTCAATTCAAAACTTCCAACAGATGGATTGGTTCTGTCTTGCACTTAGAAATTTACCTGTAAATATCAATTTATGCGCTACTCTGATTCATAAAGCTTTATAAGTAATCAACTTGGTTTACTTGGTCTTGCTGAAATGGGGATCCAGTAGTCCTTATACTTCTCATATGAAATCCACTCGATTATGTTTTGCTCTTATTATTAATTGTTGGAAACAGAGCACTTACAAAAGGAATCCTTATTTTTTACAAAAGAAATCAATGTTGGCAACCTATTATGTTTTGCTCTTATTATGTTTACAATTGATAAACAATGCTCAAACTTGATTTTATTATTTCACACTTCATAAAAGTTAGTTCATGAGTGGAGGGTTATCCTCATTTTATAAACCCACACAAATTCTTTTCTTTAATCAATGTGAAACTATCTAATAAAGATAACCTTATTTACACACAGTTTACAATCTTATGGTCACATATTTACTTGGTCTGCCACTCTTGTATTTACAACTTGATAGCTTTCAGCTTTCACTTTTCTTACCTCGCAACCCCTTTTCACTCGCGTTACACATTATAAATGAAATCACTTTCCTATTTATAGCTGTTTGGAGTCAGTGTCTTGTATTTACAACTTGATCACCTTTAACTTTCACTGTTCTTACCTCACAACCCATTTTCACTCACTTTACACATTGCAAATGAAAACACCTTTTTATTTATAGATGTTCATAGTCGGCGTTGGAGGCTTCTACATAATTCCTTGAAGTTACTATTGTCAAAAAGAGTCTTAGGTCTAGCTCTGATCCACAATAAAAGTTAGCTTATGAGTAGAGATTTATTCTCATCTTACGAACCATATAAAATTACCTTCTCAAATAGATGCATATTGAAGCTTATGGACACTTGTAGAGAGATTTCTATTTCAACATTAGTATCGTTATTATTATAAGCATTAGTCTAAATTTGATTATAGACTTGACACACTAAAGGCTTAAGCCTCCGCAAAGGTGAGTTTCAAGTATGAAGTTTCATTTCCAAGCTGTACCCGAACTTGGGTTGGCTCAACTCAATCCATCGTGCACGATGCTTCATCAAGAGTATTACAAATAGAACAAGATTGATTAGTTCTTTTAGCAGATAAAGAAAGACAAGAAAAAAAAAATGAAATTCTTTAAACTAGGAGTGTGCCAGTGGGTTATTAAATGACGATAGCAATTTTTCCTGATCAGAAATGCACAGTTACGGACCCCCGAAACCTGCATAATAACTGATATGATTTGATAAAATAGTGTTGGTGATTATACTGCAGAACTAATAAAAAAAATATTGAAAACATTTTTAAAATGAAAATATTGATTAGACACTAGAATAAGAGCCCATGTGATTGACCTTACTTCTACCATTATACTTGATAGCGCATGATCTTAGTCAACTTTTCTAATTAATATGATTTAATATATGGGATTGATCTCACTACCTTTTGAACTCTGCTTGATTGACTAATGCAATCAAAAGGTGGATTTGAGTGGGTGGTGGAGCCGACGATTATTGATAACTACTTTTAGCAAGTACAGACAATGTTATGGTCCCCATGAAAACTAAATGAGAAACAAGGATATAATTTCATGGTGTTTGTGATCAAACTGCACGGGTAATCATTAAAAGGAAGAACATTGATACTAAAAATTTCTACATTTCAGAAATTTAATCTCCGTACATAAGATATATAGTTAGGATTATATATGATTTCATCTCCTGCACTGTTTCATCTTTAATATACTTCATTTCAATTAGTGACCATGTGCACTGCAAAGTCTCAAATGTTGATTAGGATTATATGATATGATTGTTGAATGGTCTTTGTGTTCAAACTACACAAGAAATCATTAAAACGGAGCACTGAATGTAAAATTTCTACACTGAAAATTTAATTTCTGCGTGCTCTCACATGTGGACTAGGATTAGGATTATGATTACATACCTTATTAATTTCTTTGTTTATTTCATAGATATTACTATACTCTGGCATCAAAAGCTAGCCTAAATCCTAATTAGAAAGAAAATTAATCTCTGAATATCAATGCAAGGTCTCAGTCGAAAGACGAAACTAACAGGGTCCTGACTCAAACTAAGCATCAATTTTAAAAGTCATGACAGAGAAAATACAACTGTCACCAAGTTTGAAGAAGAGAGAATTTTTTTTTTTTTTTAATTTAATATGTTAATTGTTTTAAAATGATTTTTTTTTTGTTCGAAAAAAGATTTCTTACCTTAGACAAACAAAAATATTGAGTTCTTTAATCGTTAATAAATTTTATTAGTTTGCCGTTTCCTTATGCAAATCAGTCCGTTTATGTCAAGCTTTAGCTGTAATTGCAACTAGTTTGGAAAATGGAGGAAGCTGCCAAGAAAATTGAAATTAATTCAGACACATCATATAACAAGTCTTGGTGGGGCTTTAGAAGTCTACGTTGTTGACAATAGAGTGATTGGCTGATAATATTGAGAAGTCCAAACCACAAAACATGTTACGACATTTTAGCATTGATAAATACAATTTCTCCTAGCAGGCCATATGTGAAATAAAACGCAACTTTTATAGATCACAAATTGGTTTCTCACTACAAATTTCCAAGCAATACCTGGACTTGGATCTCCTCAACCCATTGTGCACGGTGCTTCATGAAGACTCACTGAAATGCAGACTTAAAAAATAAGACTGATTAGTTCTTCTGTATAAGAAAAGACGAAAGTTAAGAAATAGACTTCGTCCCAGGGACTGTCCAGTGGGTAATTGGATGACAGCAATTTTTCCTGAGCAGAGATACAATCATACAAAGTCATGGACCCATGATAACTGCAGAACAAACTGCTAATATGATAAATGATAATAATAATATTAATGATTATACTCTAGGGATGTTAATATTTGATTAAGAGTGATTTGATACTTGAATTAATACCAGATACTGTGATACATTATGGACGTTAATTGTACTGGACAAAATATATTACAAAAGGACTAGTTACTTGGCTGAATTTTCAAGAATGCAAGGCTGCCTTGAAGTCTCCTGTATAGTCTTAAATTGTGGGGACGTTGGGAGAGAGAATGGCTGATTGAATTAATTGAATTGTGGAAAAATAATGGTGCGGAGAGCCCTGGAATTCAACCAAAAGACAGATGGAGCTGACTATCAAATATCAACATAAACACAAAAATATTAATAACCAATGGATCCAAAAGGTTAAACTGATAGAAAATTATTCACTTAATGATTCAATGCAAAGTCTCAGTTGAAAGAGGAAACTAACAGGATCCCTGATACAAATTAAGCATCAATGTTCAAAGTCTTGACCCAGAAACTGCCATGTCACCAGGTTTGAAGAAGAGGGAAAATTGTTTTTTTTTTTTTTAGCTTAACATGTTATTTGATTTAAAAAGAAAAAATATATATATTTTGAAAAGGATTCATACCTTAGACAAATAAAAATATTTAGTTCTTCAATAATTAATAAATTTTAATTTGTAATTTGTCAGATGAAGAAGAGGATCAGTTAGTTGCATTTTGAGTTTTTTTCATGCAAATAAGTCTGTTTAGTGTTTATGTTATGGTTTGGCTGTATTTGCAAATGGGTTTGGAAAATAGAGGAAGCTGCCTAGAAAATTGAAGTCAATTCTGGCACAAGATACAGCAAGTATTGGTGGGGCTTTAGGACGTCTACGTTGTTGACATAGAGTGATTCGTGAGAAGTCCAAACCACAAATCCTGTTATGTCATTTTAGCAATATTGATAAATGCAATTTCTTCCGGTAGGCCATATGTAAACTCTGATAGCAGGCAACTTCTATCGATCACAAATTGGTTTCCCACTACAAATTTCCAAGCAATACTTGGACTTGGATTTGCTCAACCCATCGTGCACGATAAATAATTCATCAACTGTATAAAGAAAGACTAAAAATATGAAAAAAATACTTCATCTTATGGGAGTCTAGTGGATAATTGGATGATGACAAAATTTTTTCCTAAACAGAGATATAAAATTATGTGTTAGAAAGTTTTATATCATTAGTTGAACTCTTATGCAATAGCTTAAACCTTCTGGTTTATTGGTTATTAGAATGGTATCAGAACTTCCTACCAGATAAAATTTGAATTTATTATATGAATTTGTTATGTGTATGTATTTGCACTTGAGTCAGGTGACAACTCTATTGATCTCACACATGAAAAGATGTGTTTAAAAGCTTACATATTATTAATGAGCCTATTTCTATTAGTTTAAATTTTTGAATCTGTTAATTATTAACATTATGGATCCATAAGAACTGCAGAACAAAGTACTATAATTTGATAAATGATAATGGGTCATTGATTATACTCTAAGAGGTTAATAAACTGTGATTTAGCAGTAATTTGACACTAGAATTAGAACCAGGTGCAGTACATTAATTGTATTAGACAGAGTACATTACAAAGCAACTTGAAACCCCGGTGTAGTCTTAAGTTGTGGGGACACAGAGAGAGAATGCCTGATTGCTTTAATTGAATTGTGGAAAATTGAAGTGGAGAGCCTTGGAATTCTACCAGTTACTTCGCTTAACTTTCAAGAAAGCAAGGCTGCCTTGAAGACTCCGGTATAGTCTTAAGTTGTGGGGACGCAGAGAGAGAATGCCCGATTGCTTTGATTGAATTGTGGAAAATTGATGTGGAGAGCCTTGGAATTCTACCGGAAGTCCAACAGAGCTGACTACGAACATAAACACCAAAGATCTAGCTGTCTATTATGACTGTTTAACCCAGAAAAAACTTTCACCAAACTATCTCACAGTCGATATGATAAAATGAATCAATAAGAAAAGTAAAAGAAAAAGAAAAGACTAATGGAAAAGTTAAAAAAAAAAAAAAATTAGTATTTCATTGGCCATCTCACTACATTAACTGTAAGACAATACTTTGGAAGATTCTCTTAACCCAAGCCTTGAAAATTTAACAAATTAATAGATTTGGAAACGTTGTGGCTATTAGTACTGTTTTCTTCTTTGTTTGTTTTCTCTGCAATGCCATACTGAGGACACTTCTGTCTAGTGGACCAACCCCTGTATCTGTCGCTGTTTAACTCTACAATGCCATCCTAATTTTTTTCTCTGTTGGTTTCCAGTGTAATGCCATTCTTACCACAACCTCTAACTTGTATTAGTTGTCTAATCCAAGCCCTGTTGCTGCATGCCCTACCATTTTTCTACAAATCAATACAGGCATATTTTATTAAGTAGACGTGTCATAAAAATGGGCAAAAATTAAGGGCAATAGATATTTGAGTCCTATTTTAATAATTTTATCATCTGTGTCCTAAGATATTAAATTTTAGACAAAATTGTCATATCTCCTTTTACTTTTATTTCTCCCTCCCTTCCCACACATTGGATTTTTTATGCCTTTAATATTGTCCCGAAGAATATCTTTTGGGACACAAATAATTAAAACTTTCAAATGGACACAATTAATAACACCCTTAATTTTAAGTCATTTTTGTTTTTACCCCTTCTATTGAAGTCTGGAGCTTGGAACCATGTGTTGGGTTCATGAGCAGAACAAAGTCGGTCACTTCCATAATAATGTTATGGAGTCTATGTCACAAATCCGGTTGTGTCATTTTTGCATTAACCAATGCCTTTTCTCCAGTATGCTCATACATAAGCTATGATGATAGGTCACTTTCGTGGATCTCCATGATGGGAGAAATAACAAATACTAACAAATCACACAGCGGAACTTTTTCTCCCCCTGAATGAATCCTATGAAAAACCACTAAGTAACACACAAATCCACCTTATATATATATATGCCACCACCAATTAAATAATGAGCAGATAAAATCACTACCACATGCACAAATAACACAAGCCAATTTTTACGTGGAAAACCTCCCCAATGCGAGGAGTAAAAACCACGGGACCGTAGTCCACCCAAAAATATCCACTAATAATCAAATGTGAGAGTAACAGACTGTTTTTACATCAAATAGGAACCAAAACCGAGCAACAATTATCTAGGTTCCCTAGTAACACAAATTTAAGGTTTAAATAACAAGTGAAGAGAAAAACACAAACTCAGCAGGAGATTCTGGACTGCGTCGCTCTTCACTGAGACCTCCAAATCCGATCTTCACGGTCCAGAATTTAGAATCACGAGTGCTGAGTATACTGTCCAAATTTGAGCTCGATCCAACGGTTAACGAAAGAGATATTGTTCTTACAACAATACTGCGCAGACAGTGACGAAAAACCTGACAGCTCTGTTACGGGCTGTATATCACACGAACGACACGTCCGTTTCGGATCTTCACCGTTCAGAATCAAGGTCCAGAAGAGGTCAATGTGCTGTCCAAATTTCAGCACGATCCAACGGTTAACGAAAGAGATATTGCAGCAACTCCGAAACTGTGCGGGATGAATTTCCTTGCAGAAAACTCACTCTCTTGTTTCCTTCTCTCTTCCACACGAAATTCACTCTTCACAACTTATTTTTCTGCCTCAAACCTTTTTAACTCTCACAACCACAAAACCCTAGCCTCCAATTAATAAAGGAAATCAAACTTAAATAGGGTTATGATTCCTAATCACCCTAGGGTTTCCATATGGGCTCAATTTAACTTATTGAGACTTGTTGGGCCTCTACATAAGAGGGAACCCAACCCAACACTCCAACCGATTTCTAGCTATATAAATTTCAAGTAGTATCTAGTGTTAAATATCTACACTTACTAGTTTTTATGTACATACATTAGTGGATAGCTTTACAACTCATAAACTAATCAATTGGATTATGGTATTCATTCATATATACCATTTTTATGGTTTTTATGTGAGATTCATCACATCTCCTTGCTTCAGTTTAGATGTTGGACTAATTTTTCTTAATCAGTTGCTTTTTAATTTGGTAGAGCTTGTCTCAGGCACATTATAACGGTAATAAAAAGTTCTGATAGCATATTAAAATTTTACACTTCTTATTTTTTTATGTTATTTTGAGAAATGATATATATATATATATATATATATATATATATACATTGGTGAATAGCTTTACAAACCCAAAGACTTGCCCGTGACGTATGGCATCCATTCATATTTATTATCTTTCTCATAATTTTTATGATTTCAATATGGGATTCATCTCATCTACTTCACGTGTAGGACTCTCTAACACCTAGACTTCAATGCATCAACCCACTTTGCACAATGCTTAATAGGAAAAAAAATAATTAGTTATCAGAATCTTTTTATAGTATAAATAAAGGTGAGAGTTTTGAAATTAGTATCAAAAAACTAAAATGAGTTAACATTACCGTTTTTGCAAACTACAGTTCACAAACGAGTGAAATAATTTGCAAACAAATGACTGAAAAGACCACAATACTATTGCTTTCATTCGTATACTATAGTTTGTAATTACCGGTGCTAAAAAAATCATTTAAGTTGTTCGGTATTAGTTCAAAAACTCACATTTTTTAAATATTATTCTTTAGGATTTTCACTAAGTTACTTATGTCACATGTTATGACATTATGATACAGGGTATTTCGCTTGGTGCATTAAAGTATTTTCTCACTTCATGTATGCTATTATTGAAAGGTGTGAGTATGAACAAAAAAGTTGTTTAATTTTGTCACTTCATGTGTGCTATTATTGAAAGGTATGAGTATGGACAAAAAAGTCATTTCATACTTCAATTATATTCAATTGTGGATGGCCGCCTTGAAAATTCCAGCTGTTGCAATGTTATTGACAAGGAAAGAGAGATGCTGACAGATCGCTAACTGATGTGCTAAATGTAGAGACAATGGAATTCTAGCAACGGACAAACGGTGTTGACTATCATCTTCTTCTGCTCTCGTCTTCTTCTTCTCTTATCACCTTCTTCTGCTCTTGTCTTCTTCTTCTCTTTATCTTCTTGATTTCTTCAAATCTCCACCAAAAGCAACATGAAAGCAACTGGAGATTGGAGACAGAGGCCCCCGTTGGTCTCCAATCCATTGGGCTTCTATTGACCTAGGTGGTCATGGTGACCACCTAAATTAGGTCTCCACAAAACCTATTGGTTTTGGGTTTGCACGATGGAGACCTAAAATTCGGTCTCCATCATTGGAGAAGGTGGGAGATCTAGTGACATTTTTTTTTTTTTCCTTTTTTCAATTTCCTTCTTTTTTTTTTTTGAATTTCTTGTTAAATTTCCTTGTGGGTATGGTTGAATTTCCCTTGAGTTTTTTTGAATATTTGTTTTGAATTTCCTTGTGAATTTTCGATGAGATCTTGTGGTTGTTGGTTGGTATTTGGTTGGTGAGAAAATGTGGGTTATGGGGGTTTGGTTTGTTGAAGATTTGGGTTATGAGAATATTGATTAAAGTGTTATGTTTGCACTGATGATGGAGAATTTATGTTAATGATGATGAGTATGAAAAACTTATTATGATTTTTTTTTAAAATATGTAAGTGTATGTTTGATACAGCTTATCTACTGGCCAAAATTACTTTTTAATGGCAAAAGGTCTACTTGATTTTTTTTACGTCGTTTGATTGACATCCTAGTAGAGCTTTTGGGGAATTAAAAAAGCTGAAAAAGGTCTACTTAGAGAAGCTCAAATTTTAAGCTTCTCCAAGTAGATATTTTGAGTTTTTTTTTTAAATATTAAAATGTGTAATATATCCCTATTTTATTTGGTTAATTTCTTTAAACCCTTATAACCCTATTACACTTTCATTATAAATATAAACATATAGCCTCCACATTCATTAACTTTTTATTTCATCAAAACTTCTGAGAACTCTTTTCTAACCGGTAAGTTTTCTCTATTTTGTGTTTTTTTTTTTCAATTAGTTTTAGTTGATATTGCAATTTTTTTATCTTATTGTCATAAATATTATATGTCATATTTGTAATATATATATATTGCAATTAATTTTGTTATTGGTTTATTGAGATACATATATATATATATATTGTAATTTGTAATTGATTTTGTTATCGTGGTTCATTGACATATATGTACTGCAATTAATTTTAATTGGTTTTATTATTATGGTTCATAGATATATACTGTAATTGGTATGTATATATACTGTAATTGACACACTACTTTTGCAGTGTGTATATATATATATACTGTAATTGCAGTATACATACTGCAATTATATACTCAAAATTGCAGTATATATATATACTGCAATTGCAGTATATATTGCAGTATATATATTGCAGTGCAGTATATATATAAATTGCACTATATATATACTGCAATATATATATACTGCTATATATATATATTGTAGTATATATATAGTGCAGTTTATATATATACTGCACTGCAGTATATATACTGCAATATATACTGCAGTTGCAGTATATATATACTACGGTTATACTGCAACTATATACTGCAGTATATGCAGTTGCAGTATATATACTGCAACTATATACTGCAGTATATATACTGCAGTTGCAATATATATATTACAGTGCAATATATATATATAGTGCAGTATATATATATTGCAGTTTATATATATATATTATATATAGAGGAAATGTCACCAGGTGACACTTTCAATTATTGCAATGACAATTTTGTCCCATTTCAATAAAATTGACAATTGAGTTTCAAGCCCTATTTTTTTGGACACAAATACCTTTTCTAAAATTAAAACTGGTGATTTTGGGAGGCAAGTATTCTCTCTTTAGCATTCTCTCTTCTGTTGCTCCTCTTACTCTTTCATTCTCGTCTTCTTCACAGCCACCATCCACCATCGATCTTCGTTCTCGTTAAAACTGGTGTTCTCTCTTCTGCTGCTCCTCTTACTCTTTCATTCTCGTATTCTTCACAGCCACCATCCACCATCGATCTTGATTCTTGTCTACACTACGAATTTCAGCTTCATTCTCGTCTGTACGATCCAGCTTCATTTTCTTCTTCACAGCCACCACCATCCAGCTACATCCAACTTCATTTTCGTCTTCACAGCCACCATCCAGCTTCATTTTCTTCTTCACAGCCACCATCCAGCTACATCCAACTTCATTTTCGTCTTTACAGCCAGCCACCATCCAGCTTCATTTTCTTCTTCACAGCCACCATCTAGCTTCATTTTCTTCTTCACAACCACCATCCGCCATCTATCGGCATTCTCTTCTGCGCGACAAATTCCATCCACCATCCACCAGCGACCATTCTTTCCATCCATCATCCATAATCTTCTTTTGCACTACGAGTAATGTATCTTAACTTTTGAACACTTATTTTTCAGTTGTTATTAGTTATTGTGGTTAGCTATGCTGATATTGAGCTGTAGAAATTGGCTTTAGGGTTTACGAACTTAGTATTTCTATGTATGTTGATGGAAACGGCACACATGTACGATGTTATTAATGCAAGTTATCTTGGTTTGATTAGTGATGGCAAGACTTAGTTAAAAAACCAAAGACGAAAACAGTAGTTACGCCAAGATGACTTGCATTATTAACACAAGTTAACTTAGTGTGACTAGTGGTGACATGGGTTTATAGAAAAAAAAAACAGTAGGCAAAACACTAGTCACATCAAGCTGACGAGTATTAATAATGCTAGTTACCTTGGTGTGAGTAATGGTGTCATGACTTGAAGAAAAAACTAGTAGGCAAAACACTAGTCACACCAAGCTGACGAGTGTTAATAATGCTAGTTACCTTGGTGTGAGTAATAGTGTCATGACTTGAAGAAAAAACCAGTAGCTAGAACACTAGTCATACCAAGATGACAAGTGTGAATAACATTTGTTACCTTAGTGTGACTAGTGGTATCATAGGTTTATGGAAAAAAAAAAAAAACAGTAGCCAAAACATTAGTCACACCGAGATAACTAGTGTTATTAATGCATATCACCTTGGCGTCACTATTAGTGTCATATTATGAGCATTTATTTAGTAGTTTAATTACTTAATTGTATCAAAGTATGAGTAATGATATATTGTTAGTCTTGATTTAGAGCTTAATTAATAAATTTGATCATTTATTTGTGTACAGTGATATGGACGAAACTAGAATTATAGTCACCCATGGTGGACAATAGATTGGTTATAAGTATGAGGGTGGTGAATCAGAAATAGCATTTGTTTCGACGAATGCGACGGTTGATGACTTAAAGAAGATCGTTGAGAATATTATTTGAGTTGATATAACAAAGAGTACATTTGACTTACACATATTGGTGGAGACTTCCGGTAGGCCTGCCATTCCAAAATTAACAACTTATAAAGCTGTGTCTTTCTGGCTACATGACAAAAATCCTGAAGTTTACGTAACTGTTGTTCCAAACAATCTAAATGACTGTCTGAGAGATAAAGAAAATGTTCAATTACCAATCCAACAACAAATTCAACCACCAATCTTCATACAGCTACCAATCCAACCGCAAATCCAATTATCAAGCCAATCACAAATCCAATTAAGAAACCAGCCACAACACCAAAGCTTTGTTGAATTAGTTTCTCAATTCAAGTCTGTTTCGTCAAGCAACGAAGTTCCAATCCATGAGGATCGTAACATTGAAGATGAATGTGAAGACATAGATGAAGGTGAAGATGAAGATGATGATGATGATGATGATGATGATGATGATGATGATGACAATGATGATGATGATGATGAAGAAAAAGAAGATAATGTTGACTCACACGGTGAGTATAACTTAAATGACAGTGAGTATAATCGTTCTACAGAATATTGGTTGGATGACATTGATTTAGACGAGTTTTCGGACTACTATCGTCCAGCTAAAAGCATTCCTATAGCCACTAATATTTTCAGAGGAGATGGAGGAAGCCGACATGCAGTTATGGCAGAAGATTTAGGTGGTGATGCTGACAGTGGTGGTGGATTTGATCATAATGTTCGTGATGAGGATTGTGATATAGATCATGATAATGTTCGCGATGTTAGGGATGATGGCAGTGGGCGTTCCCGTCAAGCCAATGATGATAATAACACGCAACAAAGAGTAACTAGTGAATGGTGCATCCCTGGAATAGATCTTTCTGCATTTCCTACAATCGCCACTGAAGTGTCAGAAAGAGAAGACCATCATTTCTTCAGAGGGAAAATATTTCCTTCAAAGCGTGATATGGGTAAAGCTGTAGAGATGTATGCATTGAAGGAAGGTTTTCGTAAAAAGGTCAAGAAATCAAACAACATCCGTTATGATGTTAGGTGCAAGGATGAGAACTGTAAATTTCAGCTTGTAGCCATCAAAACCAAGATTGGAGACCAATGGAAGGTGCAAAAATTCCGAAAACAACATTATTGTTCGCTTGATAGTGTACATCGACGGTGCAGGAAAGTGAGTGCAAAATTAATCGGAGACCTTATCACTCCGAAATTGCAAGTCAGTGGTCAAAGCATGAAACCCAAAGAAATCCAGGCAAAAATTCAAGTTAATTATGGGGTTACTTTGCCATATAATCAATGTCGGAGAGCCAAAGATCATGCTGAAGACAATGTTTTTGGGTCTACAGAGTTGTCATTTGAACAGTTGCCTGCGTATTGTTATCAGTTGGAGTTAGCTAACCCAAGTACAGTCACAAACATTGAGACAACTGATAGCAACCAGTTTCTATACATGTTTATTGCTTATGGTGTTAGTATATCTGGGTTTCGTCAAGTGATTAGACCAGTTATTGCCATTGATGGAACACATTTGAAAGGGAAATTTGGTGGGATTATGTTCATTGCGGCATGTAAAGATGCAAACGAGCAAGTGTATCCCATAGCATTTGGGTTTGGGGATGTTGAAGATGAGAAATCATGTTCATGGTTTTTAACAAAGTTGAGAAATGTAATTGGGTGTCCAGAGAATTGCATGTTCATATCCGACCGGCATCTTGGAATTAAAGTAGCGATGGAAAAAGTGTACCTCGATGCACATCATGGCCTTTGCATGTATCACATGACACAAAATGTGAAAAATTTATACAAAAATAAGACTGTCACCGGATTATTCCATCGCGCATCAAGGTGTTAACGTCAATCCAAGTTTTGGGGCATGATGGAAGAGCTTAGCAAAATACACCCAACGGCGCATAGAGAATTAATCGAACTTGGACCACATAGATGGGCATTGGCAATGACTCCAGTAAGGCGCTACTGGATTTTAACTTCCAACATTGCTGAATGCATGAACTCATGCTTGGTTAAAGCTCGCCAATATCCATTAACGACTTTAGTTGAGTATATAAGGGGTATGATGCAAAGATGGTTTTATGACCGCCGGAAGAATGCAGAAAAAATGTCAGCAGAGATAACACAATGGGCAGAGAAGAAAATTGCAGAGTATACTAGAGACTCACAAACTTACACCGTGACACCAATCGATGATAGCAAGTATGTTGTAAAGGCTGGGAGTAGGAAGACCGTTGTCAATCTAACCAAAAGGACGTGTACTTGTGTGGCATTCCAGATGGATCTTTTACCATGTTCACATGCACTTGCGATGCTAAGGTAAGACCATAATATTTGCGAGGTTTTGCTCTAATTGTAGAATAAAAGTTTAATATTGTTTTCGGTTGTACAGGTATTGTAATAGGTCATTCATCCCCTACATATCCGATTGTTACAAAACACCCAATCTATTGGCTGCATATGTTGGTGCTATCTTCCCGGTTCCTGACCCAGATGAATGAACAGTTCCAGAAGACATCCGAAACATGATTGTTTTACCACCACCATAACGTCTGCAAGCTGGCAGGCCTAGAAAGAAAAGGATTCCATCTGTTGGGGAGAATAGCGGAAGGGTTTTAAAATGCTCCCATTGTGGGCAAAAAGGCCACTATTAACAAAACTGTCATAATCCACATCCATCTCAACGACCCCCTATGAACAATAGTGAAGGCTCCGTTACCCAAGTAAGAAGACGACGAAAGTGTTGGACCTGCCACCAAGTAGGACACAATAGCAAGACTTGTAAGAATGCTCCTCGACCCACTGTACCAGAACAATCTTAATAATAACCTTGTATTTTGGTTGTTGAAATATTGTTGTTTTGATTTGTAACAAATGCACAACTATCTTCATTTACTGTAATAAATTAGTTTGTGTTTGTGTTTGGTGATCTTGTTAATCATAGTAGTCACATTCTGTCGGGCTTTGTATGAAAACAGTTACCCAACCACTAGTCACACCAAGGTGAGGAGTGTGAGTAACACCAGTTCTGTCTCGGTGTGACTAGTGGTGCAATGGGTTGAAAAAAAACCAGTAGAGAAAGCACTAGTCACACCAAGGTGAGGAGTGTGAGTAACACCAGTTCTGTCTCGGTGTAACTAGTGGTGCAATGGGTTGAAAAAAAACCAGTAGAGAAAGCTGGTTATGCCCAAAATATCACCTTCGACTAAGCAGTTATTATAGCAAGCTTTAAGGTACCGATCCCACAGAGAAATGAACAACAAGAAGAATTCAAAACAGTAAAATTTTATAAAAATAAAATAAAATAATAGAGAACAATTGAAGGGAAAATTATTTGAGAAATTGGAGAATGAATAAAAATATAAATATGACAACCAATAGAGAAAATAGCAAGGCTTTGAAGATCACTTAATTGTTTAATTATCTATTATCAAGTTTGATTTCAAATTACTACTCAATTGCATGTTTCACATCCCAAACAAACAATTGGAAAATATGGATTTGAAGATCAAATAAAAACACAGTGATAATTGCAAAACTCTTTACATTTAAGAACAAACTAGGATATAATTTATAAATTATTTAAGAAGGACAATATATCAAATTGACAATACTGCAGTCAAAAATCAACTTATAAATTTATCAATCCAAAAACTATGATTTTAACATGAACCACATAAAAAAAGCTTGACTGAATTTATATGAAACTGTAAAATATAATTTCTGAATTAAAACTTCAAAAAGAGTTTAACAAAGACATTGAAAAGTTTGAAAACAAACAAACTTGAATAACAGTAACCTTACAATTAAGATCACCTCTCAGCCTCACTCTAATTTTAGCCTAACTTGCTCATTATTTCACACATTCTACAAAGAAAGTATGAAAATAATTTAGCAAGACACTTTCTTTCTGAAACACCCGTCTTCTCCTTCAAATTGGTTGCTTTGATGTGTTGCCAGACGCCCTATTTATAGAAGCAAAAAGTCTTTCCATAAGATCTTCACTTCACCGAAAAGGAAGGCTTTCAAAATTCAAATTTGATTTCAAAATTCAAACAAACGAAATTTGTTCAAAATCTTTCCATCTTGGTCACAATCCATCACCATAAATCACTACTACTTCCAAAATTTGAGAGACAAATTAAATTCCAATTCATTTCCACAAATCACTCCATCAATCATATCTCATCCAACTTTTTTTCAAATTTGAAAGTCAAAATTTTCCTCTATCATCTCCATAAATCACTTGACCATTTTTCAAATTTGAAAATCAAATCTGGTGGGAGTGTATGGGCCATGAAGCTTGGGACTGGAGAAATTTGAGGTCTGACTGTCTTTGTGTTCAACTGCTGAACCCCGGTAATATTTAGGTCTTGTGCACTTGAGCTGATGTTCTTTAAATTGGGCTTTTTATTTTATTTCTGAAAAACACCACAAGCCCAAAATAAGTACCCATAAATTATGTCAAACTTATCAATTTATGAGCATAAAAACACATTAAATCAAAAGATCAAACCAAATGCATTCGTCAAAATAATTAAATAAAAATGTTTAATTAAATAACATGTTTTTGACAAATGCAATCAATTTTCTAATATTAAAATTGTATTTTTATGCTCTAATCACAACCCCCAACCAGCTTATTGCTAGTCCCTTAGCAATTCAAGCGTAAACAAGAAACAAAACATGAACTAAGCCATAACCTTCTTACCACAAATCCCAATACATATAGCTTTTGAAAAATTCGAACATGTGAAAGCCTCAACTCCATATCCTTACAGGTGAAAAATATCAATTTAAATGGAGGGGATTTCACTCATGGAGTTGGAAAAAAACAGAGAAACACTCAAATGGATAGGCAATTTTTAGGACAAGCAAATGAACGAACATTGATCAATTGATAGAAAAATTAACTATTCAAAATTTAATCATTCTTTCCACAAAGTTTTTGCTTCAAGATTTCAGTGGTCAACCTAAATAGAGCCTCGTGAGAGAGAAAAAAATAAAAATAAAAATAATCCCTAAAGGAAGAATTGTCTTCTAAATTGATGGAAGACTTTATTTGAATTAAATCAACTACTTTTTTCTTTTCTTTTCTTTTCTTTTCTTTTCTCCTTTTTTTTTTGTTTTTTTTTGTTTTTTTGTTTTTTGTTTTGAATAAACACAAAAATACAAAGCTTCTCACATAATACATAATTTCTCACAGTTGACATAATTTCTAAAGGCTCAATAGTTTTTTTTTTTTTTTTTTTTAACCAATATCTCTTAAAGCATATTCAATATATCAAGAATGACAATCTAAACAGCAACTTAATCAGTTCAAAAGATCAATGAAAGTTCATAAGTTGTATTCTAAATCTCTCCACTCACTTACAAAAAATGTGTGAGATCAGAAAAATATGCACTTAAACATGTGATTTTTCTTGGCTATATGCACTGAACATCCATCTTAGCACAAGGCTTCGTACATGAAATGTAAACTAGTTTAAACAAGAATTACAGTAAAACAGGCAATCAACTAGTTTTGTTTTGTGATATTTTTTTTTTTTTCAAAAACCATATGCAACATGAATATGCACAAGCTACCACCCCCAACCTAAATTTGACAGTGTCCTCACTGTCACAAAAAGATAGGAAAATGAAAGAACAAATGACACTTTAATGGTGCTTTAATGAGAGACAATCAAATTAACGAAAGGCTAAGGAAAAAAAATAAAATAAAAGCAAACTAAACTAAAGAAAGACAAAACAAGGTAAAATTAAATAAAAAGCAAGAAAATATAGTACAGAAAGATACAACCTGATTAGTTGTGATAGATATGGGCCAACAAAGTGAGCTCCTCAGGTTGGGCTATTCTCTCCACAAAGTGTTTCAATCGTTGTCCATTTACTCGGAGAATTCTCCCATCGGTCGGGTCTTGAACCTCAACAACACCGTTGGGAAAAACATCTTTTACTATATATGGTCCAGTCCATCTAGATCTTAGCTTTCCAAGGTGAAGATGCAATCGGGAATCATAAAGATACACTCGTTGGTTTGGTTAAAAAATCTTTCTCAGGATCTGCTTGTCTTGAGCTGCTTTAAGTTTGGCTTTGTAAATTCTGGAATTATCATAGGCATCATTTCTCAACTCTTCTATCTCTGTTAGTTGTAACTTTCTTTGAAGACTTGCAACATTTAAATCAAAGTTAAAAGCCTTAACAGCCCAGTAAGCTTTATGCTCCAGCTCTACAGGTAGATGACACGCTTTTCCAAAGACAAGCCGGTAGGGAGACATTCCAAGGGTTGTCTTGTAAGCAATGCGGTATGCCCAAAGTGCATCAGAAAGGCGTAAAGACCAATCTTTGCGGTTGGGGTTGATCATTTTTTCCAGAATTTGCTTGATCTCTCGATTTGCTAACTCTGCTTGTCCATTGGTTTGTGGATGGTATGCAGTTGAAACTTTGTGAAGAACACCATACCTGCGCATCAAAGCCTCAAAAGAACGATTACAAAAATGTGTTCCTTGGTCATTGATGATGACACGTGGTATACCATACCTAGATAACACATTTTCTTTTAAAAATTTAACCATGACAGTGTTATCATTAGTACGACAAGGTATGGCTTCGACCCATTTGGACACATAATCAACAGCAAGAAGAATATAAAGATAACCAAAGGAAGATGGAAATGGACCCATAAAATCAATACCCCAACAATCAGATATCTCAACAACAAGTATAGGGTTAAGCGGCATCATGTGTCGACGGGTTAATGCACCTAACTTTTGGCATCTTTCACAAGAACGACAAAAATTGTTAGTGTCTTTGAACAAAGTGGGCCAATAAAGACCACATTGTAAAATCTTTACAGCAGTTTTTTTTTTATGGAAAAATGACCTCCACTAGCCTCAGAATGACAAAAATTCAAAACACTATTTACCTCAATTTTTGGAATGCACCTTCTCATGATTTGGTCAGGGCAATACTTATACAAATAAGGGTCATCCCAATAAAAATTTCTCACCTCAACCAAAAACTTGCGTTTGTCTTGTGCACTCCAAAATGTTGGAACTTCACCAGTAACCAAGTAATTAACAATGTGTGCATACCAAGGTACCTGGTTTACGGTGAACAGTTGTTCATCAGGGAAGTCATCTCGAATGGGTAGAGCATCGACAACACCATTAAACTCCAAATGAGACAAATGATCAGCCACAACATTTTCTACACCCTTTTTATCCTTGATTATCAAATCAAATTCCTCTTTTACCGTTTTAGGGGTAGGTAATTTAGAGATCACCTCTATTTTGGACTTATCAACTTCTATCCTTTTTTCAGACACGATGTGCCCCAAAACGATCCCAGAAGGCACCATGAAATGACATTTCTCCCAGTTGAGCACGAGACCTTTCTCTTCACACCTACTCAAAACAGCTTCCAAGTTAAGCAGACATGAATCAAAAGAATTACCAAAAACATAAAAACTTCCATGCATTTTTCAACCATATCAGAAAATATGCTCATCATGCAACGTTGAAAAGTAGCTGGTGCATTACATAAACCAAAAGGCATTCGACGAAAAGCAAAAGTGCCAAAAGGACATGTAAATGTTGTTTTATCCAGATCTTCTATAGTTATGTCTATTTGATAATATCCAGAATAACCATCAAGAAAGCAATAGAAAGGATGACCAGCTACACATTCTAAAATTTGGTCGATAAATGGAAGTGGAAAATGGTCTTTTCGGGTGGCGAAATTCAATTTTCTATAGTCTATACACATACGCCACCCAGTTACTACCTTTGTGGGGACAAGAACACCCTCATCATTTTTCATTACTGTTACCCCAGATTTTTTTGGCACTACCTGTGTAGGACTAACCCATTTACTATTAGATATAGGATATATGATTCCTGCATCTAACAATTTTAAGACCTCTTTTTTAACAACTTCTTTCATTGTGGGGTTCAATCTTCTTTAAGGGTCTCTACGTGGATTACTATTTTCCTCTAGATGGATCCTATGGGAACAAATAAGTGGACTAATACCTTTTATGTCAGCTATGGTCCAACCTAGTGCAAATTTATGTTTTCTCAATAAATTGATCAATTTTTCTTCTTGTTCAACACTAAGTTTGGAAGAAAGAATAACAGGAAATGTATCACCTGGACCCAAGAATGCATGTTTCAATCCTTCAAGCAGTGGGGACAACTCTACTTTTGGTGTTTCTAAAGCAGATGGCTTCGGTGTTTCTCTCTCACTTGGTAGTTCCTCGAAGCGTGGCTGCCAAAATCTCTTTTGCTTATCCTGCATGTCATCAAAAATAGCAGAAACATTACAAACCTTATCAGGATATTGCAAAGATTCAAAATCAGAGTCATTGAAAGGTATTTAAAAGAATCAGAGTCTTCCCTTATATGTGCTTCCTTCGGTATGAGTGAGTCTATCATATAGTTATGATAGCATTCGTCATCATCTCGTGGTTGTTTTCCAACATGAAAAATATTTACCTCTAAAGTCATGTTCCCAAATGAGAGTTTCATAAGACCATTCCTACAATTGATAAGGGCGTTAGTTGTCGCAAGGAAAGGTCTTCCTAAAATCAATGGGATCTGAGACTCCATGTCAACCACAGATTGAGTGTCCAGGACCAGAAAGTCTACAGGGTAGTAGAATTTATCGATTTGAAGCAAAACATCTTCTATCATTCCCCTTGGCCTTCGCACAGATCGATCGGCCAGCTGTAACACAACAGATGTGGGCTTCATCTCCCCTAACCCCAAACGCAAGTAGATGGAATAAGGCATTAAATTGACACTAGCTCCCAAATCAAGTAAAGCCTGACCGAACTCATGCGTCCCAATCTGACAAGTGATTGTGGGACATCCTGGATCTTTATATTTAGGTGGGGTCTTCTGATCAATCACCGCACTTACCTGTTCTGTCAAGAATGCACTCTTCTTAACGTGGTGCTTCTTTTTCATAGTACACAGATCTTTGATCACCTTAGCATAAGATGGTACCTGTTTGATCACATGTAACAAAGGCAAGTTAACTTTAACTTGTTTAAGGTGTTCAAGAATCTCACCTCGGTTTTCCGGTATTTTTCCTGTTCGGAGAGCTTGGGGAAATGGCACTTGCACCGGAATTTTCTTTTCAAGTTCTTGTTGAGAGGCATCTTTAGAACTATTTGGAGTGGTGGTAGGACTTTTATCGTTCAATGGACTTGGCACAGTTGGTTCACCTAGTATCTTACCACTGCGAGTGACAATAACATTCACTTCTTTGATGTTTTGTGTATTTGAAGTTTGTGTCATATGTTGCCCCTTTGGATTAGACTGAGGCTGAGAGGGAAGCTTTCCTTGCTCATGTTTCGTCAGAGAGCTGGTGAGTTTTGTGATTTGACTTTTAATTTCCTTGTTCTCTTCTACCACCTGTGTAAGAACAGCTTCAAACTTCTGGTTTGTCTTATTTTGTGCCTCTATAAATGCTTGTAGGGTTCCTTCCAAAGAGGATCTTTGTGGTGGAGCATTGTATTGAGGTGGATAAGACCTTTGGGGTGCTGCTTCAGGTTTCCATTGGTTGGTAGATGATGTGGGCTAGTTGCTTTCAGATTTCCAGCTAAAATTTGGGTGGTTTCGCCAACGAGGATTGTATGTATTAGAGTAAGGCGAGTACGGTTTCTGAAACATCTCGAGAGCATTGCATTGTTCCTTATATATCCCTCGCATTTCTCCATACGTAAGACAATCCTGTGCAAAATGATCCATTTCTCCACAGACAAAACAAGCATTTTGAGAATCTACGTTAGCAACTGTTAGAGCATTAAGTTTTTTAGTGACAATTTCTAATTAAGCCTTAAGGTTGTCCTCCTCTCTCAAATGGTAAATTCCATTAGTTTTTGACCTATTAGTACTATTAGTGGCACTAGGTCCGGTCCAGGTGTGAGATTTCTCATCAAGCTCATCTAAAAACTCGATTGCTTCATCAAGTTCTTTGAGGAGAAAATCCCCATTACACATTGTCTCAACAAATTTGCGCTCTCTACTAGTAAGTCCATCATAAAAGTAGCTAACTATGCGTCAACTCTCATACCCATGGTGCGGGCACAAGTTCTGTAATTCTTTAAACCTCTCCCAGGCTTGATACAAAGTTTCACTATCTTTTTGAGAAAATGTAGAGATTTGTCGCTTAAGGTTATTGGTCTTATGGTTCGGAAAATATTTGTTAAAAAGCTTGGGTCATTTCCGCCCATGTACCTATAGATCTCGGTCTCAAAGAGTATAGCCAACTCTTTGCTTTATCTTTTAGGGAGAAAGGGAAAAACTTCAACCTAACTGATTTTGTTGCATTAGGTTGGTAATGGAAAGTGGCCACTACCACTTCAAATTCCCTAATATGCACATATGGATTTTCACTATCTAAACCATGAAAGGTAGGCAATAGTTGAATCATTCCAGGTTTGAAATCTATTCGTGGCATATTTGGGGGGAACATTATGCATGATGGTGTGGCAATATGAGTAGGGTGCAAGTAGTCTTTTAAGGACCTACTGGGGATGTCCTCATTTTGACTCATGTTTGTGGAACTAGAAGATGAACTAGAGGATGTATCAAATTCAAAAGCAATTTCACTAGCTAAATCAGATGGAAGTTCTAATTCACTAGCTAAATCAGATGGAAGTTCTAATTCAATTCTTCTAAAAAATCTCTCTCGTTCCTCTCTAGTTTGATTCATTCACCCTATGCACACTTTTTTTTTTTAAGGTATTAAACGAAAAAGAAAAAGAAAGAGTAAAAATACAATCCTAAAAATAAATGGTAAAAAAAAAGAAAAAAGAAACAGAAATAATAATAATAATAAAAATATTCACAAAAATAATAAACAAAAACAAAACGTACCGTTTTCGAACACTTTTGTTGATTTACCTTCCCCGACAACGGCGCCAAATTTTGGTTATGCCCAAAATATCACCTTTGGCTAAGCAGTTATTATAGCAAGCTTTAAGGTATCGATCCCACAGAGAAGTGAACAACAAGAAGAATTCAAAACAGTAAAACTTTATAAAAATAAAATAAAATAATAGAGAACAATTTAAGAGAAAATTATTTGAGAAATTGGAGAATGAATAAAAATATAAATATGACAACCAATAGACAAAATAGCAAGGCTTTGAAGATCACTTAATTGTTTAATTATCTATTATCAAGTTTGATTTCAAATTAGTACTCAATTGCATGTTTCACATCCCAAACAAACAATTGGAAAATATGGATTTGAAGATCAAATAAAAACACAGTGATAATTGCAAAACTCTTTACATTTAAGAACAAACTAGGATATAATTTATAAATTATTTAAGAAGGACAATATATCAAATTGACAATACTGCAGTAAAAAATCAACTTATAAATTTATCAATCCAAAAACTATGATTTTAACATGAACCACATAAAAAAAGCTTGACTGAATTTATATGAAACTGTAAAATATAATTTCTGAATTAAAACTTCAAAAAGAGTTTAACAAAAACATTGAAAAGCTTGAAAACAAACAAACTTGAATAACAGTAACCTTATAATTAAGATCACCTCTCAGCCTCACTCTAATTTTAGCCTAACTTGCTCATTATTTCACACATTCTACAAAGAAAGTATGAAAATAATTTAGCAAGACACTTTCTTTCTGAAACACCCATCTTCTCCTTCAAATTGGTTGCTTTGATGTGTTGCCAGACGCCCTATTTATAGAAGCAAAAAGCCTTTCCATAAGATCTCCACTTCACCGAAAGGAAGGCTTTCAAAATTCAAATTTGATTTCAAAATTCAAACAAACGAAATTTGTTCAAAATCTTTCCATCTTGGTCACAATCCATCACCATAAATCACTACTACTTCCAAAATTTGAGAGACAAATTAAATTCCAATTCATTTCCACAAATCATTCCATCAATCATATCTCATCCAACTTTTTTTCAAATTTGAAAGTCAAAATTTTCCTCCATCATCTCCATAAATCACTTGACCATTTTTCAAATTTGAAAATCAAATCTGGTGGGGGTGTATGGGCCATGAAGCTTGGGACTAGAGAAATTTGAGGTCTGACTGTCTTTGTGTTCAATTGCTGAACCCCGGTAACATTTAGGTCTTGTGCACTTGAGCTGATGTTCTTTAAATTGGGCTTTTTATTTTATTTCTGAAAAACACCACAAGCCCAAAATAAGTACCTATAAATTATGTCAAAATTATCAATTTATGAGCATAAAAACACATTAAATCAAAAGATCAAACCAAATGCATTTGTCAAAATAATCAAATAAAAATGTTTAATTAAATAACATGTTTTTGACAAATGCAATCAATTTTCTAATATTAAAATTGTATTTTTATGCTCTAATCAAAAGCACTAGTCACACCAACATAACTAGTATTACTAACACTCATCACTTGGTGTGACTAGCGTTTTCGCTACTGGTTTTTTTTTTCATCAAACCATGGCACCACTAGTCACACCGAGACAAAACTGGTGTTACTCACACTCCTCACCTTGGTGTGACTAGTGCTTTCTCTACTAGTTTTTTTTCAACCCATTGCACCACTAGTCACACTGAGACAGAACTGGTGTTACTCACACTTCTCACCTTGGTGTGACTAGTGCTTTCTCTACTAGTTTTTTTTCAACCCATTGCACCACTAGTCACACCAAGACAGAACTGGTGTTACTCACACTCTTCACCTTAGTGTGACTAGTGCTTTCTCTACTGGTTTTTTTTCAACCCATTGCACCACTAGTCACACCGAGACAGAATTGGTATTACTCACACTCCTCATCTTGGTGTGACTAGTGCTTTTTTTACTGGTTTTTCCTATCAACCCATGGCACCACTAGTCACACCGAGACAGAACTGGTGTTACTCACACTCCTCATCTTGGTGTGACTAGTGATTTCACTACTGGTTTTTTCCAAGATTATGAAAGGGCTATAACACAACTTTAACATAACACCTCATATATCACACAAAATATTTAAGCAAAAAACACAAATGGAACGTAGGATCTGTAAATAACTTTATATATATATATACATGTTGATATATGAATATGGCAATGTAAACCCCAATTACATGTCATTGGGCTCAACAACATTACAAAATATGGCAAAGGCGTATTCCCTTCTCATCTTGTGAACGTCCGATAGCCGCCAATTCCATGATACACCTTTCCTAATGATACAGTCGACATACTTACATACAAATCCACCACAACTACTGTTATCCTTCTGAGTTGGTATGCTTTTGTGGTTCAAGGTTTGTATACTAAAGCAGTCCCCTCTCCTCTCCATGTGTTTCTCCTCAAAATAACCTGACTTTGCCAACACAGAAGGCAACAAGTACCGCAAAGGCATCACCTGGTTCTCTCTATATGTCGACTCGACTGGGATCTTATGTGACAACGAATCATATATAACAATACTCCACTGTCATAAATCTACCTTTCATAAGATCCAATGACCATCAGGAGATCCAACCACACACGGAATTAACAACTACATAACAAACAACAAAAAATTACAAGAAACCATAGTGACAAAACATTGTGTTTGGTCATTAAGGCATACTTACTGTGTTTATAAGTGTCCATCTCTTCCCCCATGCCGGCTTTTCTCCTGTACCATATAGTGTCCAATCATCAGGGGCATTGAACGATAATGGATCAAATTGACCAGTAAATGATTCTTGCACATTTGGATGAATTTCCTTCCAAGCCTCTGACAATTTTGACTGCAAATTATACCATAACATGTGACAAAAAATTAGATTGTACAATAATGTTACAAAGAAATTCTAATTAAATGTAATAAGACCCTAAACTTACAAAGAAATCAACACACAACATTGCAATATCATCATGAAATAGACTGGGGTACTCGTTTCTCTGCTTGCCAAAAAGTGCTAGAATCCCATCAATGTGCTGTATTCAAACGAAAACAATTCCACACAAATTAACAAAAGAAAACTTATACATAAAAGTTGGTAACATATTTCAAATATAAAGCCAATGCTGACATATTGAACGAGTTACTCACTTCATTTGACATCCAAACTGAACTCTTCTCCAACTCCATAAAGAACTTCCAATCCGCAAACAACTTGGTGCCAATATTTAGTCTAAAACGAATAGAAATCATTAATAAACAAGCCTGCAAATTGACTTGTATTAAACAGAAATCATAAATATACTCACAGGGTTGCACTATTTTTTGCTTTCTTGTATATAATATATTCCTTTTTCTTCTGCGACAGTATTGCAAACTCTGTTGCCCAAGGATTGATGTACGGAGAAGCACAATATTTTGATGCAATCTTTACTCTAACGGTTTGATTAGCCTGTGTCTCCGGACGGGGAGCATCCGCAAATATGACATCATTATCATTACCCACTTGGACATCCTTAGCCATCATATTAACAGCACTGTCAAGATTAAACCCTTCACCATACAATTCCTCCAACCGAGTTGCCAACAACCTTTGACTATCCTTCCTTGTCCTTCCTTTTCCCTTTTTCTGATAAACAAACAACGCCTCCTTATTTCGGACCTCTTGTAGCCCTCTTGATTGTGCCTCCTCAGTAGAACCACATGCGTCATGTGATTCTCTAAATGGACTTGGTCCATGTGTCACAACAGTAGGTGGGGGAGTCACTGCTGCATTCATAGGAACTGATTGTGCGACAAAGGAAGTGAACTGGGCAGGTTGGACATCATCTTGCATCCCATGTGTAGAGAATGTATAATTATGATACCCCTAATTCAACGAAAGTTGGTTATATTCGACGAACATGCGAGCATTACAAAAGCATAGTAACTGACAATATTGTGCACATACCTGATCAGCTGAATATTGCTGACGATTTTCAAATGCTTTATCAATACGATCATTTAATTAACCCTCTAATGCCTCCAACTTTTTATCGATATAGTCCTTCATACGTCGCGGGATTTCCTCCATCGCATTCTTCACTAACTCCATTAGTTTCTCTAATCCCTACATAGAGGAACAATGATATTCAAAGGATAAAAAAAAACATAAGCTTTTACATAATAATAGTATTGAGTCCTCTGCTGCTGGAGGGGTGGGGGGAGATGGATCTGAAGTGCGTGATCGTTTATTCTGTCTCTCACGACGATGTATTGGACTACTTCACACCGACATCATTATCACCTTCATCAGTATCCACTACTGTGAGTGGAACAAATTCCACACCTTCATCCAAATTGGTCTTAATACCCTTCCAGTAATCTTGGCGGGTCTCCTCCCTCTTTGGTCTGAACAACTCACGAGCTGGATAAAACTATAACCAATATATTCAAATGTTAGAAACAATCAAAACTGCTAAAATATAATAACCGTTTTTCAAACTTACATCTCCACGCTTCTCTATTTGTTTAAGGCTCTGCTGAAAAGTTTTTAGGTGCCGATTAAAACTCTATCTCAACATTCTTGGGTATTTAACACTCGGTACCCGAGTAGCTAACATTTCTCTCATTGATGGGATGTTCTCCATCGCCCATATCTGTAAATACAAAAATGACTACAAGTTCAATATTATAATACAAAATATAAACATATACAATATACATCAACACATGAAACAAAACAAATAAAAACCAACCTGTAAAGCATAAGGAAACCCATAATAATTACGTTTTCTAACCGCTGTTCTCAAATAGTACAACGTTAACTTGAAAACATAATGTCCCCATGGAAATGCATTCCACTCATCTATATTCTCTACCAACATTAACAACCATAATGTCGTTTTGCCCTTCGAAAGTTGCCCAAATAATACGATGTTTGCTAGGAACACAAGGGCCATCTTCAAATAATCTCCTTGTTAGTGAAATTCCTTGGTGGCAAGATGGTTGTGTATCTCGGAAAGCGGCAATGGTATTTTCCCATCAAAATATCAATCGTGTATCCCCCCAGGTACCATGACATATGGCCGTTGAAGAATATCAGGTAATGGACCAAAAGGTAATCCGGTCATTAGACAAAACTCAACACGGGAAAACCTACTCTTCATGCCCCCAATGAAAAACCACATCTCATGCGGACTTGCTTCTTCCAAATTAATTTCTCTTTGAAGTAATTGATGAATCAACCGGGCAGCAAACATGTGTTTAGCAGGTATTTTTAATAAATACTGAAAACTGTTTCTTCAGCTAGTTCGTACTCCCCTTCCCGACGCAATATATTTTCAATCAAGCCTATCACGTCGAACTTGGAGTGTATGTTAATCGACCTCCCTGATACCCATTCTGATTTAGGTATCTTCAAAAATTGATCATAGTTAATATTTTCCATCTGCAAACAAATAAAAATATATATGTAATTAATTGCTAGCTCTTTACATTAATTGATAACATAGAAAGTAAACTATATTAGCCAAAAGCTCTTTAGTGTTTATCTTTTCATTATAGAGAGTGCAAAGGGAGATAGAAGAGAAGACGAAACAAAAGAGTGTTAATAATGCTAGTTACCTCGGTGTGACTAGTACTGTCATGGGTTTATGATAAAAACCAGTATCCAAAGCACTAGTCACACTAAGGTGAAGAGTGTTAATAATACTAGTTATACCAATGTGACTAGTACTATCGAGAGTTTATGCAAAAAACCAGTAGGCAAAACACTAGTCACACCAAGGTGTGAGTGTTAATAATACTAGTTATGTCGGTGTGATTAATGGTGCTGTGGATATATGCAAAAAGCCAGTAACCAAAACACTAGTCACACCCAAGTAACTAGTGTTACTAACACCCATCACCTTGGTGTGACTAGTGTTTTGTCTACTAGTTTTTTTCCATCAACTCATGGCACCACTAGTTACACCGAGCTGAATAACATTATTAACGCTAGTCACCTTGGTGTGACTAGTGTTTTGGCTACTGGCTTTTTGCATATATCCACAGCACCATTAATCACACCGACATAACTAGTATTATTAACACTCGCACCTTGGTGTGACTAGTGTTTTGGATATTGATTTCCTCCATAAACCAATGACACCACTTTTGTTAGAAACACTAGTCATCTTCTGATTTCAAAGTATGTTCTACTTGGTTTCAAAGCATGTTCTGATTTCCAAGTTCAGAATACAGAAGAACAGAGATTATTGTTTCGATTTTGTTATAAAAATTGACAAGTAGTACATGTCACACAAAACGAATACCCCATTTGTCAATTTCCATCACTACTTCAAACACATAAATTAGTTTCATTCAACAAAGGCAAAGATTACACTTTTAGTCACTTTCATAACTCATTTTTACAAATCATTGATCACAATAGAGTAAAGAACCAAACTTCCATATTACAAGCAAAGTTCGAAACATGAAGCAAAGCCAAATTTGTACAGCAATGTAGAACTCAAGCCAGACTATGCTTTAAAAATATGAAATAGAAGTTGTGTGATATACCAGTTTATGTGTGAGGAAGGTAGACAGTTGCGGCCAATAGAGGGGGAGGTAGGGGCTTCGCGTTTCGTAGCGACCAAACAAACTCTCGTGTGCGAGTGACCAAACGAAGTCAGGGGCACAGCGGCTCCGCCTGAGGAAGGGAACGACGAAAGCGACCAACGGCGGGGGAGGCAACGACTTCGACTTTCACAGCAAGGAGATGACTGTTCGGTGCCACGCATGCAAGACTGAGACAGACAACTCGATGGCAAAGGGTAGACGACGACGACGGCGCTGCGTGGCTCTGTGCACGGTATGGACAGATGACAGCGGGTGTTGATTTTGGGGGAGGCAGAGGCTGCTGTTGATTTTGGGAGGCAAAAGGTTTTTTTCAAGGTTTGATTTTGGGGGGAACAGGTTTTTTTTCAAAACCACATTTTTACTAGAAGGGTATTTTGGTACTTTTACATATCATTTGGGACTCCATTGTTACATTTTAAGGGACATGGACATAAATGTTAAGTCACTACTTAAATATTCTACTTTTGTCCCTATCCCTTTATTTTATTGAAAATCTATATTTTTGAAAATATATTTATATTAAATAATTATTAGTTATTTGATTGATTAATTTTTTATGGTTAAGGTTGAAGCAATTACATTTCTAAAATGAACATGTTACTCCTCTCTCTTATACCCTTTTTGGTAAATTAATAATCTAAAAGTACTTTAAAAATAATTTAACCAAACACTCTACAATTTAAAAGAGCTTTTTTAATTGACAACCAAACAACCAATAACTTTTTTTTAAAAGATCTATTTAGAGAAGTTGTACCAAACGAAGCCTAAATTTATTTGGGTTTAAACTGATGATGCTAATGGTGATGATGTTATTGATGAATTGATTGGATAAAAATTGATGATGAATTGAGGGTTTGAAAATTGATGAAGAAAGTTTGATGAAATTAATGGAGTGAAAATTGATGAAGAAAATTTGATGGAGGTGATGATGAAGATGATTATATATATTTTTAATTTTTTAATTATTTTTAAAATTAAAATACTAATATATTATTTTAATTGTTTGTCTTAAATAATAGCTCACAACAAGAAAGGATTGTACTGAGTTTTTAGAATATCGAAAGAGGTGAGTGTGAGTTTTTTAAACATCATCATTTTTGTGCAATTTGTTCTTTTTGATAATGTTCTTTAGGATTTTCACTAAATTATTTATATCACATGTTATGACATTATTATACAACATATTTCACCTAGTGCATTAAAGAATTTTCTCACTTCATGTGTGTTATCATTGATAGGTGTGAGTATGAACACAAAAGTTATTTAATACTTCAATTATATTCAATTGTGGATGGCTGCCTGGAAGATTCCAGCTGTTGCAATGTTATTGACAAGGAAAGAGAGATGCTGACAGATCGCTAGCTGATGTGCTAAATGTAGAGACAATGGAATTCTAGCAAGGGACAAACGATGTTGACTATGAAAATGAGCACCATAAATGCTCGACATGACACTCTTGATTAATTTCTTCTATAAAGATCTGTCACACCAGCTTGAAATAAGCATCCAGATTCAGAGCGAAAAATCCAAGCCCTGCGAACATGCATCGTTCCCCTAGCTATCTTGCCATTCTTCCATGGTGTTTCAACTTGCTGCTAATCTATATCTTTTCTACCGTCTCAGTTGCCACAGTGAAACGAAATGAGACAGACCGTTTGGCATTACTTGCCATAAAAACACAACTTCATGATCCATTAGGAGTCACAAGCTCATGGAACAATTCTGTACCTTTTTGTCTTTGGACAGGTGTTTCCTGTGGTCGTAAGCACCGAAGGATCACCAATTTGGACTTAAGAAATCGAAGCATTGGAGGTCGCTTATCACCTTTTATAGGGAACCTAAGCTTCCTCAGGTCAATCCATCTTCAGGACAACATATTCTATGGTGAAATTCCTGATGAAGTTGGTCGTTTATTCAGGCTTGAAACTCTAGCATTGTCTAATAATTCTTTCTCAGGTACAACTCTAACCAATTGTTAAAATGTTTTCATCTCATCAAGATTCATGCAAATGGAAACAACCTTATGGCTGATGAATAATTCTTTTCTCAGGCACAATTCCAACCAATTTGTCCCATTGCTCTAGTCTTATCAACTTTTATGCCAACGGAAACAACCTTACTGGGGAAATCCCAATAGAGATTGGCAACTTGTTGAAGCTTGAGGAGCTGTATATTGGTGTAAATCATCTAACTGGACAAATTCCAGCTTCGATCGGTAATCTTTCAGCTTTGCAAGTATTTAATATAGCAGAGAATAGCTTTGGGGGGAGAATTCCTGAAATGCTTGGCCGACTAAACAGGTTATGGGGTATCAGTTTAGGTACCAATAAGTTCTTTGGTACAGTTCCTCCATCAATTTATAATATCTCTTCTCTTGAGCTTCTTTTTCTTTATTACAATAGGTTTAATGGAAGTTTACCACCTAACATAGGTTTTACTCTTCCAAACCTAAGAAGATTTGTTATTGGTGGCAATAATTTTATTGGTTCTCTCCCAAATTCAATATCCAATGCTTCAAACCTTGAAGAACTTGACATCAGCATGAATAATTTCATAGGGAGTGTGTCCATTGATTTTAGTGGCCTTAGCAATCTATCATGGATTAATATGGGTACAAATAATTTAGGAACAAGGTCAACTGGTGACCTTGGATTTGTCACCTCTCTAGCTAACTGCAGTAAATTAAAAGTGCTTGCTTTTTACGACAATCAATTTGGGGGAATATTGCCACATTCCATAGCCAATCTCTCTAAAACAATGAATGGAATATCGATATGGTCGAATCTCTTATCTGGCACCATACCTCCTGATATAGGAAATTTAGTTAACCTAACTTCAATTGATATCGGGCATAACCAGATATCGGGCATAATTCCTCATGGTATTGGTATGCTAAAGAGCTTACAGGTATTAGTCCTGGGTGGAAATAACTTACAAGGGAATATTCCTAGCTCTCTAGGTAATTTGACACTACTATTCGAACTTGAATTGAATTCCAATAATCTGCAAGGCCATATACCCTCTTCTCTTGGAAATTGTCAAAACTTGATAAAGTTGCTTCTCTACGAAAATAAGCTCACTGGTATTGTGCCGCATCAAATTCTTGAAATAACAACCCTCTCTCTTGCTCTAGACATATCAAACAACCTTTTGAGTGGCCTTTTTCCTTTAGAAGTAGGCAACTTGAGGAATCTTGTTGTATTAAATATTTCTAAGAACTTATTCTCTGGTGAGATTCCTGTTACTCTCAGTGGTTGCTCAAGTTTAGAATCTCTTAACCTGCATGGCAATTCTTTTAGTGGAAACATTCCTCCATTTAGTTCTTTGAAAAGCATAAAAGAATTAGATCTCTCTTCTAACAATTTATCGGGCCAAATTCCAGAATATCTTGAAAAGTTATCATTTTTGGAATTTTTGAACTTATCTTATAATGCATTTGAGGGAGAAGTGCCAACAAAAGGTGTTTTCAACAAAACAACAAAATTTTCACTCACTAGCAATAAAAGGCTTTGTGGGGGTATAGCTGAATTGCATTTGCCTCATTGCCACTCAAGAGGGTTGAAGAAATCAAAATTTCCACATCTCCAAGTCATTATTCCTGTGATTGCTTCAATTCTGATCTTATCAGCAGCATGCTTCATCACTGTTATTACTCGATCAAAGAAATTGAAGCAAAATTCTTCTAGTATGTTGAATATAGAAGAACAATTTCCCATGATTTCTTATGCAGAGCTAAGTAAGGCAACTAATGAATTTTCACCTTCAAACATGATTGGACAAGGAAGTTTTGGCATAGTGTATCGAGGAATGTTGGGTGAAGATTCAATGTTGGTTGCAGTGAAGATTATTAATCTTCAGCAAAAAGGGGCTTTCAAGGGTTTCATGGCTGAATGTGGAGCATTAAGAAACATTCGTCATCGAAATCTCATTAAAATCATCACTGTTTGTTCAAGCATAGATTCTAATGGGGCTGACTTTAAGGCTTTAGTGTATGAATACATGGAAAATGGAAGTTTAGAGTACTGGCTGCACAAGCAACAAGATCAACTTGACACAAATAGTTTGAGTCTACTTCAAAGGCTAAACATAGCCATTGATGTAGCTTCTGCTGTAGAGTATCTTCATCATCACTGCCAACCACCAATGGTTCATGGTGACCTAAAGCCAAGCAATGTTCTACTTGATCATGACATGGTTGCTCATGTAAGTGACTTTGGATTAGCAAAATTTCTATCAAATCACCCAAGTGATACTGCTCTTGGAACTCAGTCAAGCTCCATGGCAATAAAAGGAACTATTGGTTATATAGCCCCAGGTAAATCTTTCATGTTTTGTATTGATTTAGAATTTTATAATATCTATTTATAATTTGATGAGTTGACATTATATTTTTCAGAGTATGGTACAAGTAGTGAAGTATCCAGTCCAGGAGATGTATATAGTTATGGAATTCTGGTGCTAGAGATGTTTACAAGAAAGAGGCCAACAGATAGCATGTTCAGTGACGACCAGACTCTCCATGAATTCGTCAAGATGGCTTTACCAGAAAGCGTGATGGAGATTGTTGATCCTTCAGTGCTTCTGCCAGTGGGATCTGGCATCAACAATGTCCAAACATTTTCTAGACAAGGAGAAGGAAGAGACAGAATTAAGGAGTGCTTGGTTGCTGTGCTGGGAATTGGGGTTGTCTGCTCGGTGGAATCTCCAGCTGAACGAATAAAGATGACAGATGCTGTGGCAAAATTGTGCGCCGTTAGGGAGAAATTTCTAGGGTAGTGGAATTTGATGTGTTAGAGATGTTGGATTAATGCCTGGTGATGACCACTGTTAATACATAATCCTGAGCATCTTCATTGTGCTTCTGTTGGAGACTCTCAATCATAACCAAATTCCATGCTTTGTAATTTCAACTACATATATGTATTTCATCCACCTCGCTTCAGGTGCTCGTTATTCATTAACAGAATTTGATCAGCTTTTTGGAAGTTATCGCAACTCTTATTACTCTTTCTCTTGGGACTGAATGGCTTGTTAAGTGATGCTGACATTCTTCAAAGTTCTAGGCTATCAAACATAACTGAATTCTATGCAGTGTAATTAAGCTATTTCATTTCGTTTTTGTGCTTTGTTTTGTTAAGCATAGCTGCTGTCTACTGTATTTGTGGTATGTCCTGTCGTTGCTGGTTTGGGGGAATGACTTGGTTCTGTTTTGTACTTAACATATCAAATTTGGGCTACTCCGCCTCATCATAAAGCTTTATTAAAAATAAATTTGAGTACTGAACTTTGTTTTTTTGTCTTGGTGAAATAAGTTTAAAATAGTTCTCAGACATTTTAATTGAATATCACTCAATCATTTCATGCTTTTATTGTTAATGTTATTATTATCAAAAACTTAAATAGTACTAAGTTGTCTAAAGCAATTTAGACTTTACAATTGACACAAAAACGCCTAAAACTTGAACACAGCAGGAAAAGAAAAAGGACAATAGCCAAAAGCTCACACAGCCAAATAGAGCAAAAGGAACTTATTTTGAAAAAGAGAATAAAAATTGAGGAAACAAATGAGGATGGGCGATCAATTTGCCATAATATTAGGCAACAATTTTGCAATGCATTAGCATACTTTTATTAAAATACATTTTTTGTGTTTCTCTACATAGACAACATGCCGTTTATCTTTTGTAGCGGACATGGTAATTGAATTTTTAAGATAAGCTGTTCCTGATATGAAAATGATCACTGAAAATGATCACAGGCAACCTCCTGTCAGATGCTTGTTATTCATTAGTGCATTAGTAATCAGAATTTGATCGCAGGGCTATAATTTAATATTTTCTCATATGTTGGTTGGGTTTTGGGACCATGATTTCATGTCTTGGTCAAGTATGGCCTACTAAGAGAAAATGATAATAAATTAATAAATACAATAATAATTCACTCTAATATTTACAAATTTTATGTCTCTTCCATAGAGCAACCCTTTCAACAACCTAATGTCAAAATATTCAAATTCATCTCCATCAAAGTTCTTCCCTTAGTTATAATTTTATTTATCTTTGAGTGTTTTTTTCCCCTCTTTTTTTGGATACCAACACATGGATTTAAAAATCCTATCAATTTTAGGAGCAAAGATTTTCTTTCATTATTTTTTTTTGAGGTTAATTTTTTGATAATTTAATGACACATCAATATTTTAAAAAAGTGAATAACCAATATTGTTAGATACGTGACTTAAACTTAAACTACTCTTATAAAAAAAATTAGTACCAATAAAAGATTAATAGATAATCTTTGCTCTGATTTTAGATTCACAAATATTTGTACTTTATACATATTAACAATAAGATTTCATTAAAAATAAAAAACATGCTCCAGGAAAAGAAGGCATTTAGCAAGGGAGATTATTGAAGTGTTTTCAATTAAGAAGACAACCGTAGAAGGAAAGAAGCAGAATTAAGTAAAGAGAAAGAGCTCACGAACGGATGGAATATTGTTGCCATTCTACGCACGACGTTGACCATAAATACCAAAAATGCCCTACGTGACAAGTTTAATAAATTGTCCAATACTGTAATGCCATTTTCAGCGCAACTTCTTTTATTATTCTTATTTATTATTTTTCTTTTCATTGTTAGTACTAGTTCAGAATATTATCGGGACTAATTGAAATGAGATTTTGAAGCACAGTAAGATTATAGCTCCCAAAAGTGGGAGAGGGCTATCCATATAGAATTGGAAAACTTCCCATATATTAGCGGGAGGATGAGAATTGAACCCATGACCTTGATGTATGGGTGGGGGTGGCTATGCTGTAGCGCCTACCTCATTTGCTCATTTTCAGCACAACTTCTGACCAGTCTAGTGCCGGATTTCTCATCACAAGCTGAACGTATGAATTATTTGATTTTTTAAGTCAAAATATGTGTATGCCCATTTAGATTACACTGACTACATTTCTAATAAATTATCTGATAAAGCTGATCAATACAAGTGGAAACATGCCTCTTGGAAATCTGAATTTGAGCTAGAAGTGGGTGAACCTATATAACTAAATACTCCGAACTGGTATGATGTAATAGTGACATTATAACTCTTAAGAACTACCTCATTGAACTCTGCTTTATTTGACTAAATCAAGCCGATCAACCATTGACTTCATACTCAATAGTGTGCAGCTGGTACTTGATTGATAATGTTATTATTTTTCGTTTGTGCTGAAACTCAAAAGTAATCGACTAAAACCACAAAAGAGATTGTGATATAATAACAGTATTAACACAAAGGTTAATTTGCTGCATATTCTTGGTAAAATGATGAAGCATTAGTCCAACAACAGAGTACGTAATTTAGTAAGACTAAAGTTTGTTTGGGCACATCAAAGTTGACGTTTTGGTGGGGCTTGAAGTCATGACTTATGAAGTTTCCTTTGCTCTTCTTTGTTGTTAATATTGGGGTAAAATCCAGTGTTAACAGGTTGTAAAGTCCACATAATAATTAATTACATGAAAGAAATCAATGCGTGGTCTCTTTATTTTAATATCTCTGCCCATGACTAATTGGATGACAAATAAATTTCTAGAGGAGATACAAATTCATATAATAATGGAAAACACTCTCTCATGACCCACACGTTGTCTTCTTTGCTATATTATCAAGAATGGAAGGCGGCCTTGCAGATTTTTACATGTTTTGGCATAAGTGTGTTGGGATTTTTTATATTTCTTATTATGGACTTACATATTAAATAATAATTATATTATAAGCTATCTATTTTAATAAAGTCAAATAAGTGATCTATTAATTGGGACTCTAGAGATATCCATTAAATATGAGCTTTAATGTGTAAAAACCAATACTAATTAAATTAGGGTTAATGAGAATATAATTAAGTTAGTATATAAAGAATATTATTAGAGTTATAGTCCTTAAGTCAAATCAACGTAATATTTTGTTCTCTTTCTCCTTCCCCATTCAAGAAGAAAAATATAGAGTAACCTAAGGAGATTTGATTGTGGAAGACTCGATCCTACTCAAATTTATCAATATGGATTCAGTATATTTTCTCTATAATAATTTTTATTGATTTAATATGAGTTTCTAGATTATGGTATAGGTTTTCACCTATTAAAGTTTTATTCAACAAGTGGTATCAGAGTCAACTCATGTTAAATCATTGAGAAATTAATTGGTTTGATTTATTGTTGTTGTCATGGAAGCATGAAGGAAAATAGATCCAATTTGCATGATATTTTTCCGTGTGTGTTCTTTTTTATAGTGTTTTGTTTTTTTGAAACCAATTGAAGAACATACAAAATATAATATGGTTTAAAAGTCAAGGGTTGTGTTTTAGGGAAAAGGACGGCAGTGACATGAGATATATATATATATATATTATATATATGTATGGATGCTGGTGCCTTATCTTTTGTTTGTTTTTTTCTTTTTTTTTTTTTTTTTTTTTTTTTTTTTTTTTTTTGTTTGTTTGTTTTTTTTTGTTGGCATAAAAGTCAATAAAGGTTATTTTTATTTTTTATTGATAATGCATGATATCTATGTGAGAGTTGCCGTGTAATTCAAGTCACTTTGTTTAATGAGTTGCCGTGTAATTCAAGTTTCTCATATACACACAGGTGCATGGAATCATGCACTTATGCTTGCATAATTGTTATATTAGTTATTAACTTTTGCTTGTACATTGAAATCATGTATAACTGTGTCAATTTATTTATTTTTAGATAAATAAATAGTAGTTTGATATTTCAAATAAATTGAATTGAAATTATATGTTGCCAAAGTAACCTCTATAATGTAAATTTATTTATTTTGGAATATTAAGATGTGTATGTTTATTGTTTATGTAAATAATGAACGACCCAAAGGAAGGTTATTATTTGGCCAAATAATAGACATACTTGTGGTAATAAATATGTGATGGTTATTAGGTTTTCCATGTGAGTAATAAGTCAGTCCAAAGAAAAGCTTACTACTTGACGAGGTTAATTGTCAATATTTGATTACTACACGAAGAGTACCACTTACAGTTGATATTTTTGTTCAAAGACTAAATGTCAATGTTGTGCTAGGTATCTTGTTTTAGGGCTCATCATTATGGGAATTGTTTAATCATGTCATGTATGAATTTATTAATTGAGTATTCTTATGTTGTGACATGATTATTAATTGTGAACTTGTATTTGGTTTTGTTCTCGATTTAGTTACTACTTTTGCTTCAACAATAATTGCTAATATTGATTCCATTCCTGTGCTTAATGGCACGAATTTCAAGAATTGGAAAGAGAACGTTATGATTGTTCTCGGTTGCATAGATCTTGATCTTGCGCTTTGGGAAGAACAACTTGCATCTCTTAATGAGAATGGTTCCGTTGATGAAAAGGTGAGCATGGAGAAGTGAGACTGTTTTAATTGCATGAGTCTTATAATCATGAAACGTTCTATTCCAGAAACTTTTAGAGGCTTTATGTCTGAAGAGAAAAATGCTAAGAAGTTTCTTGAGGATATAAAACAGCGTTTTGCAAAAAACGAAAAGGTTGAAACAAGTACTTTTTGGCTAACCTTGTTTCAATGAAGTATAAAGGAAAAGGAAACATAAGGGAGTATATCATGGAGATGTCTCATATTACTTCAAAACTAAAGACACTAAAGTTACAACTATCTGAGGACTTACTGGTGCACTTAGTTTTGATTTCTCTTCCTGCACAATACAATCAGTTTAAAGTGAGTTACAATACTCAAAAGGACAAATAGACTCTTAATGAGCTCATATTTCATTGTGTGCAAGAAGAGGAAAGATTGAAGCAAGAAGGTTTTGAAAGTACTAACTTAACAACCATCTTTAAGGATAAGAAAAGGAAAAAGGAAAAGAAGTTCAATTGGGACATCATAGCATAAGGTGTAAAAGAAACAAGATGGGGAGTTACCTGTTATTAGGGAGTTTACCTGCAATTGGGACATCATAGCATAAGATGTAAAAGACACTAAAGTTACAACTATCTGAGGACTTACTGGTGCACTTAGTTTTGATTTCTCTTCCTACACAATACAATCAGTTTAAAGTGAGTTACAATACTCAAAAGGACAAATGGACTCTTAATGAGCTCATATTTCATTGTGCAAGAAGAGGAAAGATTGAAGCAAGAAGGTTTTGAAAGTACTAACTTAGCAACCATTTTTAAGGATAAGAAAAGGAAAAGAGGAAAAGAAGCTGCAATTGGGACATCATAGCATAAGGTGTAAAAGAAACAGGATGGAGAGTTTACCTGTTATTTTGTAAGAAAGCTGGACATATGAAGAAAGAATGTCCCAAATACGTCAACTAGTGTGTCAAGAAAGGTATGCTTCTCAATTTAGTTTGTTTCTGAAGTTAATTTAGCTTCTGTACCTAAACACACTTGGTGGATAAATTCTGGTGCCACTACTCACATAATTGTGTCTATGCAGGGTTGCCTGTGGAGCCGATAGCCAAGTGATGTTGAAAGATTCATCTATATGGGTGATGACAAAAAAGTTGCAGTAGAGGCTATAAGAACTTTTAGGTTATTGTTAAAGGCTGGTCAATTTTTGAATTTGGAAGAGAAGAGACTGTATAGTACTGTCTTTTAGATGGAATTTGGTTTCAATTTCTGTTTTAGACAAATTTGGTTATTCTTGTTCATTTGGAAATAATAAATTTAGTCTTTTTCAAGATTCGAATCTTATTGGTACTAGTTCTTTATCTTTGCATAATAACTTATATTTTTTCGATACAATTGCCTCAATTAATGAAACTTTGCATATAAATTCATAAGGTACAAAATAAAAATTAACTGACAGAGATTTCGCCACACTATGACACAAGCGTTTAGGTTATATCTCTAAATAGAGAATTCAGAGGCTTGTGTCTGATGAGATTTTTGATCCCTTTGATTTGATAGATTTCTAAGTCTGTATTGAATGTATTAAAGGGAACAGACAAATATTAAAAGATTAGGTGCCAACAGTGTTCTGATATCTTAGAATTAATTCATACTGATATTTGTGGACTATTTTCTATAGTTTCTTGGAATGGTCAATAGTATTTTATTACGTTCATATATGACTATTCAAGGTATGGGTACCTATATTTGATACATGAGAAGTCTCAATCTCTGGATGTTTTTAAGACCTTCAAAGTTGAAGTTGAAAATCAACTTGGCAAAAAAATTAAAGCTGTCAAATCTGACCGTGGTGGTGAATACTATGGCAGATATAACGAATATGGTGAACAACGTCCAGGACCTTTTGCGAAATTCCTAGAGGAATGCGGTATCGTCCTACAATACACAATACTAGACAAACCTAGCATGAATGGTGTTGCTGAAAGATGAAACAAAATGCTTAAGGACATGGTAAGAAGTATGATAAATCATTCTTCTTTACTAGAATCCTTCTGGGGAGAAGCACTAAAGACTGCAGCATATATCCTCAACAGGGTTCCGAGTAAAACGGTAGCTAAAACCCCTTATGAATTATGGACAGGCAAGAAGCCTAGTATTAAGCATTTGCACATTTGAGATTGTCCAGCTGAGGTAAGACTTTACAAGGCAAATGAAAAGAAACTAGACTCAAGAACTGTAAGTTATTACTTTGTTGGGTACTCTAAACGGTCAAGGGGTTTCAAGTTTTACGATCCCACTACTAGAACATTTTTTGAGACGGGAAATGTGAGATTTTTTGAGTAAGTTGAGTTTGTGGGGGGAGATAAGATTAAAGACATTGTCTTTGAAGATGAACCAAAAAATATCAAGACAATGCAGAATAGCTCCCTATGCAAAATGAAGAAATTATAAATGAAGTTAAACTCGAACAAACTCAACAACCTCAAGAGGATGTGCTATTGAGACGATCCACTAGAGAAAAGAGAAGTATGATTCCGGATGACTATATTATTTTTCTCCAAGAACATGCGGTTGATATAGGAGTGGTGGAAGATGATCCAATCAACTTCAATCAAGTCAAACAAAGTTCTAATTCTCAAATGTGGATTGATGCTATGAAAGATGAGATGAATTCCATGAAGAACAATGACGTTTGAGATTTCGTCAAATTGCCTAAAGGTGCGAAACCCATTGGTTGCAAATGGATATTTAAGATCAAAAGGGATTCAAAAGGTAATGTTGAGAGATATAAGGCTCGTTTAGTTGCCAAGGGTTTCACTCAGAAAGAAGACATTGATTACAAAGAGACTTTCTCTCCAGTTTTGACGAAAGACTCTTTTCAAGATTATAATGGCACTTGTGGCTTATTTTGATTTGGAGCTACATCAGATGGATGTAAAAACTATATTTCTCAATGGTGACATTGACGAAACAATATATATGATGCAACAAAAAAACTTTGTATCTAGTGACCCAAAGAAAATGGTTTGCAAATTAAAAAAACCCATCTATGGTCTCAAAAAGGCTTCCCGTCAATGGTATCACAAATTTCATCAAGTCATTATCTCATATGGGTTTGAGATAAATAAGGTTGAAGATTGTGTATATCATAAGTTCAGTGAGAGTAAATATATATTTCTGGTGTTATATGTCGATGACATACTACTTGCTAGCAGCGATATAGGCTTATTGCATGAAACCAAGAGATTTCTGACAAAGAATTTTGAGATGAAAGATCTTGGGGATGCCTCTTTTGTATTAGACATACAGATACATCGAGATCGAACTCGAGGTATCCTTGGGTTATTATAAAAGAGTTATATCGAAAGGGTTCTTGATAGATTCGACATGAAAGGTTGTGCATTGAGAGACACCCCTGTAGCTAAAGGAGACAAGTTCAGTCTCAGTCAGTGCCTTAAAAATGAGTTAGAATGAAAAGAAATGCAAAAGATTCCTTATGCGTCAGTTGTAGGAAGTCTAATGTATGCTCAAGTATGCACGCGTCCGGACATTACGTTCATAGTGGGAATATTGGACAGATATTTAAGTAACCCAAGGATGGATTATTGGAAAGCAGCCAAACGAGTTATGCGTTATTTACAGAGAACAAAAGATCACATGCTCACGTATCGGAAATCAAATAATTTAGAGTTCGTTGGGTATTCTGATTCCGATTTTGCTAGATGCCAAGACAGTAAAAGATCCACATCGGACTATATTTACTTGCTAGTTGGAGGAGCTATTTCCTAGAAGAGTACTAAGCAGACACTTATAGCTTTTTCCACTATGGTAGCTGAATTCATAGCCTATTATGAGGCGTCTAATCATGGGATACGGTTGCGAAATTTTGTCACGGGACTGTGAGTTGTGGATTATATTGAAAGACCATTAAAGATATATTGTGACAATAATTTGACTGTGCTATATTCCAACAATAACAGAAACTCTATGAAATCAAAGCATATAGACATCAAGTTTCTTGTTGTTAAAGAAAGAGTTCAGAGTCATCAGGTGACTATAGAACATATTGGGACAAACTCAATGATTGTGGATCTACTTACTAAGGGATTACCACCCAAGGTCTTTCATGAGCACATTGCTCATATGAGTGTTATTTTGGTTAATGATGTGCGTGTTTAGTGGGAGTTAGTATTTTGATGTTCTTTGTTACAGATATGTTTTATATTTATTTTCTGTAGAATAAAGTATATGATTCAGTTATAAACTTTGAATGTTATTTGTGTTTGATCTCACTAAAGATTAAAGTAGGACTAGTTGGAAATATGCATGTTTGAGATCACATTGCATGTAATTTCCATGCTACACATCCATACTCGATTTATGTAATTGAATATATTGACATGGTGACCATTGATGGGTCTAGTTACAAATATATGTAACAAAGGTCGCTTTAATCCCATCCTAATATAGTTGATGGACCAGATTATAATTAAGGGGATATTTCAGGATAGATAGCTTTTCAGTGCATACTCAATATTATAAATAATATAATTGTTTCAAGAAACATATGTAACCCAAGTGGGAGATTGTTGGGATTTTTTATATTTCCTATTATGGGCTTACATATTAAATAAAAATTATATTATGAACTATCTATTTTAATAGAGCCAAATAAGTGATCTGTTAATTGGGCTCTAGAGATATCCATTGAATATGAGCTTTAATATGTAGAAACTCAATATTAATTAAATTAGGGTTAATGGGAACCTAATTAGGTTAGTATATAAAGAATATTATTAGAGTTATGGTCCCCAAGTCAAATCAACGTAATATTTTGCTCTCTTTCTCCTTCCCCATTCAAAAAGAAAAATATAGAGTAACCTAAGGAGATTTGATTGTGGAAGACTCGATCCTACTCAAATTTATCAATATGGATTCATGTATGTTTTCTCTACAATAATTTTTATTGATTTAATATGAGTTTCTAGATTATGGTATAGGTTTTCACCTATTAAAGTTTTATCCAACAAAGTGAACCCATGATACTTCTACTGAGAGTGTATGATAGTGCTTCTACTAAGAGTGGATGAATGGGTAGATAGCTCGTGTTTTGTAGCGAGAGACATACATTAATTAATGTCTGAATTGAACTAGATTCAGGCACATCATTTACAGCCTAGATGGGTTAAGTAATTTATACGTATACATTACATAGATGAACTGGTTTTTCTCGTAATTATAAATGTGGTATAGTGATAAAATTGGTGACGCTGAATATCATGGGCTTCCCTGAAGTGAGAAAGTTATGGGCTAATTGTCAAGAGAAGTCCAAAATCTTGTTATTTCATTTTGGGCTTTCGTCGATCGCAGCTAAACTTGGACTAGGAAAGGGCGAACTCACCATGAATGACGCTTTCATGGATATTGTTACTATCAATAATGAGAGTAAAAATTTTAAAAATAAAAATAAAAAACTTGTTTAATGCTTCAATTATATCATGAAAGACATGCATAAAAATATTAAAAAGAGATGATCATCTAGGAAATTTAAATAATTCTAAAGTTTAATTTATTTTAAGTTGTCTTGTTATATATATTTATTATTTTTATACTTCATTTGGGAATCAACATCCAACAAGCAATGTTGCAGAAAATGTTAGGCCGACAGCCTAGTGCCTAGCACTTAGGCTGTCTAAGCGCTAGGCACCGCTTAAATGGTTTGACTGGATTTGAGTACTAACTTAAAGTAGCCAAACTTAATGGAATATCTATATGACATAACATAAGAATAAATAAGAATAAAAGATTATACTTAAGCAAACCCTAAATCCATTAGCAATTGATGGTGAGGATGGCAGAAGTGAAGAGTAGTGGCTGAATTTTTGTTAAATTAATTAGCATAGTAAAGGCTAATTAATTAGAAAGAAATCTTTTAAATTAATTAGCATCATGACAAAACTTTTGTTAGAGTACCAAAAAATATTTTTAAAATGAAAATAGAGAAAATGCATAAAATAACCCATTTGGAAAGGTGAAGCTTAAAAATAAACCTTCTTTTTTTATTCTTACAATAAAGGGCTTGAATGGACAAAAATACCTTTAATGAAATAGGAGCCACAAGCTATGCAATCCTTAACTCTCTTCTCATTCCCATCGATTGCAGACTTTCTTCCATTTTGCAGCCTTCCATTTTGTTGAGCCTTCACTCTCGCAGTATCCAACCTTTTTCTTTGACCATCGCACCTCCTCATCGTCACATCTCAATGATTGCCGACCTCCACCCACCACCATCCGAATGCCAATATTGAACATTGGAAACCCGACCTACCCACCATTGTTCACTCTTTGTCTATGTAACCTTTCTCTGTTATTCTCTCTCTGAGAATCCTTAACCCACCATCAACCTCACATCTCCTCCACCCATCATCATCCAATTTCGAACAAAAGCCGACCCATCCACTGTTGAATCTGCTTTTAGTGTTGACTCTCAGCTCTCCTCCACCCACCCATAGTCTGCACGTCTCTCCATTACGAATCCGAAACTGTCAAAAGAAGTAAGAAGAAGAAGATGGAAAAATAAGGAAGAAGTTGAAGGAAGAAGAAGCAACAAGTTGAAGCTAAGTGAGAGCTACGACAGCCAAGCAAAAACTTCACAGTAAGAATACGTTGCTTATGGGATGTTTTTATTCTAGTAGGTTTTGTGGTTGTCGGTTATTTGTAGGTTTACATTTTGATGTTGTTAAGATTATTGACTATAAATGATTCCATTCGTGTTTTTATTTATGGGTATTGTAAACAGTGGATTGAATTTAAACATATAAGTTTGGTTTTTGTTGGATAATTGATTGGGGTTGTGTTGGTTTACAAATTAGGATATTTGTCAACTTTAAGGTTTGGATTTGTAAGCTCCAGGTGGGGATTCCCAACCTCCAAGTTGGGATTCCCAACCTGGAGGTTGGGATTCCTAACCTTTAGGTTGTGAATCCGAACTTTTGGGTTGGGAGTCCCAACCTTCCAGTTGAGATTCCCAACTCGATGGTCGGCATTTCTAACCTCCGGCGGGATCTAAGGTGGGATTCTCAACTGGAAGTTGGGAATCTCAACCCCTAAGTTGGAAATCCCAATCTCCAGATTGGGAATCTCAATTCGAAAGTTGGGAATCCCAACCTAACAGTTGCGAATCTTAGCTCCCAGGTTGGGAATCCCACCCTCGAGGTTGGGAATTGGATACCCAGATTGGGAATTGAGTACTCTTTTCTGTACTTCCAATAATTTTTAGATAATGGATGTTAAAACTCTTTTCTGAATTGGTTATCGGGGAGTCATTTACAAAACTAAACAATATTAAAAGGTAAGCATTATGTGGGTGTACTATCTTTACTGTATTTATTGCGATGTCTAAGATTATTTGGGTGAAGGTAATAGTTTAATTAGATTCTTTGTATTCCTGTCAAGGATCGTGATCAAGATCATGATTGTTTGACACGAGTAGATTAGGCAATACACATTGTAAATTGTTAGAAAGTTATTTTGCTTTGAAGAAAATTTAATACCCAAGTAAATGTAGACAGTATAGCAGTCAAAGGTTTAGTTTTTATAAAAGACAGACGCAATGAAGCGTCATTTTTTCTATTGATATTGTGATGTATGACGTATTCATCTAAACTCACATTTAAATGCATGTATGTATGTACTTATGTTTAAACCTTCAAATTGGATTTCATTTCATAATCACTGTATTTGCTTTAAGGAGCATCATTTTTATGAAAGTACAGTTTATCCATATTATTATTATTATTATTATTATTATTATTTATTCTTGCTTGTTAGCCATGTGTTAATATTGATTGGTATTTGTATTTCCATTCCTTTTCCTTTATTGTTATTCATTTTTAAATAGTTCTTGGTTTAACAATAATCTTTTATTGCATTAAGCAGTTGTCTAAAGATCCTGTCACATATGTGCATGACTTTGTTGTTGCACCTGGAAGGATGCTATCTGGAAGAGGCTTCCTAATTGTTAATCTAAACGACATGATCTTCCACATTAAAGGTAAACAATAATGCACAAGATTCACAATTTATGTAGCAGATAATATGTTTTCTTTGTTCTTTCTTCTTTTTCCGTTTCCCTTTCATAGAAAGCTTTTTGCTTTCCTTCTTGATTTCATAAATATGTGGAATTGTAAGTATTGTGCCGACAAGCACCTCTTTAATTATCTTATCCTCTTAAGATTTCTCTGTTCTTCTGTTTCTGATGGCTTTTTTCTTGGAACATTGTTTATAGCTTCTAATATCTCCAAATTTCATAGCATGACCACAGCCTTTGGTTGGGTGTAGATGGAGCTTCTATGATTAAAGTCAATGCGAAGGTGCGAGCCCCGAAGTTTCACTATGTACATCCTACATGTTTTGAGGCTGGCAAGCCCATGGAGTTTGTTGCTTGTGGAAGTAATTTGCTACAACCCAAATTTCGGTATGGAATATTGTATTTAAAGAAAATGTGTTATTTAGTTTAAGTTACGTCGTATCTTTAATTAATATATTTTAATAGCTGCTTATTGTGATTTTCTTGATTTGCCCACTGGTATCTTAATAAAGCATGTCATAAGTTATGTCCTTGTGAACATTCTTTTTGTGTTGCCCTCTTAAGTTTCTAGGTATTGTTTGCTTCCCTCCTGCTGTAAGCATCTTCGTCATTGTTGGCTTTTTGTGCATACGAATATAAAAAATTTCAGATTCCTCAGTCTATGGATAATGTTATTTAATGCTTCATCTGGAATTTTGAACTTTATGATGCAACGCTTTATAAAACTAGTTGTGATTGCAGGTTTCTAATACCTTTCGCTAGAAAGTATCTGCCATATGATTTTGTATTACTTCTCCACATGGTCAAAGTGAATGGGGTTCTGTTGTATTTGACCATCAATTATAAGATATTTGTCCCTCGAACAGAACCAAATGGAGTTTGGTCCTGCATTTATTGAGGTAAGCATTCAAATAGTGCGGCTACTTTATTTTAAAGTTTTTCCGTGATTTTGTTGTCCAATTTATGCTGACTATGTTCTGATTTCAGGCTATTGCTGCTTTGTGGGTCTTGTTAGTTGTGAGGAGTTGGTGCAATTTCTTGACCTTGTTTTTCATAGGTAACGTCATCAGAAACTTTTGTGATGCATACATTGTAGAATGTGATCAAGTGATATACCGAATATTGATAATCTTCCCCTGTGAAAATAGTTTTTGTTTTGTGACACACCGTGCCTGTTATATATGACAAGTATAAGGACAAGATTGACCCCATCGCTGAGAAGGCAACCATTGAGATAAAAAAGCAATATGCAGTTTTTGATGCCAAGGTTCTAAGCAAGATTCCAAAAGGCTCATTGAAAGGCAAGAAGGTTTAGAGATGCCTAGCAAATCTGTTTTTGATGAGCATTTGGGTAGACATGGTGTACTTGAGTTGTGCTGGTCGGTGATTGTGTTTGCTAATCATATTTCCTATTTGTGATTTGGCTTCCCCACTAGCTGTTTCAAGTGTTTGGTTTGCAATTTGAATTGATACAAGCATTTTATGGGGTTAGTTCTTGTTGTGGTTTCAGTTACATGCTCTATGGTAGTTTGGGAATAGAACTTTTTAACTATGGGTGATTTTGCGGGACAAGTAGGTTATATTTGGGATATTGAACGGTTTATTGTACATGCATTGCCATTGTCCTTTTGTATCGATTTGTTGTTATGGTTAATTTCATTTTGGAATCTTATTTGGTTTTAACATGCAAATATGAAACGCTTGATGTGTAATTTTCAATGAAGATAATTTCAATATTATTGAACAATTAATAATTTTCCTAAATTAGAGAGAAATACCAACTAAATATTGCCTTGCATTAAACGATCAATTGGAGTTTGTTTATCATCATTCATTTCCACTTGCTTTGCATTTGGAAAATTAAAATGTATTGGACAGCAGTTCCACTTATAAACAAATGAGCTTGGGAAGAAATGCTTCTCATTCGAGTACCAAAGAATTGAGTAAACAAGATTGCATAGCTACAACATCAAATAAGAATTGAATATCTGCCTCCCAACTAGACTCATCTACATTGAATTAGTTGTTGCATTGAACTCCAAAACCAAGGGCTGCAACAATAGCTTTCCTAACAATGAGAAATATAACAATCAAGGATGAAAAGGGTTTGATCAAGATTAGCTACTCTTTTTCAAACATATTTATATATCGAAAGTTCGCTCATCTCTTAGGTTGGAACCTCATCAACAGGTTACTAAGGGCCTTTTTTGCTCTCCTACTAACATTCACAATATAATTCAGTCAGGAAATTAGGCTAATGAATTAAACAATGAAAATATGAACATGAAATGGAATATAGAAAGAAAAGAAAGAGGAAAATGATAACCCCAACCTCCATTATCCAACCTGGGTACTCCCAATCGGAGAGGTTTTAACATCCATTATACAAGAATTATTGGAAGTACAAAAAAGAGTACTCAATTCCCAACCTAGATATTCAATTCCTAACCTCCAACCCGAGGTTAGGATTCCTAACCCCCAGGTTAGGACCCAAACTTGGGGTTGGGTCACCCAACCCTCGGGTTGGGATTCCCAACTTTCAGATTAAGGTTCCCAACTCGGAGTCGGGATTCCCGACCTCCGGTGGTTAGGAGAAAATTCTGACTCCGGGTTAGGAATCCTAATCCGAGGGTTGGGAATCCCACCCTAGATCCCGTCAGAGGTTAAGAAACCCGACCTCCAGGTTAGGAATCTCAACCGGAAGGTTGGGAATCCCAATCCTCAGGAAACACAAATTTCAAAATGAAGTCAACATTCTTTATGTAGAGGCTCCAAACAGATGCCATCAAAATTAGCAATACTTGTCCATTCTACAAATTCCATCATTCAAATGACATCTATATACTAACTTTAACAAAGGTCCTTATGATAAGCACTAATCAAATGACATCCATTTACTAACAGACGTAAACTGCAAACTTTATCATTCAAATCACAACCATCTCTAAGCATTCAATAAACAAGAAATTCATAATAGTTAAAACTAAAAATCGAAGCTTTAGAATTTCACAAACATCAAAATGTCAAACCAATCTTTCCTAAAATTCAAGCAGGCAGTTTGGACAAGCTTGAAATCAAAGCTTGAAATAATTAAAATCAACATCACCACCACCATTCTCCTCATCAAAAACATCATCACCACCATCAAACCCCAATTCTCTCACCATTTTGTCCTCACCTTTCCTCCTATGATCAAAGTAATTCTGCTTCACTAGCCTCTCTATCAATTCAATCCACCATGGCCATGGATAGGCCACCTTTGCCTCCTTCCCCCTCCCTACTACCTCTATTCTATCTGAAACCTTTTTAGGGTTTTATTCTACACCGAAATCCCCATTCGGGTTCTCCTATGTTTTTAAAATCGCCCCCACCTCCATTCGCTCTTTGCCGCCATTTATTTCCCTATTTTATTAATTTTTAACCAAATTTGGAGCGATTTGATACCTGTTGAAGTCTTAACAGCAACAACTCCTTTGCCTTTGACATCAACAAGTTCTCCATTTCCAATCTTCACTTTTGACTTGTATGACCGATCTAGTTCCCTGAAATTGCTCAAATTAGGTGTCATGTGGTTGGTACAACCACTGTCAACAAGCCAAGTATCAATAGAGCCACCTATTGCACAACATGTAGCAACAAATAACTTTTCAATATGATGTTGTTGCTGATTTTCTGCCACCTGCGCTTGCTACCTTTGCTGCTCATTTTTTTTCTTGCATACCCTCTCCACATGATCAAATTGCTTGCATGATCTGCATTGCACACCTGGTCTAAACCAACAATAATTCTAAGAGTGACCCCTTTTTTTGCAGTAAGGGCATGGAAGAGATTTTTTTTTGCCTTCATTCTTCTCCTTATCCTTCTTCTCACCAGGTTGCTTCTTCTCTCCACTTTGAGCTTTTCCTTTTTCTTTTTTGCAAGGAAAGCTCCTTCAACAGTCTTTTCTTATCTCATGGATCTCCTTTGTTCTTGGGCTTGGAAGGCATGAACAAGCTCAGACAAAGAGATATGAGTTAAATCCTTTGAGTCCTCAAGAGAAGAAATTTTGGACTCAAATCTTTTAGGCAAGCTCACAAGAACTTTTTCAAAAACTCTTTGATCTGATAGATCCTCTCAAGAAGCCTGATTTTGTTAACAACTTCCATGAGCCTGTCTGCATATTCTTTGATAGTTTCATTGTCCTTCATCCTCAAAACTTCAAACTCCCTTTTCAAATTCAGAATCTGCACTTGCCTTGTTCTTTCACTCCCTAGATACATTTCCTTTAGCTTATCCCAAGCTTCTTTTGGAGTTTCACAAGCCATAATCCTTGTGAAAATTGATTTTGAGACTGTAGCCTGGATATAAGACAAAGCTTTTGGAGCTTTTGCAACTTCTTCTTCATGAACCCTTATTTGGTTGAGAGTTCGATTGTTTCCCAAAGGCTATGGTTGCCTTTCAGTTTCAATCCACTGCCACAAACCAAGACCTCTCAAGTAAGTTTTCATCTTAACAGCCCAAGCTTGATAGTTTTCACCATTAAAAATTGGGAGTGCAGAAGCCGTAGAGTTGTTGGAAGCCATGGGTTTGAAGTCTGAGATTTTTAGGACCTTTTTGAGGAGAAGCCTTGCTGGTTTTCTCTCTTTTGTAAGTCACAAACACAGGCCCTCTAAGATTAGAGAAGCTCTAATACCATATGTTGGTTTTCGAAAACTAAGAAGGAGGAGAAAGCAGAGCAGAGCAGAGGAGTTTTTGTTACAGAAAAGCACACACACTGAAATTTTCATTCATATTCATATATATACATGCAAAGTACAAGGCAAGTAACTATCCTACCTGCTCCATCAATTTATCTCCCTAACTTTAAGGAGACTCACAAATTAGTAAAAATAATTACAAAATATCATTACACTTTTCACCAAATCCTACAGCACATGGACTACACGTTATACAACCAAAAAAGAAACAAAAATCAGTTACCTAAATTGACAACAAAAACATCACTGCCTTAACAAATTCCCACTTCCGCTCTTGTGTGGATGTATTTTTAATATTTTTTTTAGATGACTTGAGGATTGACGTTTTGGTGATGCTTCATTTGGACGGATGCATGTGTGAGTATAAAATGATGGATTTATATAGGAGAGATAAATTCATGAACATATACTAAGAACAATCATTTTTCTATCTTGATTTTGTTTTACTCACTGGCATGAATCAGCAGTTCTTATCAACACCATTAATTATTAGTTCTAAACCATATTGTAAAATATTCCATTGAGTCAAACACCATGCCGTGCAAGTACGTTTTGAGAAATTAAAATTTAAACTTCCGGGGATCAACCGGGGACCTGAAGTTATATAAAAACATATCAATATTGTTACTGTCTATTTTGACACCAAGGACAGCATAAGAGAGAGACAATGACGGATTTCTTAATTTAACTGTTTGTTGAAAAATGGTCCAGATAGAGACACAGGATGCAGTTTGCTATCAACATCAAGACCAAAATGTTCTACTGGACACTCTTGATGAGGTTCCTCCATGAAGTCTATTTAGACCCGGTTAAGAGCATTCAAGGTACTGAGAACAAATTCAGTCTTATCTAATCAATCCAGCTCCTGGAAACATGCTTTGTTGCATTAACTGCCATGCCATGGCCATTCTTCCTTGGTGCTTCAGCTTGCTGCTTTTCTACAGCGTTTCCGGCTCTTCTTCCGCCACATTCAATGCAAAAAAGACGGACCGTCTTGCATTGCTTGTTATAAAATCGCAGATTGTGGATCCATTAAAAGTCACAAGTTCATGGAACAATTCTGTACCCTTTTGCCTATGGACTGTTGTAACGTGTAGTCGTCGACACCAAAGGGTCACTGGGTTGGATCTAAGCAACTGGAAGATAGGAGGTCACTCATCACCTTTTATAGGAAACCTTAGTTTCCTCAGGTCCATCAATCTTGATACCAATAACTTTTATGGTGAAATCCCACAAGAAGTTGGTCAATTATTCAGGCTCAAAACTCTAGTATTGGCCAATAATTCCTTTTCAGGTTGGATTCCTACCAATTTGTCTCACTGTTCTAACCTCATCAGATTGGCAGCCTATGGTAACAACCTTGTAGGAGAAATCCCAACAGAGATCGGCTCCTTGTTGAAGCTTGAGCAGCTTGCCATTGGTCAAAATCATCTAATAGGACGACTTCCAACTTTCATTGGGAATCTTACATCTCTCGGAATAACTTAAATGGGAGAATTCCCGAAACCGTTGGCAAACTAAGAGGCTTAACCTTTCTCAATCTTGCTGTAAATAATTTCTCTGGTATGGTTTTCCTCCTTCAACTTATAATCTCTCTTCCCTTACAGATCTCGTTCTTGCATTCAATGTTCTCAATGGAAATTTACCATCTAACATAGGTTTTGATCTTCCAACCCTAGAATATTTGGCCATTCATGGAAATAATTTTTCTGGTTCTCTCCCAACTTCCTTGTTGAATGCTTCATATCTTGGACTATTTGATGTAGGTGCAAATCATTTTAGTGGAAAGGTGTCGATTGATTTTTGTGTCCTTAGGAATTTATTATTTGTCTCTTTAGGGGATAATAATTTATGTACCGGTACAACCAGTGATCTTGAAGTTATAACCTCCCTAATTAATTGTAGTAAATTGGAACAGCTTGGTTTAGAAATTAATCAATTTGGAGGAGCACTACCATATTCTATAGCTAACCTATCGACAGCAATGACCAAGCTAGTGATAAGAAGGAATCAAATATCAGGCGCCATACTGCCTGAAATTAGAAATCTTGTTAAACTACTGGCATTGGGATTGGAGGCTAACCAATTAGCTGGCACCATTCCCCCTGCTATTGGTAAGCTTGGAAACTTCCAAGCACTATACCTTCATTCAAATAATTTACAAGGAAGCATTCCAAGCTGTCTAGGTAACTAATCACTGCTGAATGATCTTCAGTTGGGTTCTAATAATTTGCAAGACAATATACCCTCCTCCCTTGGAAATTATTGTCAAAATTCATTGAAAATAGTCCTTATATAAAACCTGAATTTAAGTGGATCCAAGAGATTAATTGAGCTAAAATAAGAATTAATAAATGGGTCCAAATTGGGTATAAGCTCAAGTTATATAATAATGTTAAAGCAATTGGACAAAAGCCTAATTAGGTGAATTTGGTGACTATGCAAAGAATAGAAAGAATAAAAAAAGGGGGGACAAAAATATTTATATTTATATATTTTCCCTAATTGCCGTTAGGTTTGAATCCTCATATATATATATATATATACATATTATTCTTCTCCATTCTCAACAGCCATTTTTCTTCCTTGAAAACTCTCATGTATTATTCAAAAATTTTTCTTCTCTATTAACAAAATAAAACTCTCTAACCATAGCAATATTGAAGATCAAGACTGATTGTAAATCGGGTAGGTTTTCTATCTTTTTTTATTTTTTTTAATTAATATTAGAAACCTTTTGGTATTTTGGACTTATAGTGTCATATTTTTATGTTTGGAGTCATTTCAAGATAAGAATAAAATTTTATAGAGACTCCTGGATGATCATGTTGTTTCCTAGTAGACCTGTCAATTTTGTGTAATTGTTTGAATAGGCAAATGAAGGTATAAAATTATGAAATTTGATATGAATGCTCCTTAGGGTGTTAGGTTATATTCTGAAAAATTTCGTGGTCATAGGATAAGTATGTAATTAATTATAAATTTTTTATCACCTCTAACCCAATGAAATAAAAATTTGGACAGCACTGGAGTAAGTTAAATCTTGAAATTTTTGGGCATGCAATTGATGTTATTTTGGTGTCAATAAATTTTTGTATGAACCAATATGAGTCCTCTATGAGCCAATAAATTTTGAAGGATTTTTATGAAGCAGTTAATTTTAAAAAATTTGAGATCAAGAGCTGTTCAGTTTCAAAACTGATATCAATACAGCCTTGATTTGGATTCGGATGTTTACGTTGATAGGTTAACAATGGCTGGAAATTTTTATGGTATTTGTTCTGAGTCCTTAGAACTTATATATTCATTTTCAGGATGATTGGTCTTATACACGATTTATTAAAAATGTAGAAGTTGGACTGTATCATTGAGGCAGTATTGACAGCAGGGGATTTTAATGTTATTGGGACTTCGATTAAGTTAGTAAGTTACAATTTCATAGAAATCTATGAGTTTCGTGATGTGTTTTTAGGTTGATAAGTGGGAGTAAATTCATAAGTTATTTTTTATATTAGGATAAGCGGAAGAGGTAAGTAAACCTTATACATTACCTTAATATATATGTGTTCAACTTTGAAAATATTTTGATCAATTCTTTAAAACAATCAAATGAAATCTTGATTTTTTCAAAGCTATTGTTCATTATATTTTATTTAAATAATTTTGTATCATCAAATATATGTATTTTGTACATTGATCGAATTATATGAATAGTATTATCTTTCCTATGTGAAAAGTATGAAAATATTCCTCTATATTTGAAAAACATGATATGTATTGTTATCGAAATTGTAATGAAAATATTTTGGCTCATCTGTCCGTAGTTCATTTAATTGTAATGGCCTAGGAACCGAGATTACAAGTGTTATAATTGTATTGTATTGGTCCAGTTGAAATATTTATTATTGCGCAACATTAATTGTATTAGCCCTGCATTGAGATTATAGCTATAAATTGTATTGGCCTTACACCAGGATTATAGATATAAATCGTATTGGCCCTGTACCAGGATTATAGACATTAATTGTATTGGCTTTGCATCAGGATTATAGGTGCTAATTATATTGGCCCCGTACCGGGATTACATGTGTAAATTGTATTGGCCTCACACTGAGATTACATGTGTGAATGATATTAAGTGACAGGAGTCACTTCCATGTTTGTTTAAATTTATATATGAAATGTTTTCTATTACTTTGACTTCGATTTAAATAATGAATGTTTTATATATCGTATTGTTACATGTTTTATTGTTTTATTGACTTCAATTTTGAAAATTAAACATTGTTTTCTTATATTATATCGTTAAATGTTTTATTGATATTGCTATATTCGTTATTTTTCAATTACCATGAAATTACGGTTTTATTCTTATTGTAAAGCTACTTTATAAATTTTAATATATCCTTTTGATTATATACTACATTATAATGTATAATGTTTACCTATTAAGTTGACAGCTCACCCTTCGTCTCTACTATTTTTACAGATGAGTAGACTTTATTTCTCTTGAGGGGCAATTTCGAGTTATTAGTCTCATTTGGAGAAGGATTTCAATTCAGTTATTGTGGTTATATCCCTTATTATTATTAAAGAACCATTTGAGTTGGTCTTATTGGTTAAGACTTAATTGTAAGGATTGATTTTTAATGATCTTGAATTTGAGTTATTTAAGATTATCATTGAAGTGTTGAGAAAAATTATTTTATTGAATTAAATATTTTGTGGAATTTTTCATTAATTGAGTTTTAGTCTTAGAGATTTAAGCGAGTGATTGAACATTATGCTATATTTATTTTTTATGGCTAATTGGGGTGTTACACATTAACAGTAATAAACTCAATGGTGCCATCCCTCGCAAAATTTTTAGCATAACCACTCTATCGCTTGGCCTTGACTTGTCTAATAATCTTCTCAGTGGCCCTTTTCCTTCAGAAGTATCCAACTTGAAGAACCTTGTTGCAATGGATATCTCAAGAAACTAGTTCTTGGGTGAAATACGTTTTGCTATAGGTAGTTGCACCGGCTTAGAGAATCTTTCAATGATGGGCGATTTTTCCATGGAAGCATTCCTTCATCTCTGAGTTCTTTAAAAAGTCTCAAAATGTTAGATCTCTCCTTTAATAATTTGTTTGGTTAGATTCCAAAACATCTTGAGAATTTACCTTTTTTGGAATCTTTAAACCTGTCTTACAATGAATTTGAAGGAGAGGTGCCAACAAAAGGAGTTTTCAGCAATATCACAGAAATTTCACTCATTGGAAATAAAAGGCTTTGTGGAGGTGTAGCTAAGTTGCATTTACCATTATGCCATTCCAAAGGATCGAAAAGTTGAAAATTGTTCTCAAAGTGGTTATTCCTGTGATTGTTGTAGTTTTGATCTTATCATCCGTACGCTTGATCATTGTTATTAATCAAACAAGGAAATTTGCACAAAAATCTTCAAGTTTGCCAACACATAGAAGAACAATGTCCCATGATTTCTTATGCAGAGCTAAGTAAAGCAACCAATAAATTTTCAACCTCAAACATAATTGGACAAGGAAGCTATGGCTTAGTGTATAAGGGAATGTTGGGTGATGATTCAATGTTAGTTGCAATAAAGATGATTAATCTTGAGCGAAATAAGCTTCCAAGAGTTTTATGGCCGAATGTGGAGCTTTAAGAAATGTTCGTCATCAAAATCTTATCAAAATCATCACTGTTTGCTCGAGTACAGATTTCAAAGGGGAAGGTTTTAAGGCTTTAGTATATGAGTATATGCAAAATGGAAGTTTAGAGGAGTGGCTGCACTGTTATATAGATCAACTTGATGTGAGTAATTTAAGTTTCATTCAAAGACTAGACATAGCCATTGATGTAGATTCTGCAATTGAATATCTTCATCACCATTGTCAACAACCTATCATTCAAGGTGATCTGAAGCCGAGCAATGTTTTGCTTGATCATGAAGTGGTTGCCCATGTTGGTGACTTTGGGCTAGCGAAATTTCTATTGGATCAGCCAGCTGGTACCTTTGCTGGAACTCAATCAAGTTCAATTGGGGTAAAAGGAACTGTTGGCTGTATTGCTCCAGGTAACTTTTTCATTATGTGTTACACTTCAATCCATATAATTTATATTGAATCCATTTATAAGAACTAACATGATTAATTTTATGTTTCTATGGAGTATGGTATGGGTAGTGAAATGTCGATGTAAGGAGATGTGTATAGTTTTGGAATTCTCTTGATAGAATTGTTCACAAGAAAGTGACCTATTGATAGTATGTTTAATGATGGCCAAACTCTCCATGATTTTGTGAAGATGGCTTTGTCAGAAAAAGTGTTGGAGATTGTTGAACCTTCACTACTGCTGGAAGTAGACACTAGCCATAACAAGGTTGACAAATTTGCAGGACATGGTGATAGAATAGGCACATTTGAGGAGTGCTTGGTTTCTGTCCTGAGAATTGGAGTTCTCTGCTCGATGGAATGTCCAGCTGAGCGAATGGAAATGACAGATGTTGTGGCAAAACTACACGCGGCTAGGGAAAACTTTCATGGCAGAAGGATATAGTGTAAGAGATGTGGCTTTATACCATGTGGATCATCATTGTCAACTGAATTATTCATTTTATTGTTATTCTCATCAATGGCTTTCAGGAAATTCCAAATTAAACACTATGTGATTAAAATGGATTAAATGGCCATCAATAGCCTATACTTGCTGCAGTCTTATGCTTGTTAGATGATAATCAAAATGGTGATTGAAATTTGATTAGGCTCTTCTTTTAATTGCTAGATGAATTAAATATGAGTTTGGCTTTCTCAATTTCAGCTTTTCAATTTTTCTTCCGTGTACTTATTTCGTTTATTTATGTTTATGCTATGTATAGCCACTCAAATGCAACTTGAATATATTAAAGTTTCCAACACTGAAAAATCAGACTATAAAATTGATATATATTGCATGTACTATGTCATTATAATTTCTGAATAAGCAATGATAATTAAAATTAGGAAACAAAGGTGAATTTTTTTCTTAAAAAAAACATAAAAAATAATAAGAAATAGAAAAACAAAAATACTGACAAAATGTACATATTTTTGGGTCGATTTCGCTCTGTTCTGTTTATATTTGTTGGTTTGTTTTGCATTGTTTTTATAGCTTTAAATTTAATAGTTGGTTGCAAATTAATTTTAATTGGATCCTGTGGAACAGGAGCTAATCCTTTTTATCAAGAAACTGTACTATAAATCTGTGGATTTTTCACTTGGCTCTGTTTGCTGTGATTTCCCTTCTATTTTGCTAATCAGCTTAATTCTTGCCTTTGCTGGTCTTGGAATGGAACTGTTACTTATGATACGATGAATCTGATGAAACTTTGATTTAATAAATAAAAAGAATAAAAAATCATTTCAGGTCCAAATTGCATAAATCACTTGAGGACCTACCCTCAATAAGGTCACTCAAATTGCAAACATCATTGAGGACCTATACCTAATAAGACCACTAAAAATATTAGAATATTGAACAAATTTTAAAAAATTCCAAGTGCCTAGTCTTTAACAGATAAGAACTCACAGCTTCTGAAAAACAGTCCCGCCCACCTTCTCACCAGGCTACTAGTCAAACAAGCATGATATATGTTCACACCGCGCTAATTTTTGTTTAGAATTGAGAAAAAAAAAAAAAAGATCTTATCACATTCCAATCTGCTATCCAAGTCCAACCACTAGAAAAATTTCAATATTTTTTTCTTAAATTACATTAAAAATCTGTTTTAAACATTTCAAAAGCCATAAAACCAACAAAATTACGTAAAGCTTGACCCCTATATACGGCTTAATTATAGTACCATAATACTGATTTAGGCCTCACAATCCAACATATTCAACAGTTTACCATTTTCTTGGATGAAATCCCTTAAATTGATATGGGTCATCTTCATGGGATCACCAATTGATTTCCACTTAGAACCTTTCAAGGTAATTAATTAAAAATTGTGAAATGTTTGTCTAAGAATCCATCCTCTATCGAATACCATGGGCTGCACTTTGGATTGGCTGAACTCTGGCCGCCATGCATGTTGATTCATAAATAGTATATTGAATAAAAAAGATAAACCAAAACAAGCTTCCTTGAAGGCAAGAAATTATATAAAAATACGTCCACTTGTTTTCTTGTCAGATAATGTCTTTATTATATGAATCACCATGCATGTTGATTCATAAATAGTATATTGAACAAAAAAGATAAAATCAAACATGCTTCGAAGGCAAGAAATTATATAAAACTACATCCACTTGTTTTCTGACAGATAATGTCTTTATTATAAGGGCCCTTGAAGCAAGCTTGAGACTAATCCAAGAGAGCAACATTTCTTGTCTAAGGAGCATGCTTAATTCTTATAGCTATCCTGCTATTCTTCCATGGTGCTTTGTCTTATTGCTATCTTATGGCTTTTCTATTCTTTCCAATACCACAGTCGATGCAAATGAAACAGACCGTCTTGCATTACTTGCCATAAAGTCACAACTTCATGATCCACTAGAAGTCACAAGCTCATGGAACAATTCTGTACCCTTGTGCTTGTGGACAGGTGTTTCATGTGGACGTCGGCACCAGAGGGTCACAGGGTTGGATCTAAGAAATCAAAGCATAGGAGGTCCCTTATCACCATTTATAGGGAACCTCAGCTTTCTTAGGTCCATCCACGTCGAAGATAACAACTTTTATGGTGAAATCCCCCATGAAGTTGGTATGCTTTTCAGGCTTGAAACTCTAATAGTGTCGAATAATTCTTTCTCAGGCACAACTCCAACCAACTTGTCTCACTGCTCTAACCTCATCACATTTGTGGCTAATAACAACAATCTAGAAGGAGAAATCCCTGGAGTGATTGGCAGCTTGTTGAAGCTTCAAATACTGTCCATTGGTGGTAATCATTTGACGGCACAACTTCCTGAATCCATTGGGAATCTTTCAGCACTGCAGCTAATGTATTTTGGAATGAATAGCTTGAGTGGGAAAATTCTTGATACTTTAGGCCAACTGAGAAGCTTAAATTTTTTTAACTTAGCAGTAAACAACTTCTCTGGTCCTGTTCCTCCTTCAATTTATAACATCTCTTCCCTTGACTTGATTGTCCTAGCATTCAATAGGTTCAACGGAACTTTACAAGCTAATATAGGTTATAATTTTCCCAATTTGAAAACATTTGTTATTGCTGGTAACAATTTTTCCGGTTCCCTTCGGCATTCTTTATCTAATGCTTCCAATCTTGTAGATCTTGATGTTTCCTCAAATCATTTCAATGGGAAGGTGTCGATCGATTTTACTGGCCTTAAGAATCTAGCACGGCTGAATTTAGGTAGAAATAACTTGGGACATAGGGCAGCCAATGATCTTGAATTTATGACCTCTCTAGCAAACTGTAGCAAATTGGAAAGACTAGGTTTACATGTCAATCAGTTTGGAGGAGTGTCGTCCCATTATGTAGCAAATCTTTCAACAACAATGCTTGTGATAGATATTGGAAACAATCCGATATCTGGCTCCATAGATCCTGGGATATGAAATCTTGTCAATCTAAATGCACTGAGTATGCAATTTAACCAAACTGGCACTATTCCTGATGTTATTGGGGAACTTAAGAACTTACAAATTTTAGCGCTAGGTGCAAATAGTTTACGAGGAAGCATCCCCTCCTCTATAGGTAATATGACATTACTAACAAAACTCTTACTGGAATCCAATGATCTGCAGGGCAATATACCATCTACCTGAGGAAATTGTCAGAATTTGATGTTGTTAACTCTTAGCAAAAATAAACTCACTGGAACCGTGCCTCAACAAATTGTTAGCATAACCTCCTTGTCATTAATCCTAGACCTCTCTCAAAATCTTCTAAGCGGTCCCTTTCCTTCAGAAGTAGGCAAATTGAAAAATCTTGTTGCTTTGGATATCTCTAGAAATAAGTTTTCTAGCAATATTCCAGTTACTTTAGGTGGTTGCACAAGCTTAGAATATCATTATTTGCAAGAAAATTCTTGTAGTGGAAGCATTCCTTCTACTCTTAATTCCTTAAGAAGCATCAAAATGCTAGATCTTTCTACCAACAATTTATCCGGACAGATTCCAAAATATCTTGAGAAATTATCCTTCTTGGTATACTTAAATCTGTCCAGTAATCAATTTGAAGGAGAAGTTCCCACAAAAGGAGTTTTTAGCAATAAGACAGGAATTTCGCTTATCAACAATAAGAAGCTTTGTGGAGGTTTAGCTGAATTGCATTTGCCATCATGTCACTCCAAGGGATCAAAGAAATCAAGGATCAATCTTCACAAAGTCTTGATTCCAGTGATTATTTCATTTTTGATCTTATCATCATGCTTCATTGTTGTTCTCATTCGAAGAAAAAAATCAGCTAATAAATCTTCAAGAATGTCGAGCATGAAAGTTCAATTTCCGATGATCACTTACGCTGAGTTGAGCAAGGCAACAAATGACTTTTCATCATCTAACAAGATTGGTCAAGGAAGCTACAGTGTTGTGTATAAAGGACTTTTGGGTGACAATGGAACATCAGTTGCAGTAAAGGTGATTAATCTTCAGCAAAAAGGTGCTTCCAAGAGTTTCATGGCTGAATGTGAAGCATTAAAACATGTTCATCATTGAAATCTCCTCAAAATCATCACTGTTTGCTCAAGTATAGATTTTAAAGGAAGTGACTTACAGATTTTAAAGGAAGTGACTTCAAGGCTTTGGTTTATGAATACATGCAAAATGGAAGTCTAGAGGAGTGGTTGCATAAAAACAATGATCAACTTGACAAAGGTGATTTAAGTCTCATTCAAAGACTCAATATAACCATTGATGTGGCTTCTGCAATAGAGTATCTTCACCACCATTGCCAACCACCCATCATTCACGGTGATCTAAAACCTTGCAATGTTCTTCTTGATCTTAATTTTGTTGCTCACGTGGGTGACTTTGGGCTAGCAAAATTTCTATCAAATCATTCACTTATTACTGCTTCTAGGACTCAATCAAGCTCACAAGGGATAAGAGGAACAATTGGCTATGTCGCCCCAGGTAACTATAATGTGTTTCTGCTTTTACCTTTTTTTTTTTTTTTTCATTAATCTTCTGTTGGATCCATGTAGCTCTCATATATTAACCAATGTTGGAAACAATATATCTTTTCAGAATATGGCATGGGCAGGCAGGTATCCATGCAAGGAGATATGTACAGCTTTGGAATTCTCTTACTAGAGATATTCACAGGAAGAAGACCAACTGATAGCATGTTCAATAATGGAGTGACACTCCATGATTTTGTCAAAACGGCTATGCCAGAGAAAGTTATGGAGATCGTTGAACCTTCACTGCAGTTGGAGCTAACAGATGACCACAACAATAATGAAAATTCTGTGAGACCTGACGTGCAAGTGAAAATTGAGGAGTGCTTGGTTGCTGTGTTGAGAATTGGAGTTCTCTGCTCAATGGAATCTCCAGCGGAGCGAATGGAAATAACCGATGTCGTGGCAAAATTATGTGCTGCCAGGGAATTTTTTTTTTTTTTTTTTATTCTGAGATGGACGGTGAAGACTAATTTGAGAAAAAAATAAAAATTAATAAACTCTAAGAAATAAAAATAAATTTAAAAAATAATTAAAAAACAAAAACTCAATCACATCATCCGCCATCTCTCTCCACTCTCTCTTCTTCCTCTCTTCTTCTTGATCTAATTAAAAAATGTTTTTATTAAATTTTTTCTCAAATTAATCCACATCATCCATCCGAACATTAAAATTTTCAGATGGACAGTAAAGGTCAGATTAAATAAAAATTAAAAAGTAAATTTATTGAGGGACAATTTCGTCTTTTAAGATTTTTTACACGGTCAACCATATCCAGTTACGGTCAAACCAGTCAATGCTTTAGTCCAGGAGAGGACGCTGCAAATAAACTAAAACTTGTATACACTTATAAATATTAAACTTCCAGATAGGTTGGGAGTAATTCTCCCTTTATATTGATGAGGCTGATCAGGATCTATTTAAATAAGATAAAGTTGAAATTGCAATCACGAGAAATGTATGAAAGACAAAAATATCATAGCAACTAGCGCTGTAACAATCCTGAGGAAATTAACCAGCTTGTAACCGGCACTCAGAATTTTGAGTACCACGCTTGTCTTGTCAAATCCTTCCAAGCCTTGAAACCATGCCTAGTTAGTTCCATTAGCTGCCCTGTTATTCTGCTGTAATTGTGTCAGCTTCTTTCAATTTCATAGCTATTTTGCTGCGACTACCACCATCACGGTTGATGCAAATGAGACATAGTGTTTAGCATTACTAATTATAAAGTCTACTACATAATCCTGATCCTGAAAGAGTCATAAGAGCATCTCCAACCATACTCCCTAAATTTTAGTAAAAATAATTCTTCCATGCGTTCAATTTTCTTTTTATAGCTTAGAATTCAGTTACTAGCATGATGGGGGTAGTAGAACCTTCACTAGTACTGTTGGAAGTTAGGACTGGCAACAACAATGTTGAAAATCATGGGAGACATAGAGAAGGAAGAGGCAGAATTGAGGAGTGCTTGGCTGCTGCTTTGGATACGCTACTATGTATAAAATGGTTCTGTATTGTTTTGCAAGTTTCTGTGCTGTAAATTAATCTTTTATCTTCCTTTGCAAGCAATCTGTTTCCACAAGATAGTCAAGCTAGTAGCTGTCTTGGGTTTCTGTGAGGGCTCTTTTAGGAGTTTTTATGGGCCATATTTCATTGTATATCCTGTTTCTAGTTTGCTATCTGGTTTCCTGCATTGTTCTGATTTGTTTTTGTTGATTCACAACAGAACTGTCGAATCAATTTTTAATATTGCTCGTGTTATGTGCTTCTATACTTTATGCACCGTGTGTACAGTTGAGATTTGACTGTTGTTTAAATGAGTTTCGGAGTTGTTTATACAAGATTTTGAAATCTATTCTTGTACTAGAAATCTGTATATATAGTCCAATTGTTCGGCTTCTCTTGAGATCAATAAGGACACTAAATTAGGGGGACCAATTTGATTGAAGAACCTAAAATTCTATTCAAATATTGTAATGTTTACAGTTATCCAATGACAGGTTAAAGTTTGTGATTTAATAATAGGCACCTTGTTCCATGGTTTCTAGAAATTTCTTGGGCTCACAGTATTCATAAGTGAAGATTTAGATTTACATTCATTGAAGGCAAGTAGATTTACCATTATTTACTGTTGTTTTGTTAGTTACAACAGTACAACTGTGGTCTATTTTAATCCAACATCACTTTACCATGCACATCATGATAGAGTCTAAAGTGAAGCTTGGAGTCCATGCATAATGGTCATGGATGAAACAAAGAATTCAGAATCAGAAATCTACTAGCATTACAATGTCGCTGTCACCAAGTTGGAAGAAATTTCTGATGTTAACCGAGTCAATCGCTAATTAGGATGTATATTCGATAACACAAGCCGTGCATTATATTAAAATGGCTTAAAGCTAAGCTGTAATTTTGTCATTATATTTGATAGTAGATATGAGCCATTTTCCAGGGTGACCAACTGGTTTCCTTTCCTAACTAAAATTTCTCAAAGGCATCACTATTTTTAAAGCCTGTCAAAGAATTCATAATGTTATGGGCAGTTATCATGGACAAACTACACCTTGATCAGGTTTAACTTAACTGGCTATTTATGATGATTATTTTATCTACACAAAAATATAACAAGAGATCACTATAGAAGTTAAGAGAATTCTGATACTAACTGATTCATTTTAGTCATAATATGTGTATGTCCATTTAGATGTACTAACTGCATAAACCCTTCTATTAGATTTGGGGCAGAATCTGCAGCCGCAATGTTTTACACATATTTTTACACATTATTGGTTCTTGGACGAAAGAGATTATGAATGACTCATATCAATTAACACCTAAAAGAACTTAAGTTGTTATTCACTTAAATATTCTCTCTCTCTTTTCTTTAATGAAAATAAATGTTATTATTATTATTTTTTTAAAACAATAAATGTTTTTATTTTATTTTGAATGTCTCACATCTGTTCTCTCTCCTATTTCCTCTCTTATAGTTTTTTTTTTTTGTTCTCTTATGGCCAACTTTTAGCCTTAACCTTTGAATTGGCTAGAAAACTCGTCAACATATTGTATCTAATCCATGGATATGAGTTTTGTTCTCAGTTAATAAGTAATCTTACAATTATTTGTCTAACTAAAATTATCCATTTATCTCTGTCTCCATTCTCTATCAATCATCATCTTTAATAACATTAGTGATAATGATTCAATTGCTATTGGATATGCATTAACAATATAGTTTTTTTTTATTTTTTATTTTTTATCCAAGAATCGTGTATTCTTATTTATAACAGGGTTTTAAATTTTGATCATGGGTTGGTGAGGTTATCAAAATGCATGTTCAATCTCTTTTTTTATTTTTTATTTTTTTATCTAATTGGTTTGGATCTGTACTATTTCAACCCATTTCCTAATTATCTTTGGGCTTAGGGTTTCTTATACTCACATACATATGATGTCTTTATCTAAGAATAAGTGGTAATGTTTTGTAGCCGTCCTAAACATTCTTCTTTGTACTTATCTTTGATCTAGTGAATTTCTCTTCCTTTACTTATGATATTTTTCTCTGATTTGAGGTTTTTTTCATGTAAATTATGTGTGTTATTTTTAGTTTTCTATTGCCTATTGCATCGGTTTCCATTTCAATGTCAAAGGAAAAACACAATGACCTTTTTTTCTAAATGTGAAATGCTAGACTTTTTTATTTTAATTTATTTTTTTTAAATGTGAAATCATGGTTTACCCAGAGCCCAGGGGCTGCCTTGAAGATTCCAGCGACTCTTTTTTTTTTTGTTCCTTTTTCCTTTTCCTTAAATGTGAAATGCTAGACTTCTTTTGAAATGTGAAATGTATGAAAATTGTAATGGTGTGCCTAGAGGGCTGCCTTGAAGATTCCAGCTTTTTTTTTTTTTTTTTTAATTTTTTAAATTTTTTAATTTTTATTTAAATGTGAAATGCTAGACTTTTTTTTTTTTTTTTTTTTTCAAATGTGAAATGCATGAAAATTGTAATGGTTTACCTAGAGGGCTGCCTTGAAGATTCCAGCTGTTAAAATGTTATGGACAAGGAAAGAGAGATGCTGACAGATTACTATAATTAATTTGTTGAAAAATGGTGTAGAGAGCCAAGCAAGTCTAGCAAAGGATAATCAAGGTAAAAATCATCAATGCTCTACATACACCATTGATTAGTTTCCTTTATAAAGTTTCCTCACATGAGCTTGAAAATGAGCATTTTGGAATCTGAACACAAAATCAAAGCCCTGCAAACGTGCTTAGTTCCATCAGCTACCTTGTCATTTTTTCATGGATCTTCAGCCCGTTCCTTATCTATATATAGTCCAATTGTTCAGCTTCTCTTGAGATCAATAAGGATACTAAATTAGGGGGACAAATTTGATTGAAGAACCTAAAATTCTATTCAAATATTGTAATGTTTACAGTTATCCAATGACAAGTTAAAGTTTGTAATTTAATAATAGGTACATTGTTCCATGGTTTCTAGAAATTTCTTGGGCTCACAGTATTCATAAGTGAAGATTTAGATTTACAATCATTGAAGGCAAGTAGATTTACCATTATTTACTGTTGTTTTGTTAGTTACAACAGCACAACTATGGTCTATTTTAATCCAACATCACTTTACCATGCACATCATGATAGAGTCTTAAGTGGAGCTTGGAGTCCATGCATAATGGTCATGGATGAAACAAAGAATTCAGAATCAGAAATCTAATAGCATTACAATGTCACTGTCGCCAAGTTGGAAGAAATTTCTGATGTTAACCGAGTTAAGGGCTGATTAGGATGTATAATCGATAACACAAACCGTGCATTATATTACAATGGCTTAAAGCTAAGCTATAATTTTGTCATTATATTTGATAGTAGACATGAGCCAGTTTCCAGGTTCACCAACTGGTTTCCTAACTAAAATTTCTCAAAGGCATCACTATTTGTTAAAGCCTGTCAAAGAATTCATCATGATATGGGCAGTTATCATGGACAAACTATAGCTTAATCAGGTTTAACTTAACTGGCTATTTATGATGATTGTTTTTATCTACACAAGAATATGACGAGATCTCTATGGATGTTAAGAGAATTCTGAAACTAATTGACTTTTTAAGTCATAATATGTGGATGTCCATTTAGATTGTACTGACTGCATAAACCCTTCTATTAGATTTGGGGCAGAATCTGCAGCCGCAATGTTTTACACACGTTATTGGCTCTTGGATGAAAGAGATTATGAATGACTCGGATCAATTACACCTAAAAGAACTTAAGTTGTTATTCACTTAAATATATTCTCTCTCTTCTTTAATGAAAATAAATGTCATTATTTTTTTAAAACAATAAGTATTGGTGAGGCTTTAGGAAGTCTACATTGTTGACATAGAGTGATTCGAGAGAAGTACAAACCACAAATCCTCTTATGTCATTTTAGCAATATTGATAAATGCAATTTCTTCCGGTAGGCCATATGTGAACTCTGACAGCAGGCAACTTTTATGGATCACAAATTGGTTTCCCACTACGAATTTCCAAGCAATACTGGGACTTGGATTTGTTCAACCCATCGTGCACGATGCTTCATGAAGACTCATTAATTATTCAACTGTACAAAGAAAGACTAAAAATATGGAAAAACAAAATTCATCTTATGGGAGTCTAGTGGATAAGTGGATGACAACAAAAAATTTTCCTAAATACAGTTACAAAATTATGTGTTAGAAAGTTTTATATGATTAGTTGAACTCTTATGTGAAAGTTTAAACCTTTTGGTTTATTGGTTACCTGATAAAATTTGAATATGTTCTATGAATTTGTTATGTGTATGTATTTACACTTGAGTCAAGTGACAACTCTATTAATCTCACACATGAAAAGATATGCTTAAAAGTTTACATATTATAAATGAGTCTCTTTCTATAAGTTTAAATTTTTGGGTCTGTTAGTTATTATCATTATGGATCCATAAGAATGGCGGAACAAAGTACTATAATATGATAAATGATAATGAGTTAATGATTATATTCCAGAGGTTAATGAAATGTGATTTAGTAGTGATTTGATACTAGAATTAGAACCAGATGCAGTACATTAATTGTAGTAGACAGAGTACATTACAAAGCACTAGTTACTTCGCTGAATTCTCAAGAATGCAAGGCTGACCTGAAGGCTCTGGTATAGTCTTAAGTTGTGGGGACGCAGAGAGAGAATGCCTGATTGCTTTAATTGAATTGTGGAAAATTGAAGTGGAGAGCCTTGGAATTCTACCAGTTACTTCGCTGAACTTTCAAGAAAGCAAGGCTGCCTTGAAGACTCCGGCATAGTCTTAAGTTGTGGGGACGCAGAGAGAGAATGCCTGATTGCTTTAAGTGAATTGTGGAAAACTGATGCGGAGAGCCTTGAAATTCTACCAGAAGGCCAACAGAGCTGATTACCAACGTAAATGCCAAAGACCTAGCTATCTATTATGACTGTTTAACGCAGACCGTAAAAATTTAACAAATTATTGTTTGGATTCATTTTTCAAAATGGTTTTTTATTTTCAAAAATAAAAAATAAATTAAAAATATTTGATTAATTATTTTGTAAAATGTGTTTTTGAAAATGAAAAAATTTTTTAAAAAATAATTAAAAAGTGAAAAACAACTTTTTTATGTTTTTAACTAATTTCAAAATAAATTAAAATTTTTCTTCCAAACAACTATTTTACTCATTTTCAAATATAATATCAAACATATTTACATCATTTTTGTTTTCAAAAATAAGTTTTGAAAAATCCAATTAAACATATTGCATTTTTAAAATATGTTTTTCGTTTTTAAAAATTGTTTTTAAAAACATCATCTTAAAAATGGTTTCAAACGCGCTTGGATTGTGGAAACCTAGTGGCCATTATGACTGTTTTCTTCTTTGTTTGTTTTCTCTACAATGCCATCCTGATTTCCATCTCAGGTGGTTTCCAGTGTAATGTGATTGTGGAAAAATGGGGCAGAGAGCCTGAAATTTCTAGCAAGGGACACACATTATTGGTTATCAATAGAGGCACTACAGGACACGTTAGATCATTGAAGGTGTCAAAGTCACAGGAAAAACACATAGACCATTTTTTTTTTAAAAAAATGTGAAATGCATGAAAATTGTAATGGTTAACCTAGAGGGCTGCCTTGAAGTTTCCAGCTGTTATAATCTTATGGACAGGAGGAAAGAGAGATGCTGACAGATTACTACTTTTAATTTGTTGAAAAGGGCTGTAAAGAGCCATGCAAGTCTAGCAAAGGACAAACACAGTTGCTGTCAAAATAAAAAATATAAATGCTCTACATGCACTATTGATTGGTTTCCTTTATAAAGTTTCCTCACTTTAACTTGAAATGAGCATTTTAGAATCTGAACACAAAATCAAAGCCCTGCAAACATGCTATATTCCATCAGCTACCTTGCCATTTTTTCGTGGATCTTCCTTCAGTTCCTAATCTATGGCGTTTCTACGCCCTCCACCGCCACAATCAACACAAATGAGACAGACCAACTTGCATTACTTGCAATAAAAGCACAACTTCATGATTCACTAGGGGTTACGAGCTCATGGAATATTTCTGTACCATTATGTCTGTGGGCAGGTGTTTCATGTAGTCACCGGCACCAAAGAGTCACTAGTTTGGATCTAAGAAGCCAAAACATAAAAGGTGGCTTATCACCATATATAGGGAATCTCAGTTTCCTTAAGTCCATCAACTTGGCAAACAATAGCTTTTATGGTGAAATTCCGCATGAAGTTGGTCGCTTGTTCAGGCTTAAAACTTTGATACTTGCGAACAATTCCTTTTCAGGTACAATTCCAACTAATTTGTCGCATTGCTCTAGCCTCGTTTCATTTGTTGCCTCTAGAAACATCATTGTGGGAGAAATTCCAGCTGAGATTGGCTA